>CM053594.1:218261104-218304956 GCA_028646575.1 Pseudocheirus occidentalis
TAGGGCTCTGAAGCAGCCCAGTGGAGGCCGCTGCTGCTCTCAGCTGTTCCTGCTGCCACAGCTGCCTCCTACTGCTTCCTTGCCCTGGGAAAAGTTTGGCCAGACCTGCTCTTCTCCTCCGGAGTTAGCAAAATCCACTGACCTTTCTCTTAGCCTTTTTTTCTTCTGGCCTGATAAATGTGGTAACTGTGCCTCTAGTACAGCCCATCTGCTCTCCTATAGATGTTGCTCCCTGCTCGATGCCCCAGGGCCTGATCCGGCTAGGGTTTCAGCCACGGCTCCCAGATTGCTGCGAAGAGCCCCACCTGCTGAGCTGCCTGTAGTAACAGATGTGCTTTCTGTCTTTTGGAGAGTTTTGGAGCTTGAAAATCTGTTTAGAGTCCCATTTTATGAGTTTTTTAGCGTGTTTGTGTGGGAGCTGCGGTGCTTTGCTGCTTCTACGCTGCCATCTTGGCTCCGCCCCCTGATTTATTATTTTTGTGGCTAGAGAGATTTAAAATTGAATTGCAGAGGCAGTTAATATCTAATACATATATGCAAGAACATTGCTATAGTTGCCTTGCAGCCAAAAAGCTAATAAAAGGAGCTGCTAGACTTTAAATTGATACAATTTGAATGATGGCAATACTAATAATTCAGCAAAAATAAGTGCTCGTTAAACAGTGACTGCTGCTATTAAAGGATGGGATGATGTTACCTCAAATGGTGACTCAGAACTTCAAAAACTTCACAATAGTACTAGTATATCTACTGCCTCAATTCAAGTTTCATTTTAAAATTCAATCTCTTCCCAATAGATAAGACACAAAATAACAAGAAACAATTTCAAAAGATTATCAATAATCACATGTAAAAGATTATCCAGACAGCAATAAGAAATACAAATTCGAACAACTCTGAAGCTTTACCCTCCTAACAATAAAACTGGAAAAGGTGGGGCAAGGTGGAAATAGTGTTGAAGGGGCTACAGGAACACAGGTTCACTAAGACACTGTGTGTGATGCTGTGAATAGACGCAACCATTCTGGAAATGTTTGGAAATATGTAAGAGAAATCACTCAACTATTCACAACTTTTGACCAGTAGATCACTAAGCATATATTCAATGGAGGTCAAAAAAACAGGAAGAAAGGTCTCATAAATACTAAATATTTATAGCACTGCTCTTTGTGGTATCTATAAATAACCAGAAACAAAGTAACTGTCTGATTGGGGAGTGACTGAATAAATTTTGTATATTAATATAATGTAAGCAATATTATTGTACCACAATAAATAACAAAAGAGGAATTCAGAGAAGCATGAGAAGACTTGTATGAACTGATCCGAATGCAAGGTAAGAAGAACCAGAACAAAACATTTTCCCCCAGAAGAAGGGAGGAAGAAATACATTTCCTCCTTTCTTTCTTTGTAAAATTGTTGTGTGTAAAGGGGGGGAAAGGATGGGAGGAGGGATCCTATAGTGAAGAATACTATATTACCAGAAATGGTTGCTCTGCTGGCTGATTTTACTTAATTTTTTTTGTTACAAAGGAAAGTTCATCAGATGGGGTGGGGGTGGAGGGCATATCCAGAAATAACCATGAGGTGAAAAAGGGAATCAATAAAATGTTAACTTAAAACTTTTAATCTGCTTATGATTTGTATAGGACGCAGTGTGTTATCCTGGAAAGCATGATAAACTTGGATGTAGTCAGGAAACCTGGGTTCTACCACTAACTGTGTCACCTTGGACAAATTACTAACTTTCTCTAGAACTGTTTTCTTATTTATAATATTATGGACTAAATCAGGTGTTCTTAACCTGGAGTTAATGAACTTGTTTTTAAAAATATTTTGATAACTGTATTTCAATATAATTAATTTCCTTTGAAAGTTTATTCATTTTATTTTTTTGTGTGCATTTAAAAACATTCTCAAAGGGAGTTCTATGGGTTTCACTAGGCAAAGAGGTGCATGATACAAGATACATCCAGAGGCTCTGTTTGGCTCCAGACATAAGTGTAATGAGTTACAGAGAAAATTTAACACCAAATGGAGTTTAGAGCAAAATGTGTAATTTTTTGAATGACTTAATGAGGTATCAATTCCATTAAAATAACTGTTAGCATTTGGCAGTCAATAAATAGAATATTTAATGGTTTAAAAAGTCATCTCTCTCTTTTCCTCATATTGGCAACTAGAATTCAAATTTCCAGTTCAACCAACAAGTCTTCTTACTAGTGCCATGGTCTCTGTTCAGTACTGGGGATACAAAGAAAGGGAAAAGACAGTCCTTTCTCTCAGGCAAGAAGCTCAAAGATTCTATGAATGTTCTTCCTACCCTTTTTTAGCTTAGTAGGTAATCTTCCTCTGATGCTGAAAGTTTATGTACAGCACATCATAACTCAATAGATAAGTCACTTGTCTAAAGAACTTAGTCCCAGATCTATTTGTAATCAGGAGACAGGGTACATCAGATCATTAATTTGATCTGTAGATCAGAAATCACTAATAATTCGAGAATCATTTGTTTTCTCTACAAAGCTCATAGTAATTATATCAGTCAAAATTATTAATGTTCAACATTATGAAATCTTATTTCCTCTTCCTTTTCAACCATGCCATTGTACCTCAAGAATAGAATATCAGATCTTTTAACTTTTTATTTATTTTAAGGCCTGGACCTGGATGATCTCATGCTTATTTCCTCTATATTAAATCATTTCATACAAGAACTATGAAAATGATTAAATTGGCAGGGAGGCATTTAGATCTTTTTTCCTTCTAGCTAATCCTTTCCTCCTATATACTTCAGGGCCACCCTCATTATAACTTCTTAGAATAAAGGGCTTAGATGATCATGATTCTTTTTTCTTTAACCTAAAATCAGTACACAACTCTTGAGAACTTTAATCAGGTTTCCAAAAAAGCAGAAACATTGAACTACCCTAATTTTAAATAACCATTTATCTTAGGCATGAATATATGTTTACTTTGTTCAAGCCAAAGAAGTTGCTCTCTATTCCTCTTGCCTCTGGAATTGGTAGCAAATTGCTAGGTGTTTCCTTATTATGATTATATATTGCTTTTTTTTTTTTGATATTTCTTCTACCTCTTTAAAAGTCATCGGTCTACAAGTTCTTTCTTAAGGCTTAAAAAAAAAAAGTGTGCCTTCCTTGGGCATTTAGGGCCTTTTGGAGGGTGAGTGAGTAGTGGGTACACTTGTAGGCTAATTCCTTGTCTTCAAAGAGTAAAAATAATCAGTTTCAGTGAAGTGATAACTATAAACAAAACTTAATGCCCCCAAATTAATTTCTATTTTTTAAGTCACAAAAACATCATTTTAATTTATAGTTGCTATCTGCTGGAAGCATTTGTAACAAGAGGTAGCATTTATGTCACACTTAAAAGATTGCAAAACACTTTAAGTATATTTTATCTCATTTAATCCTAACAACACCTTGAGGCAGGTGCTACAATTCCCATTTTGCATTTGAGGAAAATAAGGCAGGGAGAGATTATGTGACTTGCCCAGGGTCACGGAGCTAGTAAGTGCCTAAGGCAGTATTCAAACTCATATCTTAGTTCAACACTATCCACTATTACATTTCTCTTGCCCAGGATTCCAAAGAAGACAAACCCCTACCAGCAGTGAAGGAGCTTGATTCTTTCCTTCGTAGCCCAAGTTTTTCAAATTATTTTTCCAGAGGTTTAGAACTTCTCTAACAAAAGAATCTGAATTTAAATCTAGACTGAAGCACATAATTTTCAGTTTATATGACATGTCATACACTCATAATCCTACTACTAAACTAAAAAAAAATAGCTTGTTTATTAAAATGAGTAACACAAATTCAGTCTGGTAAATAATGGGTATTGTTTTCATATGTTCACTATTGCTCATTGCTTTCATAAGTCTCTTTAAAAACAAATAAGAAAACCACAATAAAAAGAAACATCAGTAGTAATCAGTTAACAATCGTAACTGCTGCTATATTCCAGTACTTAAGACCACCATAAACTGCTAAAATATTTTTTATGTTGTTAATAAGATACAAAGACACTTTGTCATCAACAGTAAATTTCTCATCTCTAAACTGCAAACAATTTTCTCATCAGGATTTCCATTAGTTATTTTGTTTCTATGAGGGAGGCTTTACTTTTCACATAAGATGCTTCGGATCTATCCAGGGAAACTATAACCAAGCAAAAAGCAGTTGAATGAACACTAATCTGAAGGGTAGCTCTATCTCTTATGTTTAGAAACCTATGCTATCTTTTAGGAGGATTCAGGTGAGCCCAAGTATTTTGGTTTAGAATATCCCTAGGCTGGAAGACCACATGAAAATGGGTTGGTTTACAATAAAGCAGAGGGAGATGGGAAGATATTGTTATATACTTAAAAAGTTGTGTACTCACTCTTGTACACACACAGGAGTATGCTCTGAACAAAGGCTGTTCTTGGGGAAAAAGTAATATACTGTTTCCCTAGGGATAACACTGCTGTTCCTTCAAAGTTTTTATATAGGCATAAACAGGTTCTAGGAAGTTATACAATTCCTTTAATTACCCTAAGCTTCTACTTGAAGTAAAGGTTCACCTTTTAACATCAATCAGTATTCTTGTGGTGATACAGTTACAAGTCATGGAATATTAAGCATTTTAAGAATTAAAGTGGGGCGGCTAGGTGGCGCAGTGAATAGAGTACCAGCCCTGGAGTCAGGAGTACCTGAGTTCAAATCTGGCCTCAGACACTTAACACAAAAACTAGCCGTGTGACCTTGGGCAAGTCACTTAACCCCAATTGCCCTCCAAAAAAGCAAAAAAAAAAAAAAAAGAATTAAAGTGAAGATGGTTCAAAGGGAAATAAGATACATGGAGAGACTGAACAGAATGCAGCACATTAAAAATAAGGAATTAGTCCAGAAAAGTGGGATAAAAGATAAGCAATCAGAAAAGGTCAGCCAGTCACATGGCAAGACTGTGGGATATCCAATGGATGGTTCACATGCTTTATTCATATTCACACTTCAAGAAGATAAGGAAGGTACTTAAGTGTGTTGGAAAAACTTGTTCCCTCCACTTTCCTATATCATCCTAGCACTAGCAGTTTAGTCTCCTGGAGTACTGCCCAACTGATTTTACACTAGGGATAGGTCCTTGAGAAAGTCTATTTCAATATTAGAGGACTTCAACTCTCTAATGGTATTTCTCTCACACAGAAAAGTACACCCACTCTCCAAATGACCTCCATTTTAAGAAAAAAACATCCTCTGCTAGGATAAACCTAATTATTGGCACAACTGTCATAATTTTAGAAATTTGTGGTCTTGTGACACTTGATCTTTGCAGAAGAAAATAAAGCTGATTTCATAAGACAAAGTATAAGTAGTTACTTGGAATTATGACTGAATTATCATCAAGGTGCCTTAAGACTTTATTATGTAACAGATTAAAAGCTTAAGTTTTTTTCACAGGGATAGACTGAAAATCATACTGCCATACTACAATAAATAAACCCTTAAAAAAATCAAAAGACCTTGGTGCCAAGTACTTATGTAACCTAGTTCTTCCAATGCAAGACTCATTGCTTATTGAAATTTTCCTTTCCCAATCAACAAGAGCTTCATGGTTTCTTGTCCAATTTGTCATACTTCAATAAGCATAGTGAAGTTTTGTAAAACTAGAGTTTGTGTCTAGCAAAGTAAGATAACAACAGTGACATATTTGACATTTTTAAATAGAAAATCTCAGCATTACCTACTCAGTTGCTTACAAGTCCTAGGAGGACTTGAGAGTTGGAAGGAGGCTACCAGAGTTACCAGAGAGGAGAAACATTCAAGTGCTTTAATTTAAGCAGGAAAAATAAGATCACTGGTAGGGAGAGAACTCACCATCTCCAAGATAAAAGCTACACCTTACTATTAGAACTAGAAAATTAAATAACATAAAAGTAGAAAAGGAAAATTACATTTTGATATGTCCCATCATGGTGCTGGTTCTATAGGGTTATAGTGTTAAATAATGGCCAAATTTATGGGAAAAACTTTCTGGTGATATTAACTTAAAAGTTGGCATTAATCAATGCCAAATCTGCCATGCTAATCAAACTCAAAATTTATTTGAAGACACTCAATTTTGTACTCAAAGTCAGAAGAATAAGTTACACTGAAATCAACTAGTAAGTTAAAAGTTAATATATGCCAGTGTAATAATGTTTGCCTATTTCCAAGAAAGGCCTTCTCAAACATTAGCTGAAGAATTCTTTATTATAGTGTTCTTTTCAGTTCATGTAATTTCCATTTCTTTTTTCTTTTTTTTTGGGGGGGGGAGTTGCAGGGTGGGTGTCAGACTTATGATTTACTATAGGGATCTCCAGGGCAGAAGCTTGCTCTACTCAAACTTTAAACATATGTTTTAAGCCCTACAATGTACCAGGCAATCTGAGAGAGTACTCTCAGTCACTCAGAGATAAAGTAATTTACCCAAGGTCCCATAACCAGTACATATTAGATGAGGATCTAAATCAGATATTTCTAATAACTTCAGTTAGTACTTTACAGAGAAAAGAAACCATTTACTGAGAGCTTTCTCTTGCCCATTTTCTATATCTCACAACTCTTTGCATAATCCCCCATTCCCTCCTTTTCTCTAGTCTCTATAATGAGGAAGACCTTCTTTATAAAGTCAATCCCTCTACATGAAGTCTTGATCTATCCCCACCAATCTTCTCTAGCAAACTACCTCTACAACCATCCCTTTTCCCATTTTTGTTTTCTGCCTATATGCTACTGGTTCCTTTCCTGCTGTCTACAAATATGTTGAAGTCAGCTCTATCCTAAGAAAACCAAAACCAAAACCCTAAACGCTTTCTAGCCCTTTCATTCCCTCAGGTTCTCATCCTTTATCTCTCTTGCCTTTCAGAGCCAAACTTCTAGAAAAAATTGTTTATACCCATCACCTTCATTTAATCTTCTTCTCAACCCTGCACAATCTCACCTCTGACTTCATCACAACTATAACTGCACTCTCCAAAATAACCAGTGATCTCTTAAAAGACAAGTGTGAGGATCCTTCAGTCTTTAGCTTTTTTGACCTACTGACCATCATCCCCTCCCCTATTACTGTCTCCTCTCTGGGTTTTCGTGACACTGCCCTCATTTTCCTCCTACCTGGTGGATCACTTTTTTCCCCCAGTCTCCTTTTCTAAATCATCATTTGCCTCCTGCCTTGTACCTGGGAGGCGGGTACTCCAAACTTCCTTCCTGGGCCCTTGCTTTAAAGTTTCTCTATACTGAAAATTCTCAGATCTACAAGTTGAATCCCAAACTCTCCCCTGGGTTCTAGTCCTGTATCATCAACTGTCTTTTTAGACTACACTGGATGTTTTATGGATATCTCATATTTATAATGTCCAACATATGATGTCTTTCCCCTAAAACCCATCCCTCTTTCAAACTTTCCTATATCTGCAAAATACAACCATTCTTTCAGTCATCCAGATTTCCAGCCTTGGATCATCATTGGCTCTCACTATTCCCACATCGTTAGTTACCAAACATACAGCTATTTTGCACATTGTCTCTTCCATTAGAACATGGCCTCCTTGAGGGCAGGGATGCTGTTTCTGCCTTTCTTTGTATCCTCAGCACTGGGCACAATGCTTGGCACACAGTAAGCCTTGAATGCCTTTCCAGACTAATGACACATTGCTCCCCTCCATGAACTCCACAGTCCAGACAAACTAGCCTTTTTGCCATTTCTCACGTATGATGCTACATCTCCAAGTGTCAGGCCCTAGCTCTGGCATTCTTCCATCTCTGAAATGTACTCCGTCACCTGTTTTTCAGAATTCCTAAGCTTTCTTCAAGGCTCAGTTCAGGTACTAGCTTTTCCTGATTTCCCAGCTGTCGATGCTTCCCACCTGCCCCAACCAAACCATCTGGTATATCTTTTTCTTACATACATGTTCTCTCCCCTTGACAGACTGTAATATCAGGGAGGGCAGAGACTATTTTACTTTTGGTAGCACCTAGCCCAGGAACTGGCATAAAGTAAGTGAGTGATGCATGCTTGTTGATTGATTCCTGACAGCAGCTCAACATTTCTTCTGCAGACTGACTAATTTTCATTTCCAACTTCCAAACTGTATGTTTTAACATGTATTAGTGATGTGACCCTGGGTGAATTACTTAACCTCTGAGTGCTCAGGGCAACTCTCTCAGAATCTTAGTACGGTGCCTGGCACATAGTAGGACTCACTTCTCTCCTGTATCAAATCATAGGTCTGGTCTCTGCTACTCTCCAACCCCCCAAAAAAGGAAGAAAAGAAGAAGAAATGGAAACTACATAAACTGAAATGAACACTATAATGAAAAAGTATTCTTTAGCTAATGTTTTAACTGAGCAATGCATTAGAGATTTAGAAATGGGAGGGCCTTCCTTGGAAATAGGCAAATGTAGTTATGCTGGCATGAAGCATAGATAGTTTACTACTATAGTGGGAGGCCTAGAAAAAGATTTCTAGATGTTGTTAGAACAGAATCTCCAAACTCATTCTAGAAACAACCTTGGTAACTACGGGAAAAGAGACATTTCCTCAATGGCGATGCATCTTTTCTTAATTGTCCCTGATGCATTCCACCCATCCTTTTAATTCTCTATTACAAAAATTGACTCTTAGGAGATATATCTGAAAATGAAGGTGATGTAAAACTCAAAAGGTAGCAATTAAAAATTGCTGGAACAAGTTACGTTGTTTATTAAGTCCTGAGGAATCAAAAAATCAGTAAAGAAAATTTTCAAATGTAGTCTAGTATCTCATACTTCTCTATTTCTTCTACATGTAATTAACCTATAGAAAAGATCCCATTCAAAATTTTCATTACTGGAAGCAGTATATTCCAATTCTTTGGAAGCAAAATCAGAGGCAATTGTTTTGAATTTAATATCCTTAAAGCACCCACATATTTACGTAAATTATAATGCAAGTATTTCTCCATTGCCTTTATTTGAAGAAAATTGTTATTTTGGGCTCTGTCATTTAAACTGATACTAAGTTATATAATGTTAATATTCAGAAGAACTTAGTAGTTCACTAATTTGGAGCCTACTAGTAAATAATTTGCAGCAAAGATAAGAGGTGTATACCTCTTACATCTTTGTGACAAATGGAAGTGAAACAATATTGCTAACATTGCATTTCTGAAAACATACCTAAAGTGCTTCTGAGAAAGTGACAACATTTTACATTCTATTCTCTTGGTAGTCTCAACAATCTCATGTTTTTTTCCAAATGTGAATTCATTATAAGTGACTTGTCAATTGGGTGAAGAGTATGAGTCACATTCTGTGACATAACTCTAAGCTTCTCCAGTAATCTTCTTCATTTGTTAACATATTCTAGGATCATTTGGTGCAAAGTATTCAAAGTTTTTATGATAATTATTCAATTATTTCCCTGTACTCTGCTACTTTAAGCTTCAGGCCAGTAGGAAGGCAGTCCCCAAAAGTTGTGAACTAGATTTTTTGGCAGACTATAGATGAATAAAATGAAAAAGAGTTCAACAATATGCCCCTCTAAAAGAGCTGTTAGAAAAATGAATCCTTGAGATTGAAATAAAGTTACGTAAGACTGTGAAGGATCTTGTTTCAAAAAGGTTTTAAAAAACATTAGTAAAAGAGATTTAAAGTGAGCTAGTAGAATATGTAAAAGTAAAATTTGACTTGAGCTCTACAGTAGAACACAATTTATGTTAGGTGAACTGATGACAAAAGGTGCCTTTCCAAAGCCACTTGATTGTGGGTAAAATATGTGCCTAATTCCTATCTACATTTACATAGACTTTCAAAAGTTGAGTTGAAGACAGTCCTAAGACCCTTTTGGCGTGCGTGCGTGAGTGAGTGAGTGAGTGAGTGAGTGAGTGTGTGTGTGTGTGTGTGTGTGTAAAGACGTTGTAGAAGGGGATTCTCACTCAGGCATGGGTTAAATGAAATAATTTCTAAAGTATCCTTTCTTCTTTCTTTTCCCCTCTTTTTTTTTTTTTGGTTATGGTGGTTAAGAGGTTCAGCTCACAAATGGCTAGAATCATTACGGTCCAGGCAAGAACTAAGGACCAAGGATACCAAGTATGATACTGTACCTTTTGATTTAAGGAAATGGGAGATTGTTCTTTTGTTCCCCGTTTTGACCCTTTTTGGTAGGAGATGTAGCTACATTCTATATATTAAGGAAAGGTTATCTGGGTTGAACTAGAGAAGAAAAGAGGAAAAAAAGAGCATAATTAGGAAAAATTACCAAAAGACAAAGAGGTAAAAGTTATCAGGATTAAACACGAACCCTAAAATGAATAGCATTCCTTCAACCTTACTTTTACTCAGAGAAAGAGGCAGAGGATGCTGATACATGTTAACGAGCATACTTTCTCTCATACTCCTCTTCCTGTTATTAAGTCAGAACACTCTTTGCTCTCCTCCTGCTACTTCTTGTCTCTCCTTTGAGGTTCATACTATTCAATTTTATCTCACAATTCAAGTCCTTGTAACCTTTACCTATCAAATTCCAGAACATTCTCTTACCTTCCTCAATGACGTCAGTGCCTTAATCAGTTTCTCCATCCAACTTCTGTCCCATGCTAGGCAACATCAACATATACTGATGACCCCTTGGCTACCCTAACTTCCATTTCCTTGATTTGCTCAATCCCAATGACCTACTCTTCCAACTTCACTTCAGCTATAAGCAGAGGAGCTTATAAACAATTAACTGATCTTGCCTTTGCCACATAGTGCTTCATTTCCATAAAGTCTGGAATTCATAAACTCTAAACCTGAAGCCCTTTTTTAACTGACATCTTATGACAATCTGTGTTAATGAGAAGAAGTTTGCCTTGTGGTTAGGGTACAAGACTTGGATTCAAATGACCTGAATTACACCTCAGATGCTTATTAAGCTACCTTCAGGAGGATGGGTAAATCATATAAGCTTTCTGAGCCTCAGTTTCTTCACCTGTAAATTCGGGATCATAAATTCACTGGATTGTTGTAAGGATCTAGTGAGATAATACATGTAAAGTGCTTTGCAAACATTAAAATTGTATACAAATGTACTCTAATATTATCATAACAGCCTCCTCCCAGAAGAACTCCATGGAATTGTGAAGAAGACTAGGAGAGAGAATTCCCTCTGAATAGGACTGAATACTTAACTGGCAGTCATTATTATCTTTTATAAGAAATCACTAATTAAACCTAGACAGAATAAAATCAAGATACATAGTATTGAATTTTTAGGTTCAAAACAATGAATCAGACCATCTCTGAAAGGAATTTCACCTTTTCTTTTAAATACTACTAGAATATTAAACCATTTCTAATCAAAAAGATAAGTTGAATGACAGTCTCATCGAGAGACAGCAGGTACATACATAAGTGGAAGGAAATGCATGCAAATGTAAATTCACCCTGACTACACTCCCCCTAGTGGAATTTTAGGGTTCAAGTTGGGAGACTAAACTGTATGGGTAAACTAGCATTATGGCCATTATCCTCCTGCTCCTTTATCCAAGGTACATTATCATTAGCACAAGTTTAAAATATATTTTTCTATACCTGACTTCTATCACATAACTGTCAGAACAGACTATCCATGTCCATCAACCATTCAAATGAACTATTTTTGCTTTCATCCCTATCTGAATTATTTTCAGACATGAAGGTTACTGACCTATATATTATTTTAATTTGGAATATAAAATTAGAAATGTCAATGAAACCCAGAGTAAACACTTTCTGATTCTACTACTAACATTCTAAAAATAAGCAAACAACCTCAGCCCCAAACAACCCAACAACATATCTTAATGAGAAAAGGAGATTTAGTACTGGAGGAAAATCAAATCACAAATTGGGTTAGTTTGACAAGTGTTAAAATGCCTAATAAAATACAAATTTAGATTTATTAATAGGATCAAATACTAATTCAAGAGAAAATACAAACATCAGGTGCTGTGTTGATTAGAAAGCAAATTTAAAGTAGGGAAAAAAATGCGAATACTGTCAGGGAGTCCTTAATATTTGACTATAGGGTTTAGAGATCTACTAGACCCTTATCACTACTGGATCCTGCTAATGAACTGCTGAGAACTATATTAAGGGTAATCATTCCAGCCCTTTGAAAAAATCATTCAACCAATGGAATGTTTAGTCAAAGTTCAAGAATGCTTCCTTGGACTTTTTCTATAGATCATCAGCTTTTTCTTGAGAACAGAATGAATGATGTCTACAATGCCCACATCAAATTCTAACTATAAACAAGGGAAAATAAAGAAAAATGAAAAATAATGAAAACTTCCTTCTAGGAAGTTACAAAAGTAGCACATCCTACAATAGGACAAAACTACTAATGAACAGAAATGTATATTTAAGGGAGAACAACTCCCTGTTCAGTTACTTTGTACATATAATGCTTTACTTCTTCACATGACAAGTCAGTAGTATTTATTGGTAAACCACCAGTCTTACTCCTCAGCTCAACTCAGTCCAACTTAGTGACACAGTCTTGTAACTTTGTTTAAGTATGCATTTAAAAATGAGAGCCTATAAAAGAAAATAGCACTCTAAAATGTCCAAAGATGCATCTAATCTCCTTTTGAAGAAGTCACAAATTCTATGCTTAGAAATAGACAATGCTGTGCAACATACCATGACCTCAGTAAAATTATTTAACCTCCCTAGGCTTCAATTTTCCCACCTGTAAAATGAGGAGGGGTTGAGCTAAATAATTCCTGAGGGCTCTCTCACCAGCAAAATTCTGTAACAAACCATACCTTAAAATCCTTAATATTAGCATAAAAAATCTTCAAAACACCTAAAATGATTATTGATTTGATTACTTATAGGAATGAGATTTTTATCTTATGTCTAAAGAAAACTGGGTTCTTTTATAAACCATGGAACAGTATACTTGTGATTAAAATCAGGTAAATCACACAAGAACTTGGAAAACATTAATGATCAGGGACCATTCATTTAATACTAGGTACAGTCGTAGCACTAATGTCCTTAAGTGCTTCATTACTCAGACCTTGCTTTTACTTTTCTGAATGGATTTTACCTAAATAGGCTTTAGACATTTGGATATAAATGCCTAATTCAGTAATTACTATTTTAAAACTGTGAAACCTTTTAAGTTAAGTGGACTATTAATTAACTACCAATTATCTTGTCTGCCTACCATATCAATAGAAGTAAATTACTGACTAGCTTTTTGACAGATTTAGTCTTTTACCATGCAAAATTCCTTCAGAACATAAAAGGACTAGAGTTAAATACTTTTGCTTCCCCCTTTTGGTTATTCAAGGATCAATTTGCTCTTGTATAAAGGCCAGATGTTGTCCTTTGGCCAAAAAGAATCTTCAGATAAACACTCCTAGGAAGAGCAGATTTTCCTACCTCTCACAAAGACACCGCTACTAATTTGAAGAATAAGAAAACAAATTTGCAGATCCCATACTCAGAAAACTTTCCATATTCAAAACAGTGAAAGTTTATTTCAAGCATTTGTATCACAACGAAGCAAAGAAAAACCCAAAATGATACATTCCAGTAATACTTGTACCAAAGTTAAAGAGTGTTAGCTAATGTACAATGTCCAGGGTCTCATGATAACCTTAAATTGTTTCCCAACAGATTATGCTGGCTAGGATCTACCCAAAATCCATCACTTTTTGAATGCTGACCAAAAGAAGGTTACTGGGAAAGCTGCCAATGGTAATATAACACTGGCAGATGTAAAGTCATATAACAGACTTGTAAGAATCCCAAAGACTAGTACCATCAATCTTTAAAATTTCCAACATAAGATAAATTGTAAATGACCCAGTAAGAGACCAACTGCAGTACTGATTCCTCTACTTGATATTAGGCAGTTGAGTCAAATCCCAGACAATTTGGTAGTACCACTTGGGCTACTTAAACTGCTGAATTAAATGCCAATTACCACAGTAACCACAGTATATTCATAACAAAAAAAATTGTATACTATTACTACTGGTGGGAGCAGTAAGGCGAGGAAATGGTAAAAGGATATAATAACAAAAAAGAAACAAAGTCACAATTTCAATTTTTTCCCCCATTGGTTCCATACTCTATAACTATTCATGGTAGACTTTTATTAAACCTTAGGTTTGAAACACTATAAAATAATACATAGCTGTTAATGCTCAGCACATATCAGGAGCTTAATAAATGCTTGTTGACTATTGGGCTAAAGAAATGCTTATCTTTTTAGATTTAAGAATATTGGGAGTATATAAGATTTTCTCCTAATAGAAAATGATTTTCCTTTAAAGATTTGAATGATGGTCTACAGTAGACCACGCCAACGTAAATATATCGAGAATCTACTTGGTGGTAAGAAAGTGAGGATACAAAGATGCAGAGCCCAATTTCTGTCTCAGGTAGTTTGCAATCTAATTGGGAAGGCAGGAAAGACAGAAAAAGATAAATAGAAATGCTAACTAGAAGCACTTCTATAGAAGCTAGATAGAAGACATCCAGCCTTCTCTTTTCCTTTCTTTTTTAAGCCAGGTCATATAATTCCTTTAAAGAACCAATTCAAGGTATTTCAGCTAAGAGGAATGGTGTGAGCCATGGTATAGAGTCCAGGAAGTCACAGCTATGTTGTGTGGACTGAGTAGACGAGCCTCCAAATGACTTTGTTTTACTGTGTATGACTGTACATGTCTATGATCTCTGAGTCAGGATCCAGACTATTAGTTATCCCTGTAAAGGCAGATACTTAGACTCAGAAGTAGGGTTCAAGATCACCTGGTCAAATGGCATACGCAGCTTTTGTTTAGCTGGTTCACTTTTTGAAACAAACTTGCCTCTTACAATTCTACCCCTTTTCCCATGCTCAAATACAGTAGAAGGAAAAGAGACCACTGATTATTCTGGACTGAAACTAGTACCTTTGAAAATACCTTTGTTCAGAGACTACCTATCTCTTGGTACTATAAGAGGAATCGTGACTTGTATTAAGTCAAATTCTAGAGTCAGTGAGGTTGATAACATTTAAAACCAAATGCACTGCAAAGTTTTATATCAGAATTTTAAATGGATAGAACTCAGTTTTCACTTGAAAGATTAAAAGACTACAAGGATTTGGAAAGGGCATCTTTATAATGAGCTGACTCAATATTGAAAAGAATTTATTTAGCTTAGATGCCTAAGGCAAAAACAGCTGGAGAATTCAGGAGCCTCCCAGATTTTAATACGAAGTGATGTCATAATTGACAAAGCTTCCAAGAACTCCCTAAATTCTGTAGTTAAGCAACATCCAAAAGATCAAGAGCTCTAGAAAGCCAATATTATCCTGCTTAATGCACAAATTCAGTCTAATTTTTACAGTTAAATATTTGATTCATTTTTTTCACATGGCAGAGAGAAACACAGAATTACAAGTGTTTTATCTTAGGTGCATTTTCATAGCCAGTGCTATGAAAGTCCCTAAAAACAGGATGAGCTTTATAGTCTAGGGGAGACTGACTACTGTTAAGCAGGTTTTATGGGGTTCCTTTAGGGTATGTATTTTAACAATGTATTTGAAATATTTAAAGCTTTACAATATAATGACATGCTAAAACAGCAGAAAGATAGATTGAATTTCAGTCTTTAGTGGTCATTCAAGTTAATGGTTTATGAAACATTCTTGCATCACCTCAAAGGTTAAAGAACAATTCTAATTTTAACTATGGCTTGTTGCTAACTCATTGAGTATATTGTCCTATCCTAATTTATTTATTCATTCTATCTTTCTCTATAGCATGAAAATACATCCGATTAAATTCAAGTAGAGATCATGGTGCTTTATGTGTTATTCTTTAAAGTTTTTATCATTTTTGCATAAGCTATGAAGTCCATTTATCCCAAATGGGAGTGCTTTGGTTTACTTAAAAGCAGATTACAAAATACATTGTTGGGAATCCTGTACACATACTGTTAATAGAGTTCTGGGTTAGTTGTGTACAGCTTCAAAGTCTTTTGCCTCGCTTATCTTCTCTTCCCTGCTACTTTCCTTCAAAGTTTACATCCTGGCCTAGAATAATTTCTCTATTACTAGCTATGCTATAGACTAGAGATATAGTTTAACTTGGAATCATTTTACCTTGCCCCATTTAAGAAATGTACAAAAAAAGGAATCTCATTAATTTTTTTTGCAACATTAGTATAAAAGTCACCTATATGTTCATCTCTATGAAATAAACTACGTATACTTATATATATGTATGTACATATATATGAGCGTGTGTGGTGTGTGTGTATGTGTATACATATTTACACAGGTATAAACACACATCCCTTAACTGACAAATGAATCCAGAATAAGTCCACTGTGTGAAATGGAACTTGCATAGGTATTTCCAAAGACATCATTTTTTCAAGTAGTTACTTTAAGAAATTAATGATTTTTAATGTCCTATTAGGAAAGAAAATTATTTGTCATATTTTACTATAAGCCTTATCCACCTGAAAAAGAAGCAGTCCTCCATCCCCACCTTTCTTCCCTAAATTATAAGTGTCTGAAAAGGATATATGGAAAAGCAACAGTCAGAAAGAAACCAAAAATGAAGTCTTTTAGTACCCTGAACTATGCTTGGAAAATAAGGACCACCAAAATATTTCAGAGGTAGTCTAACAGAAATTGAGGAAGTAGAATTCCTATTACTTTCTTAGATGCTGCAGCAGCCCCCTGTTGGTTAGGAGATACGACTGCTTTGACAATCCTTGGCTTGTCCTGTCCCCTACCTTGCAGTAGTGACTAACTGCCAGAATTGAGATGACCTCTTATGCTTACACATGGAGCATTTTCAAAGTTGCTGTGACCTCAGATCATCAGGGGCAGGAGAAGAAGTCGATGGGCTACCCCTGATGCTGTACAGTGCCACGTACCCTGTGGATGCTCAATCAATGTTAACTGACAGGATGACTCTGACAGACAGAATGATTCCCTACTGAGTCACAAATGCTGACCTCAAAATCTCAGGCAAATTGTTGATATATATGAACAATCAGAAAATGTACAGGGCTGAACTCAAACTTTAGAAGTATATAAGAACAAAAATATTATTCTTATACAAATTTAGCATGAAGAAAAATATAGTGCCAACATTTCATTTATACCTGGTTGCTTTTATGGCAAACTTGCAAATATATACAATGTTAATGTAGCCTACTTTCATCTTACTAGGTAACAAGTTTATAGAAAAAAAAGTCAACATTCTTGTATGAAATATTCAACATTGACACTAATGCAGAAATATTACAAACAAGTAATTATTTGTAAGGCTGTTTTATGGTGACAAAGTGGCATACAGCTGCTATGTGCCCAAATCTTTCCTCCCTCCCAATCATCCCATAAAAGAAAAAAAAGATATAAATCAAACATATTCATATTTACCCAAAAATGTGCGTGGCAATTGACCATCATGGTTCTTTCAATAAGCTCATCAGGGCACTCCAAGAGATGATGCCCAGAGACCACACCAGCATTATTAACCAGGACTGACACCTCTCCAACTTCCTTCCGGACTCTTTCAGCTGTCAGGTAGACATTCTCTCTTTTTCCCACATCACAGGTATAGGTAAAAACCTGTAAGTTGCAGGGAGGTAGAACTTCCTCCTCACCATTTCCAGCTGTTCTCAGAAATAGAGATGAGGGAAAAGAACGGAACAAGGAGGGAGAAAAAGTGACTGGAGTGGTAATCTGACAAAAAAGATCACACAAAGTAAAAATACTACACCAAGCAACAATTTCTATAAACAAAAAGTTTGCCAATTATTAAAGTTACAGCTGTTTTTCTCCCCCCACAGTCTTGAAGAATTACAGCAATTTACTGGATACTCTTACTTAAGAGAAAATAACATAATTGTGACAAGTACAATACAAGCCAGAATAAACCCCACACCATCTGCAATAAGGTTCAGTACCCTGAACTATATGAAAACAGCTTACTGAGATCTAAAAACACCTGGAAACAACTGACTTCATCCCAGAAAGTTTCTCTCCCTTCCCTTTTCTGGGAACTGGTGGCGCTGAGAAACAAAATCTCTTTGCATTTGCCTCTCCTCTCTCACAACCAATACAAAGTTCTTCAAAATGGAAACTCACTTCAGGATCAAGAAGAAAAAAAAATTCTTAGTAACCTAATGTTTCACAGGTGCCAAAGAAACTGATTATTATAAGGGGGATTTAGTAGTCTTAACTAGAGAAACCAACTTCTCAAAAAGGTACCCCCTGAACATGTCAATATCTCAGGTGAATATGAAGCTTCCTTAGGCTAAATTCTGGATAAATGACATTTAAACTAAATATCTCTACGATAAAATTCTCATTTATTCATTAGGTTTTCTCCACAAAGAAGGGTATGACCTAGATTTTATGCCCCTGAATAATAACAACTTAATGTTTAAAGTTACATTTTGTACTTTAGGTTTTCTGGCATAAAAAGCATGCAGAATCCAATTTTAAAGGCTAAATGTACATTTCCTTGAAGGGGAGGGGAATATCTGATCATGTCCTTCTTTGAAATGAACTCTCTCTCATTAAAAAAAAAAATCAAAACCAAGTTTTCTAGACCAAGAAGTGAGTTTAAGGTGGGCTTTAATTCCATTAAAAACTAACCAAATTTAAGAACAGCTATTGTACATAATGCTGTGGTCTCCCTGAGGTTACCAAAAGTAGAAAAGAGATTCCAAAAATGAGGTTCAAATCTAAAGGGATTTTCAATTGTTTGGTAATATATATTGCACTATATATAAATGCATATATAGACATATATATGAAGAAACAATTTGGTGAAACAATTTGAACATTTTCCTGGGCAGACGGTTACAATGCAATTAATCCTGCCCCTAGACCAACCTTTTAGGATTACAATATAAGGCATGATGCTACACTGTTGCCAACTAGATACCTGCAATCAGAACTACTTCCCAACAATGTGTGCTCTTCCCATGGCAGATGCCTGTGAGAAACTCCCCGTAGACCCTAAGCAAACACTTTGTAATAAGTCTGAGAGAGGGAAGAGACAGAGAGGGAGGGAGGGAGGGGGAAAGGGGGAGGGAGAGAGGGAGGGAGGGGGAGAGGGGGAGAGAGAGAGAGAGACAGAGACAGAGACAGAGACAGACAGAAAGACAGAGAGAGAGAGAGGGAGGGAGGGAGGGAGAGAGTGAGAAAGAAAGAGAGAGACAGAGAGAGGGAGATAGAGGGAGAAGAGAGAGAGGGAGAGAGGGAGAGAGAGAGGGAGACAGAGAGAGAGGGGGAGAGGGAGAAGGAGAGAGGGAGAGGGAGAGAGAGAGAGAGAGACAGAGACAGAGAGACAGAGACAGAGAGAGGGAGGGAGAGGAGAGTTTAAGTTTGCAGAGAGCTTTGCTAACCCTGTTCTTTCCTTAGGAACTAAATGCGATCCAATTAACACACCAGTTTTGTTCTTAGATTGCAGCACATTTTCTCCTTAATACTGTGAGATGACCAAATACGTAGTTGTTTTATCCTTAAGGCAAATTATATTCACTTTTCAGTACAGGGCTACTAGGAGGGACTATAGTTCAGATCCATTTTCTCTTCCCGGAGAGAGGCATGGACCATTCAGGGCTGTCACAGCCTTTAGGAGGGGGTGATGGGGAGGACAGGGTGCCGTTCGGGTTACCTTGCAGGGCAGCGGCATCAGCTGCCTCTAGGTCCTGGTAGATGTGGCGCACCATGCCCGCCGTCTCTTCGTTGCTCTGGGTGTTAATGTCCCACAGAACCAGCAGAGCCCGGCGCCGGGCGAACTCGAGGGCGAAGAGGCGGCCCAGGCCGCTGCCGGCCCCGGTGATAAGGCACACCTGTCCCGCCACACTCTTCTCTTTGGGCCGCACCAGCCACTTGGCCGCGGCCAGCACGAAAGCCCAGAGCACTTTGAAAGTGACCACGAAGAACTCCACCACGATATTCATCGCGACGCCCAGCCCAGTCCAGCGACAGCAGCAGCAGCACCCGCACCGATCGACCCTGGCCTTTTTGCTTTCCTGCAGCTGAGTGGCTGCGGGACCCTCCTGGCTCCTTGCCCCGGGAGGTGGCCGAGTGCCGCCCTCCTTTGAGCCCGAGGAGCTCCCGGGGGAGGGACGGAAGGACTCGAGAAAAAACCCCACACCTAACTCCCCCCTCCCCCCAACTTGCCTCCCTGACTTTCAGGGGGACCGAAGCGCGGCTGCTGCTCCAGAGGCTTCCGCACGCCCTCGGTTGTGCCACCCCCTTGCCCAGTTAGGCGCTGTTGCCCCCCCCTCCCCACGGCGGTGCGGTCGCCCCCGGGCCGCCTCCTGCTGGCTAGCCGCCCGCCTGGGAGCACTCGGCCAGGCTCCGGTCGCTGCCGGGGCGCCGGGTCCAGCTGCGGTGACAGCCAGACGTTAAGCTGCCCTCATGCTTCCAGCTGCTGCTGTAGCTGCTGCTGCTGCTGCGGTGGCGGCCGCACCGCCCTGGCCCCGCAAGAGCCGTGCACTGCCCGGACCCGCAGGCCGGCCGGAGAAGGAGTTGTCAACTTAACCCAAGTTTAAAGAGCGGGGTACGGAGGAGGGACCTGAGAAAGTGGTCAATCCTTTCCCGGAGGCAGGAGCAGCCCAACGGCTTGAAGCACCCCAGTACCTGCCAGGCCCCCCAGAGGTCTCGTGTCGCCCACCCCCTCGCTCCCCTCTCAGCTCCGCGGCTGTCACTCGGGCACCGGGAGTCCCGAGTAAAGCGCAGCTTGCAACTCGCAGGCTTGCCCGCGCGCACTGAGCGGGCTCCACGCTCTGCGCTATATAAACCCGGACGGGGAAAAGCCGGCGGCGGCGGCAGCAACCCTCGTTCCCTCCCCCTCCCCTCCCCCCCACGGCGCACCCCGCCCCCCACCCTGGCCCAGCCCCCAGTCCGCCAGCCAGCCCCGCAACAGCGGCCGCCGTGCCGGGGCAGTCCCTCTAGCTGGTTCGGGCCGCAGCTGCTCAGCCAGCTCCCACGTCCCTTCCCTGCTCACGCCCCGCGCCAGGGGGTGCCCCGGCCTTCGCCTGCCCAGCCCGGCAGCCCCGGACATGGAAGTCCCCACCGCCATCCCCCTCTGTGGTCCCCCAGTCCCGACCCCTTCCAGCCACACCGGCTTCCAGAGTAGGCCTGTCCCAGGCTCGTTCCTGCCCCCGCCCCGGGTCAGGCTCTTAAGGAGGACAGCCCAGACAGCCGGGGAGGAGGGAAGGAAGGGCCTCAGCAGAGCTCCACCAGAGCCTTCCGAGCCTATAACTAGTACGGGCAGAGCCGGGGAGGCGGTAACAAGCACATCCGCTACAGCAATGCCTAATCGTTGCCATCCCTAAAATGGAACCTACGTAGTGGCCTTAATCTTCCCAATCCCGGATCTGCCTACAGTCCCCAGCATGCTGTGCTTCCCGTCCGGCGGGCAAGAACGCAAGAAAGGCATATTGGGACGTGTAGTCTTAGGTAGCTCAAGGGAAGGGGAGTGGTTTTTTCTTTTTTTTTTTTTTTGCAAGTCGTAATTAGGGTAGAAAACACCCTACCCAAACACGATTAATAAATGCTAGATGGAGATTTAGGACCTCAGGTTGTCAAGTAGGATAACACAAAAATGTTAGCATTTTGATGGAAAAGTTTAGTCGTATTTTCCCGCAGTACCTGTTTCCTTCCGTTGTTTGGTCAGAAGAATCCCCAAACAGATATTACTTGAATTTCGATTTCCGCCTTCAAAAGCAATCTAATTTTCCTCTCCTATACTCAGGCACTGCAAAAGCCACCTATATGTTTTAGGACCCCAACTCTTGCCAAGTCTTTAAGTGTTCAGTACGCATGCGCATACTTCCTCTTTTTCCGACTGGAATCATGGCGGGCGTAGAGTAAGTAAATGCTGCTCCTCTTGAGAATCCTTTTCCATCCTCGAGAATGCAGACCTACCTTCCCTTATCCCCTCAGTCTGGCTGTAGCCTGGACTTTTATGTTTCTTATTCATGTAGTTTGAGTGTCCTTTGGACGCTAGATCTTTCGGAAGCGGGCTGGGATGCAGGCCGCCTTGGGGGGTGGAGGGAGGAAAGGTGTCGGTAGGAATTGGAACAAGCCGGGGAGGAGGCCCGGCCTGGGGAGGCAAAGGCCGCAGCTCCTCGAGGCCCCCCAGAGCACCGCGCCCCTCGGTTCGCTGCCGACGTCTTTCCTGTGGCCAGAAGGCCGTGCCGGGGCCGGTGTTTGGCCGAAAGGGGCCGTTTCCTAAAGTACAGAGCGTCAGTTTCTCAGAGCTCAAGGGTCTTCTGTCCATTAATTTTCTGCAAGATGTTCCCATGAATGAGTGGCGTACAGTGCTGTGCACGTAGTAGGCACTTAGTCATTGACTTGGGATCCAGTGTGTTGTTCCCTACTTAGATAAGGTCTGTGAGAAATAGAAATTAAAAGCCAAATTCTTTTTTTGTTGTTGTTGTTTCCGAGGAATGCAGGTAGAAATCAGTTCTGAGTTTTTCGTTTGCTGTTAATATAGGCTTTTTACCTTCAGTAATAGTGATTTCCAAGCATTCCCCTCCCCCCTTGCCCTGTCTTTTTCTCTTGCATGTTTTGATACACGTGCACACACTTTCACATAACGCACTTAAACATATATTCCCTTGCCGAAATAAGTAGAGTGAGTAACTAATTGAAGGCAGTGCTTGAACTGTTCGTGCTTGGCACGAGTGATATACGTAAGTGCTTATTGGATGTTAGTAAGTTTAAGGAATAATGTGTCTTTGGTTTGGGATTCCATTATCTGTGGTAAAACATACCTGTTAGGGGAACTGGACCTGTGATTTAAGTGTGTTTCCCAGAGCAGTGAGGGCTCAAGTGTCTTTACCATAGCCAGTAGATGTTGGAGGGAAGCCCTTGATTGATCTCAGTTGTTCCGTGCCTCCAAGGCCTACCACTTTGGTAGGATTGCAGACAGAAGGCTGGTTCAAATAGCTCAGGCATTGTGTTCTACCTTAGGCAAGCCATTTAATCTCAGCCTTGGTTTCCTCCCCTATAAAATGGGGATGATAACACCTACCTTAGCAGCATTTTGTAAAGATAAAATGAGATACCTGTAGAGTGTAGCCACAGCAGCAGCTGCAAACCTTAAAGGGGCCATAGGTTCCTTTCTAGGTGAGGCCTTCTGACCTCTCAACCCTTCAAAATTCTGTGATATTAAAATAGACTTAAAAATATTGTAAATACAAAAGTACTAGTAACAGCTATTGTTTATACAGTGCTTGCTATATGCCAGGTTCTTCTCAAATATTATCTTAGTTGATACAATAACCCTGGGAGGTTGTTACTATTTTTACCCTCATTTTACTGATGAGGAAACTGAGGCAATAGATGTCAAGCCAAGCCATTTGTCCAGTATAACATAGTTGAGTGTCTAGAGTCTGGTTTTTGACTTAAGGTCTTCCTGACTTCAAACTCTGTACTTTATGCACTGTACCATCCTTTTGTGTGCCCTAGTATATAATTGTATTTAGAGTTGGATTATTAGATTTCATTTATTTGAAAGAGAAATACTAGTTAGGATTTTTTTTTTAATAGAGAAAAGAAGAAGCTACCAGCTGTTCCAGAATCCCTTCTGAAAAAGCGGAAGGCTTTTGCAATACTGAAGGCCAAACGTTTGAAGAAGAAGATGGCTATAAAAAAGGTATTTGATTTAAAAAATAACGTTTTCCTCTGAATGTTTAATCTATATATTTAATGTTTGATCTATAAATAGATAAGTAATTGAATTTAAAATGGGTGCATTATGTTTTGATTCACTGTTGGATTTTAAAGAAAGCATTTCATTGGTCGTTTCATCACCTAGAAAATAGAAAAACATTTACTATTTGGGTGGAGACAAAGTCCCTGAGCAGCAGTTTTGGATTGGACTGAGAGAATCACCTTGAGATTGACTTCAGCAACTTGATCTAAAGTGATTTTTCTTTTAAGCACTTAGACTCTGGGATAACTATAGTATTATTAACCAAGAGATTGAAATAGTATTTGAATTGAATTTATATTTAGTGAAACCTGGAATATTTCTTTTTCAGCTCCGCAAAATACGGAGAAAAGTTATCTATGAGAAAGCTAAAGCCTACCATAAGGAGTACAGACAGATGTACAGAAGTGAAATCCGGCTGGCTAGAATGGCACGCAAAGCTGGCAACTACTATGTACCTGCTGAACCCAAGTTAGCTTTTGTGATCAGAATCAGAGGGTAAGTTGAATCCTATCTTTGGAAGTTAATGTTTATTTGTGAAATACAAAGCTCTCAATCCCAGGTGATTTGATTCCCTGGCTCAGGAAACATTCAGATAAAAACCTTTATAGTACTGAAGCATGTCATCTAAGCATGACCTCTTGGAGTCTCTAAAACTGTGCCTGTTCTACTGTAAATGTGGGGCACTAAACGGTAAAGGGAGTAAAAGCCTGATCAATTTTTAAATCCTTTTTTCTTCTCCAGTATCAATGGTGTTAGCCCAAAGGTCCGAAAAGTATTGCAGCTTCTTCGCCTTCGCCAAATCTTCAATGGCACTTTTGTTAAGCTTAACAAGGCCTCGATTAACATGCTGAGGATTGTGGAACCATACATTGCATGGGGGTAAAGAGTTCTTCTATTTTAATTATATTTAGGTTAATGAAATAATTCTTCTACTGATACACAACTCATTTTTTTATTTGTTTATTTCAGTTATCCAAACCTGAAGTCTGTGAATGACTTGATTTACAAACGTGGATATGGCAAGATCAAGAAACAGAGAATTGCCCTGACAGATAATGCCCTTATTGCAAAATCTCTTGGTAAGTTTGACCTGTTTGGGGAGATTGTTGTAGAATTTAGAGCAGGAAGGGATATTATGATTGGTTTGTTTAGTAGAAGACAAAACTTAAGTGTTCAAGAGAAGACATTTGCCCCCACTTATGCAGGGTGATCATAGCAGAACCAAGATTCTAACCTTTGTCTCATGCTTTCAAATCTGGTGGTTTTCCCAATAGAGTAAGATTTGGACTCTACCTCTTTTTGTTTCACCAGTAAATTCTACCGATATTTTTCAATTGTAGAAAATTTAATATATTTGAACTTTTAACAATCAACATAAGTTTTAATAGATTGATCATAGCTTATAAAAGTAATAGTGCAAGTAAATTTTAGGTAAATATGGAATCATCTGCATGGAGGACTTGATCCATGAGATCTACACTGTTGGCAAGCACTTCAAAGCTGCCAACAACTTCCTGTGGCCGTTCAAATTATCTTCTCCACGCGGCGGAATGAAGAAAAAGACAACACATTTTGTGGAAGGTGGAGATGCTGGTAACAGGGAAGACCAGATCAACAGGCTTATTAGAAGAATGAACTGAAGGTGAGTCTCAGGCATTATGAAGAAAAAATTTGGTTTACGTTTTAATCATTAGACTTGAGGGCTGTGTTTTGACCTTTAAGGCAAAAACCAATAAAAAAAATTCTTAGCTCTTCTGGTGATACACAACTCTTTTTTTTTATGTTTCTGTGAATAAATTAATTAGTTGGGCAGAGACTATTCGGTCAGATGGTCTAATTTGAAGGGGTGGTTGTGACTGACATTTTAATGGATCTTGTTTAGTGTTCTATGCTTAAAGGGATACTTTAAGAGAAAAATGTTTCTGATGGAGTATTCCTTAAAAATCATTTGCATCTGATATATTTAGTCTGTTGTGCTAGTTTGAGTTGATGTGTTTGAATAAATTTTAATGTTTTTTTTTTCTTCATTTTCAGGTGAATTCACCATGATTATTTTTCTAATGGTCTGTTAATAAAAATGCCTATCACAAAATTGATGTTGCTTTATTGGACACATTTCTTTTTAATCAGGTTATATCTTTGGTCTTATCCTTAAAGCTGAATGAAGTTAAGGCTTAGGGACCTAGAGATAAACCCTGGAGAGTAGATTTAGGGTTATATTTGGTGGCAGATGGATCAAAGCCATTTAAACCACATCAGCATGTTGCTTTCAGACATTGCTTGGGGGGTACTGTACCTTACAAAATAATGTCTTTATTGAGAACTTTCTGTAACTCTACCTGAAGCACATTTAGCTGTGAGCTGTTCCTGGAGAAAACAATTTTAACAGCGTCATTGTTGACGCAAATATCCTCCTTATATAGAAAGTTTGATTAAAATGGACTTAAAGATGAAAAAAAAAAAGATATATACTATATGACATGCCCTCTCTATATACAATATACACCAAGAGGGTAAAACTTACATCATCAAATTATTAAAATAAAACATCCAACAACACTATTTGTATGAGTTTTCTGTTTTGATGTCATATCATCATAATTTTTTAAAACATACTCAGAAGAACCTAGGTTCAGAGATCACAGAGTTAGAATGGACCTTACGTAACATCTAGTCCATCCTGAAATTTTATATATGAGGCAGCTGAGGAGGCCTAGACAACTCAAGTGACTTGTTTATGATAATAATGATAGAACATGAACATTAGGCCTCTAACTCCAAATAATTACATTTTCCATTATATCCGATTATCTTTGATGTTTCTGATAGCAAAAAAAATGGAAGACTCCAATTCAACACTCAAAAATGTGTACATTTCTTAAGGAATTTAATTATAAGTGTCACTAGTATAAGTAGCACATTAAGTTATCTAATATAAAGCACTTGATCTGTATAGACTCATGCAAATCAACTTCCCTCAAATTTTCCATCCCTTATTTGTACCAGTAGACTCAATTCACTTTTGTAGGTTAAAACAGAATTTTTCTTGAAATTATGGGAGGAATTAAAAAACTTGCTATGGGCAAAAGAAAATTGCTCATGAGCCATCATGCTTTTCTTGGCTTCAATCCCATGATTTAGAGCAGATATAAAACTTGTTAAGGATGGCTTTTATTGTTCATTTTTGTCTGACTCATCCTGACCCCATTTGGGGTATTGTTGGCAAGGATACTGAATTGGTTTGCCATTTCTTTCTCCAACTCATTTTACAGATGAAGAAACTGAGGAAAACAAGATTAAATGACTTCTTGTCTAGGGTCAAAGAACTACTAAATATCTGAAGCAAAATTTGAATTCCTCTGCAAAGAGTGATACAGTTATTTCTTCCACATCACAATTACGATTTTGAAATATTTACGGTCAGCATAAGAAATTAAATGGGAATTTGTGGGGGAATTTTACAGAAGCTGCATATTGATGGGGTGCTTGGGTCCTGTGCTTGAACCACAGTTTGTAAAATCACATCCAGTTCTACAATCATATTTGTCCCTAGATTCAAAACACTGTCTCGGGCAGTTTCTCTCTAGCTCAAGGGCAGCAAGCCATAACAAAATACTTCTCTCTCTTCCTGATACAGTAGCCAGCTGCAACTATAGAATTTAGTAGTTTGACCCAACTGTGCACTGGATGAAGCAGATGTGTACTGGGTCATACCTATCATATGTATCCTGGATTCAGTCATATGTATACTCCCTAGCTCATTATATACATCCTAAATCCCTTGTTAGCTTGGGATATGCATATACTCCCCACATTCATCTTGTCAAACACAATATTGATGGGTGGCAGCTTGGTCAGCCCTGGCCACTTGCTGACTTAGTGATGTTTCAAGCCTAAAACCACATCTCCATGCAGCACCCCCTCCCTGTCCTTGGGCTATTTCTCAGTGAATTCTGGGCAATACCCCTACATTATAGATATTAAAAGTGCATGTTCCTTTAAGGACCGCCCACTCCTTAACTCCTCCCCAATACCACCTTGACTCACTAATTACCATATCGGGCATAGGTTCTACTATAGATTATCCTTTATAAACTTTAACTCTACCTCTCTAAGGTTGCAGGTTCTCTATGAACTTTTGCCCACTGTATAGCTTAATAATAAATCTTTTTCACCTTGGCTTGGAGAATGCTTGAATCCGTGAATTCATTCAAAACTGCTTTCCAGGGACTCTGGTTATTGGGATTCCTGGAGTCCCTGACCCCTTGACCCAGCATCAATGTGACATGGAGACGTCAGCAGATGACACAGAGCCTATGATAAAATAATTAACCCAAATTTTACCATAAGGTACCATAAACACTCCACAAAAAAAAGAAGAAAAAAAACAGACTTCTTCCCTGGTATGAAGGGAGGGTAAACAATTTTTATATGGAATTTCCAAATCATGGGCATGCCAAGCTCTTAATCCCTGAAATGTGAAAGAGATAATTTTGTTTCCTCATTGCATGTTTTGATTCCTTCAATTGCTATTCCTATTACTGCAACTAACTTTCTAATACCATATTGAATACCTTCAATTTTCTCCCTTTTGATTTATGGGAGAGTGGCCAAACCACTCACTCATGGATTACTTATCTATAAGCCATATCTATAAGGTTATTTTTAATGTTCAGCATCATAATTAACATAAATCAAGTTACAGCTTAAACTACAGAGAGTGCTTACAATGAAGGAAATTTTGAGAAGGTAACTTGGCATCCCCAGCATCTGAAGTTTTCTCATTGTTTCTGATTTCCCAAATTACAATATTTCAGAATATTACAATGCACAGTCAGAGTGCCACATTCCTCCTCTGACAATATAATTCTTAATTTAATGCAACTGTTTACCAGTAATACAATTATTATGTTCTTAAATATATACTTTCAATTAAAAAACTCAGAATCCTTTCCAAATTGTCTTTCCTTTCATCTTTTCTATTAAACTCATATTTAATTTGGTTGGGGATCATTTGTTGACTCCTCCGGGTCAGAAGACCCAACTAATAATGGAGGAAACGCCTCCCTCATTCAGTCACCCATGAAGCCTACCAGATGCCATAAATATCTCAGAGACCATCCAACCTGTACTTTTAGCTGAGAGCCATTGCTGGTCCCTCCTGGGTAAACCTAACAAATTAAGACTCAAGGACACAAGAGGTATCTTACCTACAAGCTATGTCTACATAGTTTGCATGACTGTCTTAATCCTACCATATTCACTTTTCAACAAACATAAATAGAAACACCAAACAAATCCTGGAATAGCAGAACTAGGAAAAAGATGAAGTTAAGCAACCCATTAGCCCAAGCTGGAAGATCAGCAGGAAAGGTCTGTCTTACTCTTGTAAGAGGGGAACACAATACAGGATAGGAAGCATACAAGGAAGCCAGCAGTAAGCCCCACTCCAGCAAACCAGCTGTAGATCTTAATCAGGCAAATAGAAATACCAGGACACTCCATATGCTTCAGCATAGTCCTGGGAAAACACATAGATTCCAACTTTAACAGGGTGTAAGAAAACAGGCAGCCACTGGTTCAACACCCTCCACACTTCCTTCAGCACAGTCCTGGGCAAGCAGACAGCCATCAACACCCAGACTGCCTCTTGACTCGCTATAATTCTAGGGACATGCAGAAATACCCCACTGGCCTCAAAACATACAAGACACCACTGCTAGGATTCCAGCTCAGTATCAGGTTAACTGCAAAACCCCATAGCCTCCAGCAGCACCAGCCACCCATAGTTCACCCACTCAGCACAGCAGGGTACCCTGTGGGCCTCTGAGCAACATCAGTGCAGCATCAGGTAAACAGACAGGGCCTGCAGCCCTTGGTACAATATGGCTGAGACAGTGCCCCTTCCACTCCCAGAGCATAGGTCAAATTTAAAAGAAATTGGGAAAAAGGCAAAAGATATGAGAAAAAAAACACAACAAAATCTGACCATTGAAAGTTATTATGGTGCCTGGGAGAACCAAGAAACAAACTCAGAACAAGACAACAATGTCAAAATACATATGCACAAAACCCCAAGGGAAAACGTGAAGTTGGCGGTGGCAACTCAACATGGTGGAGCAAAAGCAGGGACTTGCCTGAGCTCTCCCATCAACCCCTCCAAATACCTTAAAAATGGCTCTAAATAAAATCTAGAGCAGCAACATATTAAAAGGAAGAATAAAATTTCCAGCCCAAGACAACTTGAAAGATTTTCGGGAAAGGTCTGTTGAACTTGGGTGAGAAAAGTACATGCCCAAATGCAGGTCCTGATGATGCAGACTGGGCCCCAAAAAACCTGGAGTAGGCCTCAGGGTGGCTGAATCAGTGGCAAAAGGGACAGTTTCAAGACTTCACTGGTGACAGACGTAAAACACATCTTAGAAAGTCAGGAGGAAAGGTCTGTTCCACCTAGGTGAGAGTGGAGTACAGTCTATCAGGCTGCAGAAGCACAGCCTCAGCCCCAGAAAACTAGGGACAGGTCTTGGAAATCACTGCATTAGAGCTCTCAGCCCAAAGAGGGCTGAGGAGGTTGAAAAACTGGTTAGAAGGAAATTACAGGGGGGTTTTGGTAGCCCTGAGGCAAGACTCAGTTGCTTTGCTCATACTTGGATCCTAGTAGCAGTCCTGGGTGGCAGTCCTAGGTCAAGGAGGATCACTGACATAGCATATCTTGTAGCAACAATGGAGATGGGAACCCTCCTCACAGTTTCAGGACAGACAATAGTTCTTGTGGTTGCTCACAGACCAGAGAACAGGCTAGGAGGGGAGTAAATACCTCTCCTTAGATCATACTACCTTGGAAGAACTGAAAAATTATAAATCCCTAGAAGTATCTCTGAAGCTTGGGACAGTGCACGCTCCAAACTGGAAGCAGAGAGAGCACTACTCTAACATAGGCTGAAAAGTCAACTAATTGACAGGAAAAATGAACAAGCAACTGAAAAACTTCTGACTATTGGAAATTGCCATGGTGTAGTATACCCTTTCTAAGAGCCAGAGTGCATCACAACACTCTTGACTCAATGCCTAATTAAAAATTTATGAAAGGGAAGCAAATGAAAAGCAGGAAATTGAGTGAGCTCCTGTTCCAAACACCTGAAATACCTATAAAAAATGAATCTAAACAAATTTTAGAGCTACAGAATCTACAAAGTGACAGAGTGAAACAAATCTCCTGGTGAAGGCAGCCTAGCAGACAACAAGGAAAATTATATCACACCAGGCTGGCAGCTGAACACAGTCCTGCATGAGCCATACTGTCCCAGATCCAGGGTGGCCCCAGCCACTGGACGAGAAAAGCCAAAAAAGAGTGGTGGTGGTTTGCAGACTTCTCAACCCATAAAAGCCAAACATAAAGTAAAAGGTCAGTAGGGAACTCTGTTGGAACTAGGTAAGAGAAGAATGTGGTCTGGCCTCTATCTCCCAGGTGAGAGGTGGTGTTGGAGTGGTGGCATTAACTGCTATCCCAAGACTGCCTACATAGCTCCTGGCCTACAGATTGTAGGGGGAACATGTGACCATTCAGAGGGTAATCACTCTTGCACTCACCTGGTTGGCTCTGCCTCCAGTCTTAGCTGGTCCTGGGTTGAGGAAGGCCAATGTGGCAGAGCTTCTAGTGGCCCTCCTCATAACTATGACAGCAGCTCTGATACATCAGTGAAAACCCCAGCAATCTGGGACAAAGCTCTCTCCACTCTGGAAGCAGAGTTCTACCATACAAAAGAGCTCAAATGTCACAAACCAAGGAAGCACAATCAGACCATAGAATCATTTTGGGGGGACAAAGAGTATCAAAACATGGAACCAGAAGAAGACAATAAAGTCAAAAGTCCTGCATCAAATGCTTCCAAGAAAAATATGAATAGGTCACAGGCTATGTAGAAACTCAAGAAGGATTTTGAAAATCAATTAAGGGAAGTAGAGGAAAATTGGGAAGAAAAATTAGAATAATGCACGGAAATCATGAAAAATGAGTAAATAGCCTGACTGAAGAAAATACCATCTTAAATAATAGACCAACTCAAATCAAAAGAGGTCAAAAAGCCAGTGAGGAGAAGAATGTTTTAAAAAGTTGATTTGGCCAGATGGAAAAGGAATTTCAAAAATTCACTGAAGAGAATAACTCCTTCAAAATCAGACTGGAGCAAATGGAAGCTAACGACTTTATGGGAAATCAAGATGCTAAAAAAACAAACCAAATGAATGAAAAAAATAGAAGGGAATGTGAAATATCTCACTGGAAAAATCATTGATTGGTCAAATAGATCCAAGAGAGATAACTGAAAAATTATTGGACTATTGAAACCATGATAAAAAAAAAAGCCTAAATAGCATCTTTGAAGAAATCATCAAGAAAAACTGCCCAAATATTCTAGAACCAGAAGACAAAATAGAAATGAAAGAATTCACCTATTATCTCTTGCAAAAGATTCCAAAAAGAAAACTCCTTGTTTGTACTCCTAGAGTATAAACACATTCTAGATGTCAAGGAGAAACTACTACAAGCAGTGTGGAAACAATTTGAGTATTGTGCAAATACAATTAGAATAACACAAGATCTAGCAGCTTCTACATTAACAGATCAAAGGGCTTGAAAGATGATGTTATGGACGTCAAAAGAGCTAGGATTAAAACCAAGAATCACCTAGCCAGAAAAATTGAGTACAATGCTTCAGGGGAAAATATTGTCATTTAATGAAATAAAGGACTTTCAAACATTCTTGATAAAAAAAAAGCAGAGCTGAACAGAAAATTTGGCTTTCAAATAGAAGAGGCAAGAGAATCATGAGAAGGAAAACAGGAAAAAGAAATCATAAGGAACTTAGTAAAGTTAAACTATTTACATTCCTACATCGAAAAATGATAATTTGTAACTCATAAGACTTTTCTCAGTATGAGTTGAAGGGAATATTCATATGTGTGTATACTTATATTTATATATGCATATATATGTATATATATGTGTGTGTGTGTGTGTGTGTATATATATATATATGCATATGTCTGTATGTGTAGGAGAGTGTATGTGTGTATAAATGTGTATGTGAGTCTGTGTGTATATGTGTACATGTATACATAAACAGATGGCACAGTATGACTTGAATGAATATGAAGGAATATAAAAAACAAAATTAAGAGGTGAGAGAGCAATATATTGGGAGAAGGAGAAAGGGATAGATACAATAGGGTAAATAATCTCACATAAAAGAGGCAAGACAAAACAGTTACAAATGAAGCGAAAAGCAGGAAGGAAAAAGGGAATGGGTCAACTTTATTCTTATTGAATTTGACTTAAGGAGGGAATAACATACATGCTCAATTGGGTATCTTACCCTACAGGAAAGTGGGGGGGGGGAGAAGAAGGGATACAAGGGGGTATAATAGAAAGGACAGCAGATTGGAGGAGAGAGCAGTTAGAAGTAAACACTTTTGAAAAGGGACAGGGTCAATGGTGAAAATAGAATAGGTCTGGGGCCAGGATAGGATGGAGGTAAATATATAGTCTTTCACAACATAACTACTATGGAAATGTGTTGTGTAACTACACATATGCAACCTATATTGAATTGCTTGTCTTCCAAGGGTGGGGGGTGAGGAGGGAAAGAGGGAAAGAATCTGGAAATCGAAGTTTAAAAAAATTACTTTTTACATGCAACTGTGAAATAAGATATACAGGCAATGAGGTATAGAAATCTATCTTTCCCTACTAGAAAGCTGAGGAAGGAATAAGGGAGGATATAAGAAAGAACAGATTGGGGGAAGCAATACTCAGTAGGCTGTCTATCTTGGGGTGGAGGGTCAGGGAAAGACAGGGAAAAATTTGTCACTCAAAATCTTGTGTAAATGAAGGTTGAAAATTATAAATAAATGAATAAGTTTTAAAAGGAAAAGAAAGAAAAAGAAACCTAAGCCATGATTGGTTAAACAGCTAACCCAACATTCCACAGCTTGTAGAGCTAAGACTGGAAAGAAGGTTGTCTGATTCAAGAGGAAGCATTGGATTACTGGACTTGGTGTTGGAAATACTACATTCAATTTTTTCTTTAGACACTTACTAAATTGCACAACAGTGAACTAGGCACTTAATCTTTATGGACTCAATTTTCTTTATCTATAAAAGTGAGAATGTACAACTCACTGTTCTCTATTCCCATAATCAAATGAAATAATGTCTTGAAAGTGCAATAAAAAAATAAAAAATAACAAAAGGTGTGAAAACCTTCCTAAAATAAAACCTCCTCTAAGCAAGTGGATTCCCTTATTGAACTCCACATTAGGTCTATTAATGGAGGCAGAGGGGAGGAAATCTTAAATCTCATTAACATTACAAACATTTTTACATGGAGATGCAAGAAAGACCTATTACAGTGGAGGGAAAAATGGGAGAGTGGGTGATGGGTATCCCTGGAAAACTATTCTCATTGGTATTGGCTCATAGAGGAAATAATATGCAAATCAGTTGAATATAGAACGATATCCTTCTTAACAGGGAAGGAGCAGAGGAGGAGATTAAGTAAAGGGTGGGAGAGAGAACTACTAGAAGAGAGAGCAAGACAGGGGAGATTGCAGACAGAAGTAAAACACTGTTGAGGACTGAAAGGGTAAAATTACAGGGAGGACAAACAGGAGGAAAATACAGGATGGAGGGAAATGCATAGTAATCATAACTGTGAATGTGCAAGAAATTTCCTATAAAATGAAACTGGATAGTAAGAGTGGATCAAAAGCCAGAATCCTCTAATATATTGTTTACAAGAAAAACACTTGAAGCAGAGAGAGACATACAGAGTAAGGGCTTGGAGCAGAATCTATCATGCTTTAACTGCATTAAACAAAATATACAAAAAAAAATAAAAAACCAAACAAATAAAAAATCCCAAAACCCAGTGGTAGGAATCCTGATCTTGAACAAAGAAAAAGTAAAAAAGAATCTAATTAAAGGGTAAGGAAGGAAACTACTTTTTGCTAAAAAGTACCATAGGAAATTAAACAATATCAACACTAAACATATATGCATCAAATGACATAGCATCCAGATTCTTATAGGAAAAATTAAGTGAGATACAGGAAGAATTACCAAAACTGTACTAGTGGGAAACCTCAAATGTCGCCTCTAAGAATTTGATAAATACAAATTAAAAAAATAGGAAAGAAACTAAGGAGGTGACAGATCTATAGAGAAGGGAAGCAATCATGACTAAAAACAGATAGAGAGCATTACAAAATGTAAAAAATAATTTTGATTACATTAAATTAAAAAATCTTTTGCATAAACAAAACCAATGCAACCAAGATCAGAAGGAAAGCAGAAATCTATCAAACAATCTTTGCAACAAATTTCTCTGATAAAGGCTTCATTTCCAGAATACATAGAGAACTGAGTCAAATTTATAAAAATAAAAAGAATTCCCCAATTTATAAATGGTTAAAGGATATAAATAGTCATTCTTCAGATGATGAAATCACAGTTATCAGTAAGCATATGAATAAGTACTCTAAATCTCCTTTGACTGGAGAAGTGTAAATTTAAAAAAACCTTGAGATACCACCTCGCACCTGTCAGGTTAATATGACATAAAAAGGAAAATGATCAGTGTTGGATAGAATGTTGGAAAATTGGGACACTAATACAGCATTTGTGGAGGTGTGAACTGATCTGACCATTCTGGGGAGCAACTTGGAACTATGTCCAAAAGAAAACTGAATCATGCAAACACTTTGATCCATCAGTACCACTATTAGGTTAGTATCCCAAAGCAATCATAAAAGAGGGGAAAAAATCTACATTTTTGTGGTGGCAAAATATTGGAAATTGAAGGGATCCACTCTTATTGAGGGATGGCTGAACAAGCTGTGGTGTATGCATCTAATGGAATGTTATTGTTCAATAAGAAAATATGAACACGGAGATCTCAGATAATCCTGGATAAACTTGTATGAGCTGGTGCAAAGTGAAATGAGCAAAACTAGGAAAACATTGTACACAGTATCAGTAACTTTGTGTGCTGATAAGTGACTCAGCTCTTCTAAAGTGATCCAAGGCAAGTACAAAGGACGCAAGGAGGAAAATGCTATCCATATCCAGATAAAGAACTGATGGACTCTGAATACAGAAAAAAAAAAAGTATGGTTTTTGTTTTCAATTATTCTTTTTCATGTTCATTTTATTTTGTTTCTTCTTTCACAGCTTTTACTAATATGGACATATGCTTTACGTGATATCACATGTATAACCTACAACAATTTGCTTACCATTTTAGGAAGAAAGGAGGAAAGGGAAGCAGGGCAAAAAAAATTGGAATTCAAAATCTTGTGAAAACTCATGCTTAAAACTGTTGATATGTAATTTGGGGGGGGGAATATAAAATATAACTTTTAAAAGACTTTATTTTCTTCAGTATATTTGCATCCCCTTTACTGAGATTTTGACTCTCTTTTCATAATTCTCTCGCATTTCTCTCATCGTTCTCCATTTCCCCCCCCCCCCCACCTCTAGCATTAGTTCTAAATCTTTTTTTGAACTCTTTCAGGAATTCTTTTTGAACTTGTATCCAATTATTTTTTCCCTGCTTTGGGGCTTTGCTACTGTTTTAATTTTGATGTCTTCTTTTGAGTTTCATGTCTTAATCTTCCATGTTGCCATTTTAGTTTTCAGAATTTTTTGTTGTTTGCTCTTTTTTTTCCAGTCTATTTCTTAACTGTTTACTTCATGTTGCAGTCGAGATGTCCCCCTAGGGTTTCCAGATAGTATTTTCTCAAGTTTCAAAGGTTTTGTTGTAGTTGTTGTTGTTTGTTTTTGTTTTGTTTGTTTTGTTTTTGCTGCTGTTTTCAACATTGATATCTCCTGCCAACATCCCAGGTTGTCTTGGGCTTGGAATATCTCTCAACAAAACTTTTGTTGACTTGGCCATTCAAGAATTTGATTTTCTGTGTTGTTTTGTTATTTTTGAAGGAGACTTTTGAGATTGTTCATATGAGTTGCTACTTGTACTCCATCTTTACTCTCTAGTCATTTCTTTAATATTAATTAGAACTATTAATTTTGCGAAGAGAGAATAAACTTTGCCTTGGAGATGGCAATAAAGTAACTTGAATCAGTTTGGAACTAGATCAAGCTAAAATATGTCTTTGCAGAAGAACCAGTCACAAGAGTGTCATTTAATTATTAATTTTTTAGAATGAGACCATAAATCAATAATACTTAGCTAGGTGTTGCAGTGTATAAAGTACAGGATCTGGAATTGAGAAGACCTGAGTTCAAATCCAAACTAAGGCAATTTAGCTGTTTGACCTTTGACAAATCACAACCTCTGTGTGTTTCAGTTTTCTCACTTGTAAAAATGGGGACAATATTAATACCAATCTCATATAAAATGCTTAGAGACTGGTACAGAGTCAATGAATAATAAATATTAATAAATATTTACGTGATTCCTTTTCCACTTAGAAAATCAATATATATTAAAACTCTAAGAAAGAATGCATGGATTTTTATTTTAAAGTTTAATTACTAATAATTTACTTACAATACAAAATACTCAAAATAAAATAAATTAACAAGTTATTAACAACAGATTTTTTTCCAAAAATAAAGTGAAGACAATAAAAGACACATTTTATTTCTCTGGGGATACAATTCAATACAAGCTCTGATCAAGTGTCTACTGCAGTCAAAGTGCTATACTTGCAAATGAGAGACGAAAAAATAAAAACTCTCTCATGGAGATGGGAAATGGAATTTGAAAGGTTGAGAAATAATAAATAGGCCAAATTGGCAGTAATATTATGTATATGTATGAGAATATATATGCAGTTGCATAACAACTTCAGATATTTTTACTAAGTCAAACAATGTCACGACCATCTGGGCTTTATTATTCTTTTAAAGAACAAGATATGGAAAAGATTGTAATAACTTTAACATGATAGTTCTATCCATACCATCGACCTTAAAATCCAGGGTCAGGTTTTTTTTTCCTACAACTCACTACACATGGACTCACTACACATATTATTCTTCAGCTCAGGGAATGCTTTTCATGTTTCCTTTGCATCTCTGGAGCCTGCTACAGTTTCTTGAATGTAATAGACAATAAAAGCTTGTGGTTCATATTTCATTCACTTCTCTAATATTCCCAATGCTAGTAATAACTTTGACCCCCCCAATTACTTAAGAAAGATGGCATTAATGGGTTATAGTACCTTTGTGATTCCAATGTTCTGTTAGTAATGAGCACTTGGTCTCTTCAATCTCATTGCCACATATTTCCTTCAATATTTATCTTCTGAGGGAATTTTTATCTTGGAAGACTACATTTTTTATGACTTCATTAGAAGTAATCCATTAGAATCAAAATGGCAAACCTGAAGGACATTTTTTCCTCTTTATTAGACTGATGTCCTTGGGCTAAAATTGTTTATTATCTTTAGACAATAACAACAACAACAACAACAACAACAACAGGACAATCATTACTTAATGTTTAGTTTTGCTAAATCATTAGAGTTCACCTATATCGACTAAGCAGTTAGTATAATCTTACTGTAGTAATCAAGTCTTTTTGAATTGGAGAAAAACATTTTATGGTAGCTTTTAAAACCTTTAAATTTAGTTGCAATGATGGGTTAACCACTGACTTGCCATTTAATGGATTTCCTTGGCCTGTTAATTAATATTATGATCATTACCTGATTTGTAGACCATTACTGATGTTTCCACAACCCTCTAAAGCACACAGTAATTTCACCCTGCAAGAAAATTTCCTCCCCCACCCTTGGAAATGCCATGGCATGTTTATTTATTTTTTTTAATTTTGCATAAGAATTAAGAAAGATTTCAGTATTGCCCTACATGTTTCAACTACAGGTATAAATGGAAGAGAACAATGATTCCCTACTGATAAATCAAATTTCTAATGCAAAGATGAAAGGAAAACCTTTGAAGTGACACAATTAGTTTTTTATAACACAAGCCATGACACCTTGCTTACTACGCACTGACCTTTACTGCTCTGCTCTATTGTCATTTTCATGAAAAGGTCAGATGGCACCCCTGCTGTAGACCAATTACACTGAAAACAGAAGATTGGAACTGAAAATTAAATAGAAATGCAGCTACCCCAAACTTGGCATGACTTTGTAAGGGAGGAAATCCATAGTACTTAAGAATAACTTGGACTTCCCCATCCCTTTGGGGAAAGAAACAAATAGAAATAAAAAAGAGTTCTTCTTTAGGACCAGAATTTGTCCAGTTCATAACAGGAATAACAATAATGATCTCTAGTAATAGATTCTTTTCAGTTAAAAATATTTGTTTCACAATTAACTGGTGAAGTATAATAATTGATCTTTACAAAGCTCCAAATCAAGTAATGCCTTCTCTATCAAGTCTCCCCTAATTTTCTCACTTTATGCTTTTCCCACTCTCTGCTTCCTCTCAATAGCTGAAGTTTGTCCCACACTGTTGCCATAGCATAAATATGTTATATTTTATACACTTGATTTCTTTTTATTGTTTCATCATGTCTTCCAGGAATTACTTATTAGAGTAGACTTCTTAGATTAGGACCAGAAAGTAGTACTGAAAAAATAATTACTAAAACTATATGCCCAATAATTGGTCAGTCAGCATTTTCTTCAAGATATTGAAATTGACTTGTCATTCTAAATTTTGCTCTCTCAACTATTTTTTTTTCTTTTTTGGAAGTAATCGGGGTTAAATGACTTGTCCAGGGTAACAAAATCTGAGCTCAAATTTCAACTCAGGTTGTCCTTACTCCATGGCTGGTGCTCTAATTACTGTGCTACCAAGTTGTTCCCTCTCTGAACTTTTCATCATTGCCTTTAGGTTTTTTTTTTCTTGGTTCAAGAATAATAAAACATTTTTTTATTCCAGATGCCAGATATGTTCCCTTTGAATCTTCTCTTCTCCAAGATAAATATCACAATTTCCTTCAACAAATCTTAATCATTTTTTCTTTCATCCTTTTGAAATTATCCAGTTTAGCAATCTTCTTTCTAATCTGTGGTGAATGAGAATTAAACGCAATAATCTAAATGTAGTCTTATCAGTCCTGAGTGTAATTATGGCTCATATGTTCCTGGAAGTAATCTTATTTATTGAGACAGCACTGAAAAACTATATTTACTGGTTCATTTATTTGTTATTCTTTAATTTATTTACTTATTATGCTTCTATATCATAGTTTAATTGCATTGAACTTAACACCAAAATTCACAGATCTTTTTCCGTCAAACTATAATTAACCAACCATCTCCATCTTGCATTCATGAAATGGAAGTTTTAAACCTGAACAAGACTGTACAAGTGTCCCTAAAACATTTCATCTTACTAAATGCACACAAATTTCCTAATATACCAAGAAATTTTTCAAGCTTGAATCTATCAACCAATGTTATCTATCCATCTTACTTTTTTACTGTCTGAAAACCTAATAACAATTTAACCTATTTCTTTATCCTTTATCCTTTATAAAAGGATATCATTATCCTTTATAAAAACTGTCAAACAACACAGGGCCAACCACAAATCCCTGTGATATTCCACATAAATATTCTACTAACCTCAACTAGTTCCAAATCCATCTTATTCTACTTGTCATTTAACCAACTTTCCTCCATCTTTTCCACAATAATGGCATGAATACTCTTAAAATGCTCTGTAAATCTAGGTAAATTGTATAGCACACCCTCACTCTTTTTGCTTAGAGAAAAGAAATATGCCTGGTCTGATTTTGGTTTCTTTTGTTGAAGCCAGTCTGGTATTTTGTGATCACACTTCCTTTCCTAGACGGTCATTAAACTTCCCGTAACAGCAGTTTCTAGATTTAGATAGAAATTGAAGTTAATATCAAAGGTTTACAGTTTATACATTCTATTCTTTTCCTCCACCCCAAATTTTTAAATCAGAGTATTTGCTCATCTCTAGGTCTGTAGGATCTCTGTCTTCTGAACTCTTCAAACATCATTTCTCCATCATGTATCTGAAGTTCATCTTTCCTTACAATAGGGCTTATCTGGTCACTTAAATTCAGCAAAAATATATATGTTCTATTAATTACTTTTTAATCAACTTTCAATATCAGTTTTGTTGTGATCTGTCCAGGTTGCAGTTCAATCTCACTAGAGATTTTGATTCTGTTTTATATTTCCTTCAATTTGTCCTATGAAAAAAAAATTCCTAGAAAACATATTCCTAAAACATATTAGAATCACTCTTGTATGGGAACTCAGAGATTATTTAGTTCCACCAATCCTGGACCAAGAATCCATATTATAGCTTTCCCCCTATTCAATGACCTCCAGTAAAAATGAACACTCTTGTTCTCAAGGACAGCTGATTCAACTTTCAAACACACACATATTTGTATTCTCTTCACATCCTCATACAGAGAAAAGTTTCATAAGTTCCTATTATCATATTTTTCATATTGGCATGTAAATAGTTCAACTCTGATAAATTCCTAATGATTTCTTTCCCATGTTTACCGTCTCATGTTCGTTGTGTTTGAATGTCAAATTTTCTGTTCATTTCTGTTTTTTCAGCAAGAATGCTTGAAACTCTTCCTCCACACTGAATTGCCATATTTTCCCCTGGAACATTATACTCAATTTTGCTTGGTAGGTGATTCTTGGTTTTAATCCTAGCTCCCTTGATCTCTGGAATATCATATTCCAGGCCCTTTGATTCCTCAATGTAGAAGCTGCCAAAACCTGGGTTGTCCTAATTGTGTTTCCACAGTAGTCAAATTGCTTCCTCTAGGCAGCCTGTAATATTTTCTCCTTGGTGTGGGGATTCTGGAACCTGGCTATAACATTTCTAGGGGTTTTGTTTTGGGTACCTTTTTCTTTTTTATTTTAAATTAATTTTTAAATTTGTTGTCTTGTTTACATCATTCATTTTCATGAGACTTTTTAATTACAAGTTTTCTCCCCATCTTTCCCCCAACCCCACCCCAAAACAGCAATCCCACTGTAAAGACCCTCCCCTGATCTGCTCTCTAACTTTCGGTAGGGCAGGGAGAGTCTCCCTACCCCAACCCCTGTATATCTTAATTCCTAGTTACAGGTATTGCAGAGCTTTAGATTCTAAATTCTTTCAATTCCTCCACTGTCACCCACCACCACTGGAAGCACAAGCAATTCAATACAGGCTGTGGATGTGTGATTATACAGGACATCTTCGTAGGGGACATATTGTGACAGTGATCATATGTCCTTCCTTTCTATCCCTCCCCTGTTCTCTACCCTGTCCCTGTCCCTTTACTGAAGTGTGGGCTGCCAGTGTCCCTCCCCCGGACCCTGCCCTACCCTCCATCATGCTCCCTCTCATCCCCATTCCCCCTACTCTCCTGTGTAGCATGATGCCCAGTTTAGAATTTTCTTTTAATATATACAAATAAAAACAAGAAACAAACAAACGAATATACATAGATGGAAATATTCATTTTGAGAAAATACAGGGATAGCTGACTTCTGAATCATGTTCTATTTAATATGAGAAGAATATGGGATTCCATCATTTAGACAACAAAATGGACCACAACCATGTATGATTTAGTATAAAATCCCATAGAATGAACTGAAGCACATATGACCTAAGTGATTTGCTGAAATCTACACAGCTCTAAATTTCAGAGAAAAATTGGAGCCCAAATCAAGCATTTTCTCCTCTATGGCATACTATCTCTTTAAGGCTTCCTGAATATTAACATTATAATGCTGGTATTTCCTTCTCTCAACCTCTTTTTTGCTTTTTGGTACTAGACAAAAAGATATATTCTGAGGGGCTGCCATCACCTGTAATGTTGTTGTACTGAACTGAACTTGTTATTGGTAAGTTTTCCCACTTGGAGCTAACACAAACCTGCTAATGACTCTCAAATACCTTCCCTGATTGTCTTATAACTAAATGGAGCTTTACACCTGCCAAAGAAATTTGTTATTAACTAAAAGTTGTGAAAAACAAGCTAAATTCATCCTGTTTTAAAGCAGGCTTAAAAGCTATACTTTGAATATGTATGGAATTAAAACATAAAATCCCAAGAACAAACTCATTTTATTTCCAGCTTTTGCAATTTCATGTGAAGCTATATTGTTAACTAGTTGTTGACATGCTAGATTTCTTACATTATAGTACATGTAGAAGTTTCATACATGGATTTAAGATGCATGTTATTTTCAACACTTGTCCCCTGGGAAAAGTCTCAACTTGACATGGGTAAAAATTCTGATAGGGGTGACCTAAGTGATCCAGAAACCAAAATGAATATGCATAAATATACATATAGTATATAGACTTTATTCTTAATCTTTATGTCCAGTCTCATTATCCTTGTATCAATACTTTTGCCAATTATATCAAATCGTCACTTTCATAAGTGACAGTCAGTGCTTATTTAAAAACCCTTCTCCACCCAAAATCTGCTGGGAGGCAAACTTCTTAGGATTTTTTATAGAGTACATTTAAAACTACACCATATAAAATAAGAAGGACATTTCTTACTCAATAAGGAAATTTAATTAGCCTTAACAGGGACACAGACTATAGAGAAAATGATCAAAGAAATAATAATAAAGCCATACATTTGTCAGATACAGCTTTTATATAGTGACAATTGCATTTGTAACAATAATCAAAGACACAGATATAAATAAATCAATACATTTCCTTATTTTAATATCACCTGTTTGAATTGGTGACACAAATATATGCCAAAAACTAGAATTGAGAATTAGAGAAAAGAAATGGACTATAAAAATAGGTTTTTGTCTATCTGTCCATCTCTGAGTTTTAGTAGAATCAGATTGATACCAAGGTCAAACTATGCTACTTCCTCATGGATGCCCAGAGCTGAAAGATCCTGTGAAAAATGCAGCTTAATAAATGGTTAGTCTCTGGATACCACTGAGAAAGGAGAGTGGAGAAAGGGAAAGCAAGAGAGAGAGAGAGAGAGAGAGAGAGAGAGAGAGAGAGAGAGAGAGAGAGAGAGAGAGAGAGAGAGAGAGAGAGAGAGAGAGAGAGAGAGAGAGAGAGA
>CM053594.1:218305456-218325624 GCA_028646575.1 Pseudocheirus occidentalis
TTTCAAAGTCCTTCTTAAGCTGATCTATAGCTTGTAGACAATCTTCATGTTTCTTGGAAGCTTTTGGTACAGGAGTTCTGACTGTGTTGTCTTCTTCCCGTTCCATGCTTTGATCCTTTTTGTCCCCAAAGAAGGAATCTAAAGTTTGGTTGCTGTTCTTACTTTGTTTCCTTTGCCTTCTCATGTTGCCAGTCACTTCATTACTTGGTTTTTTAGCTCTGTGGAACTCTGCTTCCAGGGGAGGAAAGCTCTGTCTCAAATCACTGGGGTTTTCACAGCTGCTGGAGCTCTTGGGAGGCCGCCCTTTTTGGCAGCCCCCCACCAGCTTTGGCTCACTGAAAATGCACCCAAGAACCACCACCCAAGACCACAATCCAGATCCAGGCCAAACAACACAAGAGCACTTAGCTTCTAAATGATCACTTGGCCCCCCTGCAGTCTCCAGGCCGGGAGCTCTGAAGCAGCCACATGGAAGCCACTGCAGGGCCACCTCTTCTGCTGCTTCCTTGCCCTGGAGGCAGTTTGGCCGGACAGCTTTTCTCCCACAAATTTAGCTGAGTTCTACTGACCTTTCACTTTGTCCTTGTTTCTTATGGCTTGATAATTCTGGAAACTGTCACAGCTGCTGCTGATCCACTCTCCTGTAGGCTCCAGCTGCAGCTTGTCCTGGCCACCCTGGAGCCAAGCCCTGGTTTCAGGCTGGGCTGGTTTCAGTTCCCAGTGTACTGTGATGAACCCTTCCTGCTGAGCTGCCTTCAGCGGGAGATGTGTTTTCCTCTATTTTTGTGACTTTTGGAGCCCTAAAATTTGTTGAGTCATATTTTATGGGTATTTGAGGTGGCTATGTGGGAACTGCGGAACCTTGTTGCTTCTGTCCCGCCATCTGGCCCCGCCTCTGGTAATGATGAGTTTTAACATTCTAACATTCTACATCCTTGATCCTCTGACTTTTTTTTTTTTTGCTTTTTGGAGGGCAGTTGGGGTTAAGTGACTTGCCCAAGGTCACACAGCTAGTTTTTTGTGTTAAGTGTCTGAGGCCGGATTTGAACTCAGGTACTCCTGACTCCAGGGCTGGTGCTCTATTCACTGCGCCACCTAGCTGCCCCTATCCTCTGACTTTTCAAGAGGATGAAAGTACATCTCATTGTCTGACCCCTGGTATTAGAACTGGACATTGAATTGAATAAGAATTCAGCCACCTTTTAGTGTTTATTATAGGTTGTTGCCCATCATGCTTGAATAAGACCAAAATGACATTGCTATGTTGGAATCACAGTACAGTATGTCTAACTATAGCTGGTCAGATCAATATGAGCTTAAAAAGCTCTACCGCATGTTGGGCACAAATAGTCCATGTGAACATTTGGAGTAGAGATGTCTCTAAATTTGTGCATCTCATGTTTCTTTTGAGCTACTGGAATTCTGCTTTATTCATACAGCAGAATTCCTTCTTTGATGCAAGCATGCCATTCTGGGTGGTCTTGCACCAGGGTCTCCCATGTCTCATAGCTGATTCCAAAGTTCTTGAGAAAGACCTTGAGAGTTTCCTTGTATTGATTCTTCTGACCTTGTGAGTGGTTGCCTTGTATGAGTTCCCTGTTAAATAGTGCTTCTTTACTCAGGATCAGTCCATAAAATCTTCTCATGTTTCTTAGAATTCTTCATATTCATTATTTCTTACAGTGAAATTATGTTCTGTTACATTCATATATCATAATTGATTCAGCCATTCTAGAGTTGATTTGTACTCACTTTGTTTTCAGGTTTTATTTTTATAGTGTTAAGTCCTGATATAAGTACTTTCATTTATGGGAATTTTTCTTGCTCTTTGAGCCCTTTGGGGAAGGGGTGTATGACACATAACTTCTAAACATAAATATAATATACAATATTAAGAGAAAGAAATTAATTTTTCATTTTGTTAATTGTTCTACCTACTTCCCTTACAATCCCCACATTATCTGTATTTTAAGCTCCATGTATGTCTTCTTTTCACAGTGTTGACTAGGAATAGATAAAGTAGGCAGCCCTATAGGGATGCAGGGGACACAAGGAGGGATACTTTTTTAATAGGAGAAGAATCTGGAAAGAGCAATGTATGATTTAATCTTTCCATTTCATTTATTTATTTTTTTTGCTCTGCCCAAAGTAGATTTCTTTATTTATTTTTAGTTTTCAACAAGATTTTGAGTTACAAATTTTCTCCCCATCTCTCCCCTACCCACCACTTCAAGATGGCAAGCATACTTATTACCCATTCCCCCGGAGGAGGGATACTTTTTAATAATTGTTCTTATTCAGTCATATCTTACTCTCTGTGACCCCCTTTTGGAGTTTTCTTAGCAAAGATCCTGGAGTAGTTTGCTGTTTTCTTCTCCAGCTTGATTTACAGTTGAGGAAAGTAAGGCAAACAGGGTTAAGTGACTTGCTCAGGGTACTACTTTTTTATAAATGTATATAATTCTAATATCAAAAAAATTCAGCTCTCCATGGCATAGAAGTATTTATTTTGTTCTATGTATTATGGCAGCTAGGTGGAGCAGTGGATAGAACTCTGGGCCTGGAATCAGGAAGACTGATCTTCATGAGTTCCAGTCTGGCTTCAGACACTCACTAGTTGTATGGCCCTGGGCAAGTCACTTAATCCTATTTGCCTCAGTTTCCTCATCTAGAAAATAACCTTGAGAAGGAAATAACAAAATGTTCCAGTATCTTTTCCAAGAAAACCTCAAATGGGGTCACAAACAATTGGACATTACTGAAAAACGACTGAGCAACAGCAAATTATGGCAAAAGCTATAAGTCTCAGACATAACTCTTAATAGGATTATAATTTTCAGACTTTGCATCTTCAGCACAAAAGCCTTGTGATAACTCTATGTTATCTCTTTAAGTGGCAGTTCTGAGAATCATGAAAGCTTCTTATTAACTCTGCAAGGGCAACTATAACCAGCTCTGTTGGGGACACTTGACTAATGTTTCTTAATGTTTTATCATTTTACCAGTACTAGAATCTAGATGAGTAGTGCTACTCACTGTTCACACTTAAACTATTTCCAGTATCACAAAATGGTCCTTCTTTTTATTCACAGCTCCAAAGGGTATTCTTCATTTGTCCCCTGATATTTATCAAGAGATGGAAGCAAGCCGCAACAAGGTAGTTTCTGACTTTGCAGTAAGCTATTTGTCATCTAACGAAATGAGCCAGCCTTCAAGCTCTTTCTTCAGCCTTTCTCCACCATCAAATAGCACTACTACAATAGCCCGGGAATTCCTTATGAATGGGACATCACCATCATCTGAAGCCATAGGTTTGAAAGGAAGTTCTTCTACTTCCCCCTGCCCTATAATGCAGCCTTCAAGACAACTGGAATATTTAGCAAGGATTCAAGGCTTTCAGGTATGAAACAGAATCTTTTCATCAGCTTAAAATTCAGCATTTGTGTCTGTCTGAGAGTTTGATCCTGCCTTCCAGTATGACTTTAACATTGTAAAATTAATATGAGTACAAAGATGGATGAGCCTATGAAAACATGTAAATGCAAACATGCATCATTTTCTTGTATTTTCAATCTATCCAGTAATGCCTTTGCTATATAGTTCTCTTCCATTTTAATTTTCTATTTTTCCACTCATTTCCAGTTCTTTTTTTTCTGTTTTTTATTTCTCAAATGCACCTGTTTTATCATTCCCTCTTTAGCAAACACACATAAAATCCAGCCTTTCTGAGATGTTTATCATTATTCTTGAGCCCATCTTCTTTTAGAAATTATCATTAAGAGTTTTCCTAATGGAGAGTTTACTCATGAACAGTTTTTGCTATTGGTTTTCCATTTATCAAAGAAGAGAGGTTGCTCACTATAAAATGTAATTCAAACTGGATATACTTTGTCCAATTCAAAGCCTAGAAGTGGCTATTTGTTTTATTCAATCAAATGATTCTCCATGTAATATAACATTTATATCAGATGTCATCAGTGTATCAGTCATCATCAATAGGAGGGTGAAATAACTTGTAATTCTATTGTATACATGAATAGGTGATGGAAAATTTGCTCTCTAAAATACAATGTTATGTTACTATAATAAGACTTCTGGATCACCCTCTGTTTAGGCAAAAGGGGACTAATACTTTTGAATAATGTAACTACTTTGGAGAGGAGATCTCTATGTGTAAACTTATTTCTTGGTCATTTTTAATCATTTGCCAAACTTTAACCATTCATTCACTTTACTAGATAAATAGTTATATCCTTCAAAGCTGAATAACTATGTTCCTCCTCTAATTTCATTATTCGGAGTTTTCTTCTCTGTCCTTTCCCTTAAGAATGAAATAATAACAATGAAATGATACCTGTGATTGAATGATGTCATTAGGAATAATTACTTACATATAAATAATTTGCTTTACTATATTATGAAAACGAGGGAAAAATTAATTTGCTTTTTTCCCCAGAGTGTCCATTATTTTCTTTTTCAGAAGCCATAGATTATATGAACTACATTGTGAAGTGATTTAATGTGGCAGTTTTAAATGACATAAATGAAGTGCCTCAAGATTGTTTATTTCTCTAAGATTTTAAACCTTCCATGAAAAAGTGATTTTGAATATTTTCAGTCATTTACTTTAGGGAAAATTAAAGGAAACTTAATTCATTTTGTGAAGGTGTGACCATATAATTAATTAAGTTGCTGGAAAGAGTTAAATAAGTTTGAATTCTGCTGGTCATCTGCAAGGAGAAAATAGAAGTTCATTAACTCTGATAAAAAGGATTGAATAATCCCCAGAGTTTTCTTTGTTTAAATCCATCAATAGTAATAGTAATATTTTATTCTTAGGGAGCTAAAACTTAATTTATTTCCTGTTATTTCTTGAAGCTAGAACTGATTCCTTCTTTCAGGAATTAAAAGTTTAGGTGAATGAAGAAAGGATTCCTGCAAGGCTGACAAGTGACTTACTTTCTCGAGAACTTCTTGTAAATTCAGCCAGTTGTTTTTCTTTCTTTAGTTCTTTTCAGTGATAGAATTGAAGCTTTTAAAGATCTTGACTCCAACTAAAATGCCGCTCTCATATCACCAATTATTTAGGCAATTACTTAGGACTGTTTTTCAAGTTTATGATACCAAAATCATATATTTTTATCCTATGGACAAACTGAGCCATTTCCAGGTTCCTATATTGTGATTTTTATGCAACAAATAAATAGAAATGTATACTTTTAAAATTTTAATTGACTTCTTTGGTTGAACGAGTTCAGTGTTGATGTGAAATACTCTGTCTCTGCTGAATTACTGAGCTGAGGTTGATCAGTAAACAGAATCTCTGTGGGAAATACCTTGCTTACTGGCTTGCCAGGGCATATCATAGCCTTGTCCCAATTTGCCTGCAGAAGGTTCTTTGTGTATAAGAAGTCAAAAGACTATATCTTTACAGGTAACTTTATCAGCTATATTTTCTTAGTACCAGAGTAGTGCATTGAAAATACATAGCTTGCTTTGTGGTTTTCTGAATGATTTCTTGGAGCCTGGTCTGATTGGTTGAATGGATATGCAAGATGAGATTATTTTTAATAACACTGTCCTACTTTTTTTTGTTTCTGGATTTTAAAAACCAGCAAATGCCTTTGCTTTTTTGTGAGCATTTTTTAAAATTTCTGTACAAAACATTTTTATTTCATGTGTTTTGTGGGAACTTTTTTCAACTTTTTTTTTAAACTTAGGGTTTTATGATGTAAATAAACCTGCCAGGCAGTCTATATGTAACATAACCATATTGTATCACAAGCTATAAAGATGATTTTATGAATTTTTTTCAGATTTCATTAGCTAATATTTAAAAAATATGTTTTTGGATATTTTCCAATTCTTACATCATTGTGGTTATCCCAAGTATATCTCCACCCCCTCCCCCCAAGAGAGCAATCCCATATAACAAATAATATTTTTTTTAGAGAAGAAAAAAAATCAGCACAGTTGGTCAATATATTGAAAAAGCCTGAAAACATGGGCACTGTGTGATATCTGTGGACTTTGGCGAAGGGATGTCCTCTCACATCTCTTTATTCAAGATCTTCTGGATCTTTATAATTTTGTTGTATTTACTTTTGATACTTCTTTTGTAGTTCTTTCCACTTATATTTCGCTGCATATTGTGTTATTGGCTCTGCTTACTTTACTCTGTATCCATTCATATAGATCCTTCCATACTTCTCTTTGTTCATTACATGCGTCATTTCTTACAGCACAGTAATTCCATTGCATTCATGTACCATGATTTGTTTAACCATTCCCTAGCTAATAGGCATTTACTTTGCTTCCAATTCTTAGCTAATACAAAAAGTACTGCTATAAATATTTTGTTGTATATAAAGACTTTCTTCTTATTAATAACTTCATTTGGGTGTAAGCCCAGTAATGGAGTCTCTGGTTCAAAAGATATAGGCATTTTAATCACTTTATTTACATAATTCCAAATTGCTTTCCAAAATGGTTGCATCATTGCACAGCTCTACCAACAATTTATTAGTGTACCTGTCCCTCCAATGTTGATCATTACCATTTTTGGACATTTTTACCAATTTATAGGGTATGAAGTGAATCTCAGTATTGATTTGATCTGCGTTTCTCTTATCACTAGTGATATAGAACATTCTTTCTTGTGGGAGGTAGGTGCTAAGTTCTGGGTCATGGATCGCTAGTTAGTGTTTTTGGTGGGGAGGGGAGGTTATTTTGGCATTCTTTTGGATTCTGGGTGTCCTAGATCATGAAGACAGTTGAAGTTACTTTATCTTTGGCACATAATTTCTATTTTGGAGAGGCTTGAGAATGGTGAGAATCAGAGAAAATACCTAGTCTTCCATCCTGTTGCTCTTAAGATCCCCAGTTGCTGTTATTTAAATAGAATTTATAGTGATTAACTTCTTATCAATATGCACATGCGTGTGCGCACACACACACATCTAGTACTTAGAAAAAACAGTAAATTGAATTTGAGTAACTATTGTTATGAAGTCAGATAACTCTTGAAATAACATTTAATGACTGAATAAGCATTCTCTGTTTCCTTAGTCTGAAATGAATTTTTATTATATTGCAGATTTTCAGTCACTACCATAGATGAAAATGGTACCATAGACACCATTGAATTTGTTTTTAGAATAGTTTTCAGAATTATATCTTGCAGAATTTTTAGAAATTTTATTGTTGGGGCAGCGAGGTGGCACAGTGAATAGAGCACTGGCTTTGGGGTCAGGAGGACCTGAGTTCATATCCAGCCCCAGACGCTTGACACACTTACTGTATGACCTTGAGCAAGTCACTTAACCCAAATTGCCCTGCCTTCCCCACTCCAAAAACAATTAGAAATTTTATTGTTGTTAAGGGCTAATAATTGTATGTTGTAATTCTGTAAAATGTGGGCTTTTTCCCATATGTAATTATATATCTAAACCTCTTCTCAATAACATTTTATTCAAATCCATTAATTTAACTTAATTTAATTAATAAAACACTTGTTAAACATCTGTAATATGTAAGGGACTAAACTTGGTACATGAATGAAAAATAATAGTCCCTTGTCCCAAGAGTTTTACAGTAGAGTAATGGGATGAGACATGTAGCCAAATAGAAGTGTAATATGTAAGTTTGAGAAAGATTCTTAAATCTAGCAGACAGAAGATAACTTGAAAAATTAAAGGAGGGGAGGGATCATTTTTTATTGAGAGGCTTAGAGCAAACTTTAATAAAGACATGGTACCTGAACTGTCCCTTAAAGGATGTCAATAGGTAGAGATTTGGGGTGATTAGAGGGAAGATAGCTGTTCTAGGCATGGAGATCAATATGCACAAAAGCACAAAGGAAAGGAGGACAGAATTAGATGACAGAACAACGGGTAGTCAAGTATCACTGTCTTATAGAGTGTACTAAGGTTGAAGGGAATAAAATAAATCTGGAAAAATTAGACTGTATGAGTCCTTGAAGGGCCTGAATGCTAGGGCTAAAGATTTTATTTAACTAACTGGCAATCTCTCTCTCAATTCAATTCAGTATGACCTACTGAAGATTTTTAGGACAGTGAGGTCACTCAATCACTAGACAGTCTTAAACACACTTTCCTAAGCACTGAAGATACAAAGAAAGGCAAAAGACAGCCACCCCTCTTAAGGAACTCACAGGCTAATAGAGGAGACAACACATAAGCAACTACGTGCAAAGGAGCTACATACAGGATCAATTAGAACTAGTCAACAGAGAGAAAGCTATAGAATTAAGGGGATCAGGAAAGGTTTCCTGTAGAAAGTGAGGTCTTACCTGGGACTTGAAGGAAGTCAGGTAAGCTAGGAGGCAGAGATGAAGGGATGGCATAGCTAGTCAAAATTCTTGGAGTCAGGAGATGGAATATTTTGTTTGAGGAGCAGTAAAGAAGCCAGTCTTCATGGATGACAGAATATGGGGTGGGATAGAAGCAATTTATACTTCATTCAGAAGGTAGTCAGACATCACTAAAGGATAGACTGGGTCAGGATAGACTGAAGATAAGAACATAAGAAGCAGTAGAGTAAATTCATAGGAAGAAAGACAAGGGCCAGAACAAGAGTGGATTTAATGGGTATTGAGAGAAAGGGAGGTAAACCAGTCACTGTGAGGGTGGAATAAATAGGATTGGACAACTAGTTGAATATAAAGAGTTAGAGAGAATAGAGAAAGGGGAGAGTGAAAGACAATAGAGACTAAGATTCTAAGTGACGGGAAAGAAGTTATCAATAAAAATATAGAAGTTAGGGGAGAGATAAGTTTTTAGGAGAAGATGGATTCAGTTTTGGGCTTGTTGGGATTGGTAGAACATCAGATGGAAATATCTAGCAGGAGTTTGAGATACAGCACTAGCTCTGAGGAGAGGTTAGTGGTATGTAGATGCCATAATTGAAACTATGGGAGCAATATGGGAAAATATGGATAGAGAGACAGAGACACAGAGAGACAGAGATAGAAAGACAGAGACAGAGAGACAGAGACAGAGACAGAGAAAGTACCACTGGAGAGAACCCTAGGGAATACAAAATTTTTAAGAGAATTAGGAGCTTATATAAGAGACAGAAAAGGAATAATCAGAGAGGTAGGATAATTATGAGAGAACGGTGTCACAGAAAACAAGAATGAGAATTTTTCAAAAAGGATGGTCCACCATGTCAGGTGGTACATGGGTATCAGGGGGTATAAAGTCATTCAAAAAGATCTTGTGATTGAGTAATCAGGAAGTCATTAAGTGACCATGAGAAAAGAGATATTTTATTGGTGGCAAAAATGGAAGCCAGATTGTAAGGAATTAGTGGTACAGAACGCAGAAACAAAGGCAGATTGTAATCTATTCTTTCTAGAAGTAAGAGATGGATTGTAAGGAGAGTAAAGAACACGTTCAAGAAAGGTTTTTTTGTTTGTTTCTCCGGGGAGAACTGAACACATTTGTTGACTCATAGGAATGACTAATAGAGGACAAAGGCTGAAGGTGTGTGAGTGAAGGAAGGATGGGTAAAGAAAGGTTACAGAAGAGAGGAGAGCACAAGAGATGGAAGATTATAAATACTAGCTTTGGCCAAGGGGGAGGCCGCTGCAGCCTCTGAGACAGGAGGATGCATGGCGTGATAGAGAAGAAGAATAGAGGGTGTAAATGGATAGAAATGATGTTTGATGGCTTTGGTCTTCAAGGCAGTTTGCTAGCATGATGGATAGAGTGCAGGATTTGGAATCAGGAAGCAACTGGGTTCAAACTGCCTCAGACATTTAGGAGCTCTGCAACCCTGAGCGAGTCACATAGAAATCTCCTATTTCACTTTCTTCATCTGTAAATGGGTCTGTTAATACCATTATTATATATAAGGTACAAATCTGTCCTCTGAGACACAGTAAGATAAGTTAATTACAGAGAAGAGAGACATGGCTCAGCCCTTGTAGAAAGTGTCAATAAGAGCTAAATAAAAAGATTTGCTATACAGTGGTGAAAGGGGCAGCTGGGTAGTGCAGTGGATAGAGCGCCGGACCTGGAGTCAGGAAGACTCATCTTCCTGAGTTCAAATGTGGTCCCAGACAATTACTAGCTGTGTGACCCTGGGCAAGTCACCTAACACTGTTTACCTCAGTTTCCTCATCCGTAAAATGAGCTAGAGAAGGAAATGACAAACCACTCTAGTATCTTTGCCAAGAAAATCCCAAATATAGTCACAAAGAGTTGGTCACAACTGAAATGGCTTAACAACGAAATACTACAGTGAGGATTCACTTGAGGATAGAATAAAATGAGAGTAGACCTTTTCCTCTCAGTGTGATTTTCTCCAGCATTGTTTAGCATCTTTCAGAATAGGAATGGAGAAACCAGATGGAGTTAATTCAGGGTTGAGGGTTTACAGGGCAGGTACCTACTGTTTAGGGGTACATAGTATCAAGAGTGGGTAGGGAAGAAAGTAGATATAGTTAATTGATTGGGAAATAGGGAGGAGTCTTTATTTAAGTAAATCTTTTTTTTCTTTGCTTATTTTTCATCTTTAATTCTTCTCTTCCTTTTGTTACTAGTATAGAACTCAGACTTTTAAAATAGGCATTCACATAGTACAGTTATTATTTTGAAATCATCAAAGTCAAATGAAAGGTAAATCAATTATGTTTTCAGTTGTGGTAAATATGACATTTTATAAGCCAAACATAACTGTCTCTTGATGAATTACTTCATTAAAATCTGCAAAATTTCAGAAATATTCACACCCATGTTTATAGAAACTCCTTTAAATTTGAGAGAAAGCAAATGTTTTTCCTGTTCCTAATTATGGCTGTTATAAACTTAAAACACATGAAATTCAATGCACTAACAAAATATGAAATAAAGATGAATTTGAGGTAGAAGTTGAACAATGTAGTCCATAACTTCTCTACAGGATTTATCATTCTTAGTTATCATCCCTTCTTTCTAGATTTTTTGTACATGACAGCCTCAAGTTGCCTAATATTATCTATACAAAATCATATACAAAAAAATGTGACCAAATAGAGGAAACAGGCAAGCTTCTGACACATTAGAAGAGAATATAATTGGTTTTACTTGATGCCTGCCAGCATTAATAGTAGCCATAAGGAGGTCGTTGGTTATAACCATATTGTCCATACTGATGGTGGTAGTAAGGTTCTTGTCTGTGCTGCTGATAGTTATTACCCCATGGTCTTCCATGCCACTGACTAGATCTGTTGTCACTTGGCCAGCCCCATCTGCCATCCCTTCCTCTAAAGTGTCTGTTATCTTGCAAACGATTGCCTCTGTTTCTTTGATTACCACTAGACCTACTATTCCATTCTTCAACAATCGGAGGGGAATCTGCAGGGCGTTTCAGGTATTCTTGATACTCTGTATCATCTTCTGTGAATCGATTGGCAAATATCTCTTCAAAATTTGGAACAGCATCAGGAGTGTCAGTCATTCTGAAAATCTCGGTGGCCTATACAGTTTAGTTGCCTTTTTTTGGTGAAGAAATGTAAGTCTGCCTGGGTTCTCCGGATGCCAACCTCGAGAGCCACTTCCTTAAGTAAATCTTTAGAGACCTAATTGTACAAAAAACAGAAATAATTTAGAAACCAATCTCTGTTTCCTTTATATTATATGTCTTATTGTGATATAGATGTAAATGTGCCTGTCACATTTTCTGATGATCATTTCTAGCTTGATTTAATTTCAGATTGCCTTTTTATGAAACTCTTTTTAATATCTACTAAAAAGTGATATTTGTGAAATGTTCAGAGTATAAATTGTAAAAGTAGTTCTTATGCATGTTTTATGTAAAGAACAGAATTAGGCATTCCCATAGCAAAACCACAAATAGCACATTCATTTTGTTAGAAAAATATCCATGGTTATTTGTTACAGGGGCTTTCCACATTTCTGATGTTATACATTGGGGCAATTATCAGCAAAATGAGGCTTCCATTGGGTGCCTTTGAAATAACTTCTTAAATTTGAAGCTTCTTTTTTAAATGCAATTCAAACTCTGAGCATTTCAACTAATGCAGCTAGGTGATGCAGTTGATAGAGTGCTATTCCTGTAGTCAGGAAGACCCCATTTCAAATTCAGCTTCAGATATTTACTGTCTGTGTGACCCTGAAAAGGTCACTTGGCCTCCATTTTCCTCAGTTCCTTTATCTTTAAAATGGGAATAAGAATAATATCTGTCACCGAAGATTATTGTGATAAATAAAAAGAGATAATTGTAAAAAAAAAACCACTCCAAAACAAAACTTTGCAAACTTTAAAGTACTCTATAAATGTAGCTATTATGATAATCATTATTTGTGCTTCTTATTTTGTGATATTTATAATATTGTGGTAAACAAAATCGTCTTCCAAGTCTTTCTTCTTCAGAATCTGACCTTAGCACAATTTACAGTATCATCTATTTTGTCTGATTTTCTTGAGAATCTGAGAATGTCCCTTTGACTTTCTTGATTCTCTTATATTGCTTTAAGTTCATAATCTCTACCTCTTACCATCAAAGCAGCAACTTACTTTTTTTTTTTAAGCATGAGTCTTCTTAAAAAGTTTTTGTTTGATTTTTTTTTTAAAGCTGGGTCTCTCTTTCTTGCTCAGGCTGGAAGTGTAATGGCCACTCACTACTGATCAGTCCAGGAGTTTTGACCTGTTCCATTTCTGACCTGGGCCAATTTGCCCCTGCTTAGGAAGCCTGTTGACTACTCCCCTTCCAGAGATTCTCCACATTGCTGGCCCTGGTGCAGATCTCAGCTCACTACAGCTCAGAACTCTGGAACTCAAGAGATCTCCAGCTTCAGCTTCCCCAGGAGCAGGGACTACAGATATGCAACACCTTACCTACCTAAAAGTTTTGTTATTAGATTAGTATAAGTGAAAATATTTTCTACTAGGGGCATATGATGACAAAACTTTTTAAAAAAAACATTTTCCCCCATAAAGCTTAATTATGGGTATTACTTCTGAGCCCAGAATATTCAGGGTGTTACATAAACATAACATTGCAGTAGATATGTAGGTCTAGAAAGGGTATGGTGGAGTCTATTGTTTTGGCAAATAACTTTAGTAATCCATACTGACTTTAAATCATTCCTGATCCCAAGGACACTAGGGGCACTAAGTCAGTTATAGAACTCTTAAGGATTTGGTATACTCTGTGATTTTCCCAGGGTTCATATTTAGTCTGCGATGCCTGGAACCACCCCTAGACCCATTTGAACTGCCCCAGGAGTTCTTAGAGATTTGGAATAATCTGAGCCAAATCTTCCTGGGGCTTGATCCTTTGATGAATTTGACCTTATGAATATGAGTCAGTTTCATCATTTTGCTTCATTATTTGGCATTCTCCTCAATTTTTATCCATTATTGTTATTTATTGAAAATACAGTAGATTTATTGATTTTCAGTTATTCAAAATTTTGAGATCTATAAAGAAAAAATAAATATTAGAATAGATTAATGAAGGGCACAGTGATTTTTAACAAATAAGAAATGATGAGTCTATATGCAAAGTACCATCCTTGCCACATTATGCTTGATGTAAATTTGAGGCAAACTGTCTGAGCATAGAGAATTATTTACAAGTTTGCCCTCTCAGGGTAAGGATGCCTATAGCTTTCTGGTTTTATGAGATGGTTTTCATAAAGAAATTTCAACTTGTTTTTAAAAGAGTTTTCAGCCTCACATGATAAATTCTACCATTTGAAATAATGTAAAAATTAAACCTTTGAAGAAAATAAATCCTGTATCTATAAGTAGATTCTCGCTTCTGAACCATTTCTTTTAAAATGTTCCTGTGCAATTAGGGAGTCTCATGTTTCTTTCCATGTATGAGTTTGGCAGTGATAAGATTTTTAGGTGGGAACATTAACTTAATTGTAAAAAGTCCCTGGAGCATTCATCTGTCAGGTGTCACCAATCAAGTTGATGATTGAAGATTTGATACTGTCTCCTGGTGCTTCAGAACTACAAGAAAACTATTTGTTTTCTTCTTGCTTGTATTCAACTAGTCTAAAACATCTTATTACTAAAAACAACTAGAAATGTAAACCCAGTCAGATAATAGTATATGGATTACTGTAGAATACAGTATTAAAAGATTTATTAGTACCTACTAAAAAATCCAAGGAGAAGCATGAAGACAGTACCTCATGCCTAATCCCTTATGTTTTGTTGCTATGAGATCTCTGTTATTTGGAAAATATTATTATTATTATGTATTATAGATCTAGCTGTGTTACACCCCTACTCAGATATCTTTGGTGGCTTCCTGTTGTTTGTTTAATAAAGCTGAAATTTATTTGCCTGGTGTGCAAGGCTCTCCACAAATGTCACCCTTCTCCCCTTCCCCTTTTCTACCAGTTCCTCCATACATTTACTCCCACCAAATTGGAATTTTACTACTCTCTTGACCCTCTAATACACCTGGTGATGTCTTGTTTTGGTATCATTGTTCTCACCATTCCATCTGCTGGTAATGCCTGTTCAGTTCTCTTTAATTTCTTTTCTTTTTCTTTTTTGATAAAACTCTCCACAGACTTGATAGAGTAGTTTGTTTTAAAGTTCTCTCTGCACTTATCAAATGATATTATACGTCGTAACTCTCTATGATTTTGTCTTATACCCTCACTAAATAAACATTAAATTCCATTAGAAATCACAGAACATTTTAGGATTGAAACGGCCCTCAGTGCTAATCTAGTCCAACTCATACCCAAAAGGACTCTCCCCTTGAGTAGTGCTCATCACACCTTTGCTCTCAGACTTAAAAATAGCTATCTGTACTGGCTTTATTTGATTCTCTTATGACATGAACTCAAGATCTTTCATCATGAAAGTTTCCTTACTCTGGGTACTCTCCAGTGATCAACGGTCACCTTAAATTGTGGTACCCAGAACTGAATAGAATACTTCAGATACAGTCTGACCAGAAGAGAGTAAAGAGGGCCCATCACCTCCTTATTCCTGTAAACTATGGTTGCCGTAAGGCATTACAAGATTACATGAGATTTTGGGGCTGCCACATTACATGATTTATTCCTATTGCACTTGCCATCCATGATAGGGGTATAGCTTTTCATTTGTCTTTAATTAATGCTTAGCAAACTCTTACAAAAGCTCCAATATAAATAGAAGCTATCATTATTCTTTGTGAGAGCTTGAATAGAAATCAGGCTGTTGGCTATTTCTCATCTCTTCTTCCTGTTAATCTGACTTAAAACTCTCAGATCTGTAGAATAGATCTTGCTGCTGATCATATGGTATTGTTGAAACTTGACCAGTGGTCCCCTAGGAATTTAGTGGCCATAAATGTAACATGATATCTGACCAGTATATATGTATCCAGTCCAGGGACCCTGGGAAGATTTGCTACTAGGACTATTGCAACTTCTTATTCTCTGTTGATTTTGGGAGGTATTGACAGCAGACCACATTACAGAGTTGACTGTGCAAGTAGTATGGTGTCATTTTGGTGACTGCAAATACCCTAAGTTATATCATTTACTTCATTTGTTAAATCTCCTGCCACATCTTAGACCACCACTATCCCCACTACCTGCAAAACAATTCCCATGGCACCACTAATGGAGCCCCCAGCTTATCTCTCTTTTCTGAACTGCCCAATTCACTTCCCTTCTAGAAAATATTCACCATTGTTCAGTATGTTATTCCCAGTCTAATGGACAGATAGAATGAATTGTATCCTTGAAAAATATCTGACTTGTTCTATGTTCTAGAATCAACATGACTGAAATTGTCCTAAAATAAGCAAACTTCTATCTTAATATTTTTCTTCTCGATTCAGAATGTGATATTTTCTACCAATTATGGCTTCTAGCCTCATTTTTTCCTATAGTTATCTAATGTATTGCAGTCTTCAGAGTCAACCATTACTTAGATCACTTGGAGACTGCCCAGGTAAACTTGCGGTGTACTATGAGCGACCAAAGTGACCTCAAACCAAAGACGACCTGCCATAATACTCCTGGGAAGCCAGGCACAGAAGGGATTCTAGCCATCCTCTTATTACCTCTGTCTGTAATCATTCAGGTACTCAGTCCTATGGCCTATGGTTTAGGGTTGTCCTCATTCCAGAGGATGTACCTGCTGTTGTGCTCTTCCTTTTTAAAATAGGCTCGCTTTGACCCCAAATTTCATCTCTCAAATGCCAGTGGGCAACATGCATTCGCCAGAACTGGTAGAGACTTTCCACCACTGCTAATCAACCATTAAATCCCAGCCTCAAATTCTAAGAAAGGATGATGGGGAGGGGTGATGTCTATCCTGTAGCAGTAATGCATGCCAGTCCTCAGATTCACTAACCCAGGTGAACAAGGTGGGAGTATTGTACATACCGCCACCATGAAAGAATGGTGCCTTAGCCAAAGAAGTTGTGCCAAATATGCCGTGCCTTTGCTAACCCCGATAGCCTTGTTTTTATCGACTCTGTGTTAACTTCCTTGACTTCAGACTGCTGCTTTAAATCTCATTTTCCATTTCCAGCCTTGCCTATTGAATATGGCATTCACAATGAACCTTGGCCAGACCAGGAAGTTTGTAGCACACACTTTGTCACATAGTAGCTTAACTCATAACCTCTGTCCTGAAATATTTTTTCTATAGAAGGTAAAGACAGCATTTCCCCTTCTCCCTTTAGTTTTGGGGGATCTGATAAAAATCCTGGTACAGTGCAGAGGTATGATCTAGACAAAAGTTTGTTATAGTTAAGTGAATGTTAACCAGAGATTTGAACCCAGGTATTCTAGCTTCAAGTCCAGTGCTTTTTGTTTTCCTATAAAACTTCCTCTCCTGCCTAGAATATTGCAGTGAAAGGATATCTCTTATTCAGAAGGAATAGACAAATTGAAATGGTTAGGGAACAGCATTTTATCTCAAAAAAGCTCTACTAGTTTGTAAAAATCCATGAAGGAATGAGAGTAGGAGATGGGGAGAAGAGAAATTTTGGTGAGAGTATATTATGGTTGTCTGGCCCCAAATAATCATCATAATAGCTAATATTTATGTAGTACTTACTATTCTCTAAACACTGTGCTTTACAGTTATTAAATTTGATCTTAACAACAATACTAGGAGGTTTTCAACTGTGTGTTCAACCCAAAATCAAGGGCAGTGTAGTGGCAACCACATTGGCATACCCAGGATGGCTGCCAGCACAGGTTCTTAGATCTGCTTTCCTGAGAAAGATAGCTGTTTAAAGGGTCAACAGTCTTTTTAAATTACATTCACTAGTTCAGGGGAAAAGTTAGCACCCTGAATTTCAGAAAAAATGCAAAGAAAATATAATCAGAGAAATAAATACCAAGACACAGGGTTCTGATTACCTGAATCAACTGTATACTTTACATACATCCCTGGATTGAGAGAGCCTTTACATCTGAGCAGTCAGGGAGCTCTGAACATGTGGCCACTCAGAATCTCGACCAGGGAATCACAAGATCCTTCTCATAAGTGAGCCCCCAAAGCAAAATACCAGTTCAGAGTGTATGTACACTTCTCAGAGTCATAAGGCATCACAACTTTGGTGATTCAGTGCCTAATTAGAAATTAGCAAAAGATGTGAAAGCCTTCCTACAAGCAAGCTTCCCCTAAGCAAGCTTCCCTTAATGGGCTCCATGTGAGGCCTGTTAATGGCCAGGGAAGATCTTATATCCCATTAACATTACAGTCAGCTACCACACAGATGGTAAATTCTTCAACTTGAAAAGTCTACAAGCCAAGACCAAAGTGGAGGGAGTGTTGGTACATGATTTTTTGTTTGCATACGATTGTATACTCAATGTAGCCTCTGAAACTGTGATGCAGTTTTCTGTTGCTTGTGCTAATTCTGGCCAAACAATTAACACCAAGAAAACACAGGTGTTCCATCAGCCACAACCACACCTTCCAAATGTGGAACCATTAGTTACAGCAAATGGAGAAGTTTTGAATGTTGTGGATAAGTTTGCTTACCTTGGTAGTGTACTTTCCAGGGATGTACACACTGATAATGAGGTTGATGCACAAATTGCCAGAGCTAGCTTAATGTATGGGAGGTTCTGATGGAAAGTGTGGGAGAGAAGAGACTTTAGACTGACTACCAAACTGAAGGTCTACAGAATCATTGTGCTGACCTCATTGTTGTATGCCTGTGTAACCTGGACGGTATATCAGCACCATGCCAGGAAAACAAATTGCTTGCATTTGAATGGTCTTAAGAAGATTCTGAAGATCACCTGGCAGGATAAGATATTGGACACTGAGGTCCTTTCTCAAACTAAACTGCCAAGCACTCAAACTCTGTTTCAGAGAGTTCAACTCTGATAGCCTGACCATGTTGTTCAAATGCAAAATGTGTGCTTGCCAAAAAGACCATTTTATGGAGAACTCACACAGTGTAAGCATTCATATGGTGGTCAGAAGAAGTGATACAAGGACACTCTCAAGGTCTTTTTTAAGAACTTTGGAAGTGATTGTGTGACATGGGGGATACTGGCACAAGACTGCTCAGCATTGCAGTGCTCACATCAGAGAAGGTGCTGTGTTCTGTGAGCAAAGCAGAATTGAAGTAGCTCAAAAGAAATGTAAGATGTGCAAATTTAGAAAATACATCCAAAATGGTCACATGGACTATTTGTGCCCAACCTGTGTAGAATATTCCAAGCCCATATTGGTCTGATCAGCCACATTTGGACACACTGTAACTTGACTGTAGCATAATGATGTTATTTCAATTCTCTTTGAGAATAAAGGGCAGCAACTAACCAACCAAGGAGGTAGGTGCTATTATTACCCCCATGTAAACAGAGACAAACAAAGGTTAAGTGACTTGTCCTAGGTCACATAGCTAGTAAGTGCCTGAGATCAAATCTGAACTCAGGTCTTCCTAACTCCAGGCCTGGCATTCTATCCACTGCACCAAATGGAACTGGTTGCTGACTTATAGAGGCCATTTTCGAAACTGATTCATTGTCAAATTATAATAGTGAAACGATACTTAAATTATTTGGACATCTTCTAGAGTTTTCTATTTTCAAAAAGAATAGTTTAGAGATTGTTTATTTGCCTTGCTCACCATTTCATCCTTTCGGAGGCATAGAAAATTATCACGAGAATTCTTATTCTGAATTTAATTCCTACCAAAAAGGGGAATTGGCTGCCAAGGCAGAAAAAAATGAGAATTTTCTGTAAAAGTGATTTGCCATCTTTTAACTAGGAGGGAAATTAGTAGGTATAAATTTGTACATATCCAGAACTTTGGGAGGCCAAATTTGAAAGAGTTTTTTAGATAGAATGGATAAGGTTCCATGTTTTAAAGCTAAGATTCCACAGAAGTCAGCTTAAGAATGATGGGATTCTATAAAGAACATATTTGACAATATGAACGTGAATGATTCTGCTGAGAAAGAAAAAGAGTAAGATCTGAAAACACCAATATGGATGGACAGGAAACTCAATGAACTCAAATTTTTTTATTTAAATAAATTTTTTATTTGTTTTCTTGTTTACATCATTCATTTTCATGAGATTTTTGAATTACAAATTTTCTCCCCCGTCTTTCCCCTACCCCAACCCCAAAACAGCAATCTCACTGTAAAGCACCTCCCCTGATCTGCTCTCTAAGTTTCTGGTAGGGCAGGGAGAGTCTCCCTACCCCAGCCTCTGTATATTTAATTCCTAGTTGCAGGTATTGCAGAACTTTAGATTCTAGATTCCTTCAATTCCTCCCTTGTCATCCACCCCCACTGGAAGGACAAGCATTTCAATACAGGCTGTGGATATGTGATCCTACAGGACATCTTCATAGTGGACATATTGTGACAGTGATCATATGTACCTCCTTCCTATCCCTCCCCCCCTTGTTCTGTTCTCTACCCTGTCCCTGTCCCTTTACTGAAGTGTGTGCTTCCAGCATCCCTCCCCTCTGTCATCCCCTCTCATCCCCATACCCCCTACTCTCCTGTATGGCATAATGCCCAGTTTAGAGTTTATGCCATTTCTTCTCTAAGCCAAATTCACTGAGAGTAATTGAAAGTAAAGTTGTAACAGTTATCCCTTGCCTCTTCTGTATGGGATGATTAATCCCATTTTGTCTTTCCCTGTCTACTCTCATTCTAGTCCTCTCCCACCTCAGAATTTTACCTTTT
>CM053594.1:218326124-218371941 GCA_028646575.1 Pseudocheirus occidentalis
AGTCGCCTCAGGAGTTAATAAATTTGCCACCCCCTCCTCCCATCTCCACTAGAGGTCCTAAAGGAAAGGCCACTTGTTGAAGATTTTGTGGGAGAAATCCTGTACCTATATGGATTAGACTAAATGCCCTTTGAGATCTCTTATAACTTTGAGATTTTATTTTTGTAATCTTAAACCTTTGCTGTAGTTGGCACAGATCTGTGTCAGTTAAGTTTAATGTACAAATTGGTCGGCGCTGTTATGTCTAATAATGTGTCTATTTACCTGACAGGTTTAAGAAATTTGTGGAACAGGAGCCTCATCTAAGACTCATGGTTGCCCTTTATTATTGTCAGGCAGATAATCAAACTGAAAGATGCCTTCAAGTTCCTCGTTAGAAAAGAGACTAAATACTTGCTCAATATTCAGTTACAGGAATTAATTATTAATGGAACAACTTCCATTGCATTACACAGTAGTCAGGAAGATCTGGCTTTGAATCCTAGCTGAGACACTTATTGGTCATGTGACCCTAGATAACCTCTCTCACTGTTTCCTCATCTGTGAAACGAAGGGGTTGGACCTAATGGCCTCTAAGATTCCTGTCTCTAGCTCTTTGATTCTGTGATCTCCATCCAAGACATATCTGAGTACTTACAAGATAGAAAAGACTCTATTCTGGTTGGGTTTTTTTTAATCTGCTTTTTGCTCATTTTGGCCATTAATGTCTTTACAAGGAATTTTGTATCTGGACTGGTGTATAATTTGGGCTATTATTATTATTATGGTCACAAGGTACATACTTTATAAGCCCCGGAGTATAGATGGGTGGGTTTGACATTCTATTTAGATCAACTATAAAAATACATCACCCAGGGAGGGGTATGTACATCTCCCCTAATATCATTGGCTATTCATTTTTTAACTTTACTTCCTGAGGACTCACAGAAGCCCTAAAATAAAGGAAATAGTAATTCTTCTTTGGCCATAAGAGTTGGTGGAGTCCATTGGCATCTCTGTATCCACTACTGTAATTCATAAGTAGCTTTGCAAAAGTGCATTTCCTTTGCTAGTGATTTCTAGCAAATTGAATTATCTAAAAAGGAAGCAGTTATTATATTTGTATGCCAAAGAATACTGTGGTATAATGTTCCTTTGTCTTCTTATTAGTGTTTTATTTTGAATTCCTTTAGTTTTATGGTAGTAATTCTTAAATGAAGTTTTGTGCCATATAATATCATAGCTAAATCAATCATTAGAAGGCTGGCTAATCTTTGGTAATTTACTGATATACCCTAAAATATATTTCACATTTATTATTCCATTTAATGCATATGTATGTTATTATGGAAAAAAATATGTACTTGCAAATTATAAAGATGGTTGCAAACAAATGCAATGCTTTTCCTGCCGTCAGATGGGTTAAGAAATAGTCCAGGAACCTATAATAGCTGACTTAATCTATTTATTGAGCCAATATTTATGAGGCACAACTGTTAGTCTCTTTGCCAGAAACGTGTTATTGTGTGTTAATAAAGATTTAAGTCTTTTGTCCAGCTGGTGTGCAGACTCTGCTAGATTTGAACATGTTTCGAGTATCCCAGGATTTAGTGTTCAGCTGTCACTCTTTTAGTTACTCACTGTCTTCGCTCTTCCATATAGTAGCTACAATGGAAACTCTGCCTACTGCTGTGAAGTAGACACAGCGATTAATGAACCTGAGGCGCACTAATCAAACATGTGTTTTCTTGACACAATGATTGCGTTATCTATCACGTATGAATGTACAGACCTTTATCTTTCCTTAATGATCTAGCAAGCAGCCCTCTTTAAATGTGGGTGTTTTTCACGGCCTCCTCAGATTTGTTCAATGGGGGGTGACCATTAAAAACATCTGACAGACAAGCAGTTAACCAGTTTCCTGCTGAGATGAGTGAAATGCTATATTTAGTAGTCCTGCAACATCAAGGAACTCCAGCCTTGCAGGAAACAGTTTGATTCAACTTTTTTTGGAAGTGGGGGGTAGGGAATTTAAATTTTCATTTTGGTGGCATATATTTTCATCTGGGAATAAGAAAAATATACATCTCTCTTTTATATAAATCATTTTCACCTTATGTTCAGTATTTTCTTTGTGTCTTAAATTGTCTAACTACTTGAAGTGTTTTGAATATTTCTCTGCAGGAAAGAAAAATCTGTAATACTATAAGTCAATGTAAAAAGCATAGCTATAGTGTTTAGCTGGATTTAATTTTATTAATTATCAGATTTTAAACTTAAAGTTAAAATGAAAATTTTGGTACATTCTTTTGAAGGAAAACTTCTCTGCAAGGGCCATAGAAAGACCTTGTTTGGCAAGTATAGACTTTTTTTTTACTGACATTTTTAGCTAAAGCAAGGAAGTAAGCATGAATATTCTCATTTTATATTTTTATTATATTCAACCTAAAACAAATACCTCAATAACAAAAAAGTAAGCAAAATAACTTTAAGAGTTGACAGCTTATCTTTTAGGGGATAAGAAGTTATTAACAAGTCTCATTTGTAGACTAAGCTCATGAAGTCAACATAGAAGATGTTTTCGACAATTATTTTAAATGGACTGTGTGAAGTTTCTTTCATCAGAAGCAAAGTTTACAACCTTTGACTATTAGAATTTAAAGGTTCAGTTTTGTAAAAACACTCTCCTTTGTTCTGGTAGATTCGTTTTCCCCTGTCAATCTTAAAGATTGGTACATTGCAGAACATAATAGAATTTTATTACCCTGCTTATTTCTCTCTCTAATGTTCTGAGACTCTTGGTTCCTGCTGATTATTTGAATCATAGGGAGCATTTTTAGATTTGGAAATGTGAATTCCAGAATGTCATAAGTGGCATTTTGGGTGGGGAGGGGGGGGGAAACAATTTTATGAGCTTTCACTCGTTCTAAGATGGAAATTCTGAACAGAAGTTGACTTGATCAAATTAGTTCTTATGAAAATTATCAACGTTGGCTTAGAATAGGCATCTTCCTCAGACCTTTTCTTACATTTTTCAGATGTATAATTTTATATTCTGGTTAACTACATATTGTTTTTTTTATATTTTTGTACTGAAGAGATCCACAATTTCATCATTGTAGATATTTTTCTTTATTAATAAAAATCACAAACTCCCTTATAGATAGCCTTAATGATTATGGTAGCCAAAAAAAAATCATTACCTATTGGCTAATCATCAGGTGGTAGGCCTTTACAAATTTTACTGAGTTAATTACAGGTACATAGTCTTCCCCCAGGCCCATAATGAAATCTCTCCTGTATTATATAACCTTCCCCAACTTGTATTCCACTGCCATCTCTCCACTGGAGAACCCAGCATCACCTCCATGCCACAATGAACCATTGAAGGAATGTTTTATTACTGACTTAAATATTACATTGAGATTTCATATTCTTGATCAGTATATGGTCAGCTAATCAGGTGTTTATCCAGTGACCACAGGGTATACTGAACTTCATTAAGCACTAGAAAGTAAAGAATAAATTACTCATGTTATTTTTAAGATTGAAATTCTTTGGAAATGGCATTTGACCTGTTGATGTAAACGAAACAAGAAAATTTTATTTTTGTTTTATGTTGTGGCATTTTTCATTTCTAATTTCATAACTATGTGTATTTGGACAATACTGTTATTTATTAGAATGGGAACCATCTTACCGCCATTATAAATAATGACATCTGTCAACTTGTTTGGGAATTTTGTCTTCATAGGGCAATCATAGGAATTCCAGGCAGACTTATGGTACTATTGATACCAAAAAGATTAATATATTTCATGAAATTTTAAAAGGCTAGGCCAAGTTTTATGATACTAGTATATCAGACATAATATTTTAACTGTCTCATAAATGACACTGAACTACAGCTATTATAATGTCACTGTTTATTGGCTTTTCCATAAACCTGATTTGTGATAAGCTTCTAATTTCCTGTTATTTCCAGCTAAAATATGGCACAATACTTTTACATATTTGAGCATGTTAAAAATACACAAATGATGTGGTTTTAAGTGGCTCTGGCTCTAGTAGAGTAAAAATAATGTTTAATAGTGTTTTTCCCCAAAGCCTACACTGGAAAATATAGTCTTATGATAATCCAAATCTTTAAATGGTTATGAAGAAGGGCTTGGATCAGGATATTGTCTTTATTTGACATCTGACCTGCTTTTAAAGATTTCCAGGAAGAAGATTCCTCTATCCTCTATCGTAACATGGGCCAAATCTTAACAGCCATTACTGTCAGAAAATTGTATTATAGATCCCAAGGAGTCCATTGTGCTACAATTATACTAACACTCAGATTATCACATTTTAAAATCAGATGCGTTCAGCTGCTACATGCTGTGCTACACATGTATATTCCATGTGTATATATGCTGTGAATAAAAATGTAGCTGGAGAGTTCTAAGTTGATAGCACTCTAATCTCAGAAAAGCATTCAACATGGCATGCATTTAAATTTCTTCCTCATAAAACAGTGATTTTATATATAATCCTTTGCCTAAATACTACACATGTATAAACAGAATGAGCAGTGTATATTTAATAAATCTTATTCCTCAGAATGAACTGAATTTCAGTCATCTTGTAGATGCTTCCTCTCAGTAATAGTGCTGCATATCCATATTATTTTATTAATTTAATAGATATCAGTGTTTCTCAATTTTTTCTTGCTCAAAGGTAGAAATAAAAATCTCTTCAAAAAATTTAGTTGAATTTGGATAAATAGGAGTTGTGGGGTTAGGCCAAAGAAAAATGGAACCCCAAACTCCTCCTCCCCATATAATACTATGCCCATATGGTTTTAATAATGCAGTTGTGTTTAGTTTAAAAGGAAAAAAAGCTCCAGAAGAAATATTTTTCTGTCTCCATGTTACAAATCATTTCATTTTAATTCAGCATGATTGAAATGCCAAAATGATATCAATCAAGTCTGTGATAAACACTTGACAATGTCAAAATGAATCAGTGAATTTCAGAAGAGAACCTGATACAGCAGAATAAATTCAACACTATGGTCCATGAGGGATCACAGTGTGATGTCAAAATAGAAGCATGCCACACCAAATTAAGTGACAGTACTAAAAATATCACATAAAAGGTCAAAGGGGAAAGGATTAAGTTGACAAAAACCCACCAATATGAAAAGAACCTCTATTTAAGTTTGTGATCCCTTTAATTTAGCTTCCTTGTGCATTACAGAAAATCTGGCCTTTGATGATAAATATGGCATTTAATTGTAAAAAACTTTTCCAAGTAATAAAATATCAAATGCTTTATATGCTTTTAAAAATTTCATTAAATTTATTAATACCTCAAAAATTAACCTTAAGAACTCAACAGAACTTGTGACTATCTTTAGAAGTTTTAATGAGGCTTCAGGTGCATGCATTGCTCATGATTTAAGTTTTTTCTAATCCAATTGAATGGGCACATATTATGCATGACTCCTATCAGGACAATTATTAACATATTTCATGTTATTCTGTTATAGGTTCATTGCAGGTTTATACAAAATGGCAAAAAGTGCATGATATGTTTAATACTCTCACTTATATGGATGACTTTTCCATTTTATCAGAAGTTCTGGGATATAATTAACCTTCCTACTAGTTTTGCAACTTTATAAAAATTGAAAGTTAACAATCTGAAACATTCATAGTTCCTTAGTATAAGCTAAATTCTTTAGTTGTTTAGATGTTAGGTTGTGAATGCTTCTTGTTTCTGTGTTAATTCCACATCTTTAATTTAAATGACCATGAGGTCAGAATAAACTATAAATGTGAAAAGTCACATAATTTTTTGAATCATAGTGAAATATACATACATATGTGAGATACAGTATGTATATGCCAATGGCCTTGGAATCAGAAAGAGTCCTGAATTCAAGTCTTACCTCTGATACCCATTAGCTCTGTGATTATGTTCAGGATGCTTTACCTCTGGTGCCCCAAGCCAGTCTTTCAAGACTGTAAGTTACTGGTGAGTTGCTGTTATGTATTGGTGGAGGAAGTTTCAGTATTAGGATTTCCATCTATCATTGAACTCAGAGGTCTAAGTCAAGTTAATTAAATTACACAGAACAGCTATATGACTAACCAGTTATTTATTGTAGAATTAACTATCCGTGTTTCACTACTACAAACAATAATGTAGTATCTCAATATTCTACATATATATTTTTGAAAAACTTTGAAATAATTCTGATCATAATTTCAGGGCAGGTTCCTTGTCATCTATCTTATGTCTTACATTTTTGTAAGCCTTGCAGTATCTAGATGTTTAATAAATATTTTTTGAATGAAAGAAATGCTGGAGGACATAGACATTTATTAGTTCATAGAAACAGCTATCCTAATCTACACAGAAGATGCTTAATCAATATTTGTTGATTCTTTCAAGTGAAATAGTTGTATTTAAAATATAGTATTATTGGAGATAATGGAATTAGTGGAATTCCTGATTCCAAGATATATTTGAAGTAACCAAATGTCAACACGTATTTATTAAAGAGCTCAGCACTACAAGGGATACAAACATAAAACAAAGAATTTGCTTGATGAGTTTATACTAAAAAAATGTATCAGACATATTGTCATGTGAACAAAATACAAAGTAGCATATGTTAAATGCAATGAAAGTGATACAACATGCAGTGGGAATTCAGGGGAGGGACAAAGGATATCCATTGGAGGCAGAAGAATTAGGAAAGGGTTTTTTGAGGAAGATGAGTTTTGAAATGGACTTTAAGGGTTGAGCAGTGTTGGGGCAGGCAAATAATGATGGAAGCCATTCTAGAAAAAAGGCCAGACAATGTGGGCAGAGCTTTAGATGGGGGAAGGTAAGACAGCAGTGATTAAGCTAATTTGGTTAGCTCATTGGTTGCATAGAGAGGAGTAGTGGGAGACAAGACTGGAAAGGAAGATTGATACCAGATTGTAGAGACCCTTGAGTTTGGACTAGGTAGTGGGGATCCAATGAATATCTTTTTCAGCAGAGAAATGATATGATCATACTTTAATTTAGAAATCACATAAAACCACCATGAATCATTATATGATTTGGTTTTGATTGATTTATATGAAACATGATCTACACAATATGTTATTTTAAAGGTGCCTTCTTTAGTGTCTGCTCTGGGAAAAAATCTCCAGATCTGTTGAGTGAATTTTTATCCATTCTCTCCCTTTTTAAAAGGAATAAGATTCCTTGACTTTAGCATTTATTTCTATTATTTATCATTTTATTAAGTAAAATCTGTAACATATATTTATCTCCTAGAGTCAAACCATCTCCTGGAAAATTAAAAAGAATCTTAATTAGAGTTAAATTTTTTAGCAGTTTCATGTGATTGTGAATTATTTCATAAAATAAGAATCCATCTTTGTTAGTATAAGAAAATTTAGACTGTATTACAAGTTATTTTGGGTCTCACTGAACATTTTTTTAAAAAATGAACAGTTTAAGTAACACTTTTAATAGGAAATATTCTGTTGAAATAATGTGGCTGTTTTACGTATTGTTTATATAACAAGCCTTCATTTTTTTTTTCATTTCAAATATATAAACATTTTCCAGAACTAGCAGTGAGTTATGGAGGAAGGTGGTACAAAGATAAAATGTTATGTATTTTATAACTCACTCATAATTTCATTTATGCAGAGAATGTTATAGCTATATTTCTAAGAGGTTGCACATATCCTGGGATACTATGCACCCAAGTGACTTATTAACCAAAGCTGTAAAATAATTTTGGACTATAGTCAAAAACAGTGAACTTCCTCTGTCCCTTCCTCCCTTCTCTCCACCCCCCTACTCCCCCACCTCCATCCCATGATGAATAACAACTCTTTTAATCAAAAAAGAAAAAGTTACTTTCTTCCCTTCATACAGAGATAGTTTGTGCCGTATATTTGACAGGCGGAATTATAGTAGGTCTTTTAACCTGGGTTTTAGCTTTACCTGTAAGTTAGTCTTTCATCCTTCATACCTTTGAAAATGCATGTTGAGTCACCTTTTGAAGAAGGTGGATAAATGAGTACAAATACAGGCTAAAATTGTTTCCTAGATTTTCTATAGGACGTATTTTAGTTTTGTTCAATAGAGAAAACGAGAGACTTATGTGGTGGAACATAGTTCCATTGTCCATAGTGCCTCCCCCAAAACCCTTTATTGTTTTGCTTATTCCTTGTTTCTCTTCTCAAAATAAAAAATGTTAATGATAGAATACTTGTTATCATATAGATAGTTAAAAATAGTTATCTTTCTATATTTAATGTTGGTTTGAGAATCCTTGGAAAAGAAATTTGCTTGAAAGGTTTGTAGTTTAGCAGTTCATATGAATGCATCATAACCAAATACATTGTTAAATCAATAAAAAACATATGTGTATAATTGGCTAAATGGATGTGAAAGTTATAGTGGAAAACTGTTTTCCATGTAGATTTTTAAAAAGTGATGATCAATAAGATATAGTTCCCAAAGCCACCGATTTAAGAGCATTATAAGCCCTTTGGAGGTAGCTTTTACAATCTAAATAGTATTAGCTTCCTCATAAACTCATGTTACAATCTTATGTGTAATTTACTTTTAACCTTCTACTTCTTTGCTATATAACTTCAACTGAGTAATTTTTCCTTTTTGTGATAGCATTGTTAGATGACATACTATAAGAAACACATATATGGATTTCTGCAAGGAAATTGCTAGTCTCTCTTGCTATCCCTAAGAAGAATTTAAACGAATATAGGCAGAATGGTAATGTTATTAGGTTAGCTTAGAACTAGCTGAATGATTGCACCCAAACAGTGTTGCTTCATGTTAAGATGTGCACCAAAAATGAAATGTCACAGGACCCTGTGCTCTGCTCTTTCCTGTTTAACATTCTTAATGAATTGGCTGAATACAAGGAAGGCAGCTGACAAAAATCTGGGAAGGATAGTGGGATCAAGACAGATTCAAAATTCAAAAAGATCTGAGGTAAAATTGATGGATCAGAACCCAACAGGATGACATGCAAGGGGGGGGGAGGGAATGTAAAGTCCGCCACTGAGATTTAAACAAAAAATTGAAAAAATCCAGAATGGCTAAAAATGTGAGACAGGGATCATGGTGACTGTAAACTCCATATGACATAATCACTTTCTTCACAATATTCATCATTACCCCGAGTTTTTGATACAGAGCTAGAAACCCGTTTACCACATGTGTGCATTTAATGCTTTGTGGCACTTTACATGTACTATTTGTTCCAACAACCCTGTAAGGTAAGTGCTATTGTATTATCCATTTTGCAGATGAACAAACTGAGACTGAGAAAAATTTAGTGATTTGCCCAGATTCACAGAACTATTAATTATCTGAGGCAAGATTGAACACAGGTCTTCCTGACCCCAACTCCATCTTTCTGTTCCTTACTCTATCCTCTGCCTCTAAGCCATAGCTCAGTTACATTTGGATATTTTCCTACAGTGAACTCTGGTTAAGATGCATACATAACCAGGAAAATATAAAGAACCTTTTGGATCAGCCCTTGTTATTAGACTCATTTCCTGTATGGTCCTAGAGGAGGACTGAGCCATAAGTTACCTGGTAGAATGTTCCCTTCCTTCCCTCTATTTCTTAGAACCACTAGGTTCTTTCACTCAACTTAAGTGCCACTTCCTATGACAGACTTATCCAGAATTATGGAATCTGAGAGTTTGAAGGGACCTACATGTCCACCTAGTCCAAATTATATGCAGAAAGAATCCCCACCATAAGATTTTCAACAAAGGATTGTACACTCTCTACTTGAAGATATCTGAGATGGGGCAACCCCACTACCTCTTGAGGCAGCCCATTTTACTTTTTGATAGCTTTAACTGTTAGGAAGTTTTTCCTGACTTTAAACCTAAATTCACAGCTTTGTGATTTCTATGGATTGCTTTTAAGTCTGCCTTCTTGGACACAAAGAACAAATATACTCTCTCTTCCATAAGACGTCAAACACTCAACGATATTTATCATGTCCCTCATGAATCTTTTCTCCAGTATAAACTCTAATCAATCCTGAAGTGACATGTACTTAAGAGCCTTCACTTTCCTTCTCTTGATACTCTTTAGTTTAACAATCTTCCTCTTGAACCCCAGCACCAAATACTGAACATAGTACTCTAGATGGGCACTGATGAGGATAGAGTACAGTAGGTTATCACCTCTCTACTCTCAGAAGCCATGCATTTCATAGTCCAAGCCTGTCTTAGCTTTTTTTTATTACAATATTACATTTATTGAGCTTTTAGTCTATTAAAACCCCCAATATTTTTCCTATTCCTTTTCTGTCTTATGTTTGTGAAGTTGATTTTTATACCCAAGTATAAGATTATTAAATTTCATGTTATTAAATTCAACCCAATTTTTAGCCTGTTGATCTTTCTCGATCCTGATTCTATTGTTCATTGTTTGTTACTTTTTTTCAGTTTTGTGTTATCATTGATAAAAATGTTTAACACCATGGGGGTCAATCACATATCACTGTAGTACTCCACTACAGACCTCTTTCTGTGTTGACCTTGAACAGTTAACAGCAACTCTTTGAGTCTAGTTGTCCGATCCAGTTCTATATCCATCTAATTATATTACCATTTAGCCCACTGTCTCCATAGTCTCCACAAGTATAGTGTGATAAACTTTACCCAAAACTTTGCTAAAATTTTGGTAAACTAATGAGAGAATTCCCTTTATCTCCTAGTTAAGTAATTCTATCTTGAAAGGAAATGAAATTAATCTGGCATGACTTGTTCTTGATAAAGATATCTTGGCTTCATATTAGTGACAGTGGTCCAGCAATCCCATCTAACAGTTATTTCATCTGGGCCAGATCCTTTGGATTTATTGAGAACATCTCTGTGCCCTTTGATGTCACCATCCCTTTACTTGTCAGGGGCATCAACTTCCTCATAATCATTTTGTATGTTCATTTCCAGTGCAAAGGTGATGCTCTTTGGCAGGGAAAACAAGCAGTACAAAGGGAGTGGCTTGGTGCACCTCTCTCTGTTGTCCATTGTCCAAGTAATAGTCCTTTCCCTTCTTTGATCATCTCTTATCCCCAAAAAGCTAAAAATAAAAGCAAAAGCAAAAGACTTGATCCTTTTGTTATCTATAGCTTCTCTTGCCATCCTCAGCTCATAGTTCTGACATGATTGTACAGGACAAGGCCATGAACTCATGTCCATGCTGTGCCACCTGAACCTGATTCTGTCTTCTAGATATCTTTTACTTAAATCTAAGTCATGTATCCATGAAGCTTCTCCTTAGACAATTCCATTTTTTCTCCTTGGATCTGTTTCCCTTTGTCTTCAGAATCTCAATCTTAAGCATCTCACATCCTTCCTAGGTCCACTTGCCCTGTGACATTTAGTTCATGGGATCCCACCTGTCTTTCCACTGAACCCTTTAAAATCTGTTATCCCTCAATTATAGTCCATATTAGACTATGCCTGGGTTCCTCTCTTCTGTCACAGTCTATGGGAGGGTGTGGTCAACTCCCTAAGGTTCCCATCATTTCCACTTGAACAACAAGTTCCTCCATGTTAATGAAAATCAAATCCAACATACAATTTTCCCCTGTTGGTTTCTATACCTTTTGAAGAATAAAATTAAGGCACTTCAAGAAGTTAAGTACTCTTTTAGATGAAGAAATTAAAGCCGTCTGTAATCATATGAAAATATGCTCTAAATTACTATTGTTTAGAGAACTTCAAATCAAAACAGCTCTGAGGTACTGCATCACAACCATCAGATTGACTAATATGACAAAACAGAACAATGATAAATGCTGGAGATGTGGGAAATTGGAACACTAATACATTTTTGGTGGAGTTGTGAACTGATCTAACCGTTCTTGAGAGCAATTTGGAACTATGCCCAAAGGGCTATAAAATGTGCAGAACCTTTGACCCAGCAATACCACTTCTAGCTCTGTATCCCAAAGAGATCATACAAATGGGAAAGGACCCATGTGTACAAAAAAATTAGTATAGCAGCTCTTTTTGTGGTGGTAAAGAGGAGATGCCCATCAGTTAAGGAATGGCTGAACAAGTTGTGGTATATGAATGTAATAGAATACTATTGTGCTATAAGAAATGATAAACAGGCAGATTTCAGAAAAACCTGGAAAGATTTCTATGAACTGATGTTGAGTGAAATGAGTAGAACCAAGAGAACACTGTACATAACAGCCACATTGTGTGATAACTAACTTTGATAGACTTAGCTCGTCTCAACAATGCAAGCATCTAAAACAACTCCAAAAGACTCACAGTGGAAAATAGTGTCCACATCCAGAAAAAGAACTATAGAATCTGAATGTAGATCAAAGCTTATTATTTGCTTTTTCTCTTTTTTTTTGTTTCTTCTCTCATGGTTTCTCCTGTTGGTTCTAGTTCTTCTTTACAACATGATCAATGTGAAAATAGGTTTAATATAATTTAATATTTAATATAAATAGAGCCTATATCAAATTAAATACCATCTTGACATGGGGGAGGGGAGAAATGAGGAGAAAATTTGGAACTCAAAACTTATGGAAGTAAATGTTGAAAATTAAAAATAAATAAATAATTTTATTTTAAAAAGTAAAAGAAGTTAGGCACTCTGCTTTTGGCAGAGAGCTCCAGCAGATATCCTGCTAATTGAGAACTCATATTATGCCTCTCTACCATGCTTGGGATACATTTCCTAAACTCCTCATCTGTTTCCTCTTTTGATCCATCACATATGTAATGTGCTCCTATTACAAAAATCACTTCTATTTCTTCCTCCATTGACCTTTACCCAAAGACTCTCCTACTTTCTGTTTCCTGGATTGACTCAAATGAATATACATTCTTAATATGTAGTACTCTCCTATTAGCCCATTTTCCATGTCCTGTTTCTTTGGAATGTTATGTTTGTCTCAAAACTGTGGTTCAGTCACAGTTTTGATTCAACCAAGGCACAGTGATGCATGTTGTGCTAGGATTTTTAGTTCTACTTTTTCCCCCTTTATTTCCAAACTTTAAGGATCTGTGTATAGAAATTGGAAGCCATGTGTTTTGTCATTTACTGTTTTTTTTTTCTTTTTTTAAGGAGGGAAGGCAAGGCAGTTGGGGTTAAGTGACTTGCCCAAGAGCACATAGCTAGTTAGTAAGTGTGTCAGGTATCTGAGGTTGGATCTGAACTCAGGTCCTCCTGACTCCAGGGCAGGTGATCTATTCACTACACCATCTAGCTGTTCCTAGTGGCTATTTTCTTGGATTTTCTTTCCTATAAACTTCTGGGTGTTTCAATTAATATTCTTCCTTCCTTCCAGATAATTTCTATGGTAGCTACCTTAGGGGATATGCACAGACTGGCTTTTCCTTTCACCATTCTTTTTTAGTTCAAACTCTTTTTAATTAAATTTGCAAGATAGCCAGCAAATACTTTTTTACTGACCTTGTTAGTTCACCCCTTCTCTGCCCAGGAATCTGTGAGCCCTTTATTTTCAGCAGAAGTGCAAGTCCCATTCTTGGACATTGCCTCCTCAGCCAACTAGATTAATTTTTCTCTTCTGCATAACTTGGTTTCAGTGGGCAGCATTAGCAGTACATAGCCTATGTTCCTGAGATCTTTATTTTCTTGCTCACACTTCATAATCACTGGTAAAACTTTTTTGGTTTCTTCTGGCAGTTTTCCTGATCATCATCCCTCCCTTATGAGTATCCCTTTTGTATTTACATATTATGTATATTTGTTGTCTTCCTTCCTCACCCCACCTTTAACCCCAATTAATGCAGGTTTCTTCATATTCTCAATTGTTTTTCCCTTTGACTGCTCTATCTTTCCCTTTGGCAAGGACATTAAGTGTTGGCTGCCTCTGTTGGCTAAATATCTTAGAAAGTGCCAAGAGTCTGTTCTGATGCCTGCTCTTTTTCTGGAGCTCTGCGGTAAAGTGGATAGAATCCAGGGTGCACGTCAGGCTAAGCCTGGATTCTCTCTTCTCTATCACAGACCCCAGGAGGGAGTAGTCAACCCCCCAAGGTCCCCATCATTTCCACCTCAGCAACCAGGTCCTCCCTGTTAATGAAAATCAGATCCAACAGAGAATTCTCCCTGAAGTCCTGACATGAAGTCAGGAATTTGGGGGTTCACATCCCACTTCTATCACTTAATAGATTTGTGACCATGAGCAAATTACTTAACTTCTATGAGCCTCTGTTTCCTTATCTGCACATGGAACTTCACAGGAGATAAAGATTTATGAAACACTTTGTAAACTTTTGGACACTAGATAAATATCATTATTCTTCCATCTATTTCCTAATTTTGTTCAGCAGCAACACATTGTTCAAGGAGGTTAGATTGGAGTTACTCAAGTTACACATCATAAGCTTTCATTTTTATTCTTCTTGGTTGGTATTGATTTTGATTTTGGTTCAAAGAAATTAGTAGCATATTCATATACTGATACATGACTCAGAAATTACTCCTTCATTAATAAGCCTAGTAACTAACTAGTCATTTCATAATTATTAAATAGTATCAATTTCATTTTTGTTGTGTTTTGGTAGTATTTATAATTGTCTCTTTTTATAGAAAGGATTGACAACATAGAGGGATAAATAAAGCTTTTCTGTAGTCTACAAGTCTTTGAATTCTCAAATTTCTTTTTAATTTAAATTTTTTAATCAGCAAAAGGTACCATCTGTCCTTAACTTTACTTTACTCTTCCATTACCTCCTGCATTGAGAAAGAAAGAACACCTGTTGCAAACACACATAGTGAAGCAAATTAAATCACTCACATTGAACAATCCCTCTCCCCCCCCAAAATGTTTCATTCTGTTTTACCATGAGTACTCTGAAATAATGGTTAGTCATTATGTTGGCCAGAATTCTTTAGTCTTTCTCCTGGATGTTTTTTCGCTAATTTTTTTTTTTACCATCCTATCCTATGCCAACTTTTTCATTGCTCTGCCTCTCAAGCTACCTTATATTTAATGACTTTGTACATATTTTATCTATTCATTTTCTATTTATGTTTTATAAATATGCATCTGTGTTTATATGTATACACACATAACATTTATTTTTATATAGCCTTCCTATCTACCACACTAGACTGTGAGCTTCTTGTGAATAGCGGGTGTTTCTCTCTTTGTATCCCCAGAAGCCAGCAAAGTGTCACAGAGTAGGCTTTTGATAAATAATTGTTGGTTAATTAATTGGTCACTGAATATTAAAGTATATTTTGATTAAATTTGAAGGGTCTTAGCTAGTTCTTGTAAAATTTCTCTTAACTCTTCATCCTCTACAACATAATTTGGCACATAAGCTGCAATTATCTTTATATCGGTCTCTTTGCAAATGCTTATCACAATCACTACAAAATGATATGTAAGTTAAATGATGTTTCTTTCTTCCATTGGGGTGCATAATAAAATTAACTCTTTGCCACTTCCTTTATTTGACTTTTCAAGGAGAATTACTGATCCATCTTTCCATTTAACTTATTTTTTGTGTTCTGATTTCATTTATTGCAAGAATATCAAACCTAATATGATTCAGTTCCTCCCATAGTATATCTATTTTTTGGTTACTGGACAAAAATTACATGCTTAGAATACTGTAGCATAACACTGCAGTAACAACAGATAACAGTGTTTGTAAATGGTCTAAAATGATTAATCAGTTATATCGTTTAAAATTTTTTAAAAGATTGTACATAAAATCATAAACTTCCAATGTTAGTAGTTTGTGTTTTTTCTTTTTTAATGTAAATGCTAACTTTAACAAAATAGTGACTGTTTCCTTCCCTTTTCCTCTCAATAAAATGTGCTATTAATGGGACCTTTAATGAAAGCTTAGAAAGAGAAGCAGTGATTAGAATGAGCTTGCATGAGTTCACTAAGAATATCTTGCCAACCTAACATCATTTCCTTTTCTGGCAGAGTTACTAGATTAATAGATTGGGGGGAATGCAATGGACATAGCATATGTGGATTTCGGCAAAGAATCTTACAAACTCTTTCATAATATCCTCATGAGTGAAATAGAATGTATTTGACTAGATAACAATTAGATGGGATTGGAATTTATTGATTGGGCCAAAGACTGTTGATTAATGGATTGCTGTCATCCTAAAGAGACGTTTCTAGTCAAGTATTCCAGTGCTCTACTCTTGGCAAAGTTAAATTTGATATTTTTATTAGTAATTTGGATGAAGGCATAGATGACATCTTAATCAAAATTAGAGATGACATGAAGCTAAGAGGTATAGCTAATGCATTAGATGAAAGAGTCAGGATCCAAAAAGATCTTGACAGGTTAGAAACACTGGGCTGAAAGTGACAAGATGAAATTTAATAATGATACTTGTAAAGCCCTGAACTTTGGCTCAAAAATCAGCTATACAGATGCAGGATGGAAGATTCAAGGTGAAGAGAAATTCCAAGTGACAAACATCTGGATGTTTTAGTGGTCTAGATGCTCAGTAGGAGTTAGCTGTGTGATAAGAGATTCACAAAAAGCTAAAGCACTAATTGTGCTTGGAGCAAAGAAAGTAATAATCTAACCATACTCTGCCCTGATCATACTACATTTGGAATCTTGTATCCAGTTCTGGCTGCCACATTTTAGCTATAACATTGACAAGCTGTTGTGTATAAAGAGAAGGGAAGCCAACCTGGGAAGGCAGCAGGGATCATTGCTATATAAGTATCAGCTGAATAAACTGGGGACGTTCTTCTCAGAGGAAAGAAGACTTAAGGAACAGCTAGGTGGGACAGTAGATAAAACACCATACCTGGAGTCAGGAAGATCTGAGTTCAGATTCAGCCTCATACACTAACTATGACCCTGGGCATAGCATTTAACTCTGCCTCAGTTTCCTCATCTGTAAAATAAGCTGGAGAAAGAAATGGCCAAATACTCCAGTATCTTGGCCAAGAAAACCCCAAATGGGGTCATGAAGAGTCAGACACAACTAAAATGACTGAACAACAACAAGACTTAGAGAAGATCTAAAGTCGGGGCAGCATATTGTACTGAAGGTCACACTTGGAGTCAGAGAATCGTGATTCTGATCCCAGCTCTGCTATTTACTGCCTTGTTGATACTGGGCAAATCTCTGAACCTTTAGGCTTTTTTCATTTCCCTGTCTGGAGAATGAGAGAGTTTGATTCAGTGATCTTGAAGATTCTTTCCAGCCATAAATCTACGATCCTATGAAGGATTATAGTTGTTCTGCCTGGACCTTAGAGTTCAAGGTGGAACATTTGGGCAGATCTGGATGTGACTTATAGAAAAGATTTCCTGCCCACAAGGGAGAACCCAGTCCTTCCCAAGGAAGTCCTTTCAGTTTTGGGGTAACTTGGGTCAACTACACACAACTCCCTGAACTGAACACAGACACAATATTAACTGATGCATCCTGACAGAGTGCAAAGGGATGTTAACTCCCTCGTCCTGGATTCTATGCCACAATGTTGAGGTATGTTGCAAATTAAAAATCAGTAGGTCTGGATGGCTGACTTGATAGTAATGGGAGAGAGGAGGGGGAAAACAGCTTTAAGGTTTTAAGCTCCAGAGACCGAGAGAATAGTAGTATATTAATAGTAATGTAGAAATTGGGAAAGGGTCTCTATATTGTGGAAGGTTTCTGCAGAGGAAGCAAATAACCTGACTTTACAAGGATTAACCTATGAACCAAGATCTGGTGAAGGAAAGTCACGTGCTGTCAGATATTTAAGTGTCCCAGACATTCCCTGCTCTCCTACTGATTGACCTCTCTGGCCCAGCTTTGTTCTAGTCTGCAGCATCTCCCCTCCCTTCTGGACAGTGGTCTTCATCTTGTAACCTGACTTGGACTTTTTGTACTTTCAGTCTTGGTTCCAGTTTGTTTCACTTGCTCTGTTCCCATTTCTTGATTTTCTTATTTCAGACCCTCATCCTCTACCCTGATCTTGACTGCTGATTATTCCTTTCATTTGACTTGTTCTGTTAGTTTTGTATATTATTCCATTAATTATGCCTTTGCATGGAGGTAGGTGGTCTTAACTGTGAATTGTTCTTCACTTTTGATTAACCCAGACTTCATGGCTCAACAATGAAGGTCCAAGATAAATTCAGTATTCAGGTGCTGGCAAGTCCTATTCCTGTTAACTTATAGATAAACTAAGATATTAGTCTGGAGCAGGAGTTAGAGATCTGGGATGAAGAGGTAAGTTTGAGGTGATAGGTGAATCAGACTAGAACTCTTCAGATGAGTATAGAAGGAGAGGAGCAAAGAAGACCAAATCATTCAAGTTACCCATAGTTGAAACACTGGAAGAAAAATTGTGGCCAAGGAATTGTTTCCTTTTACCCTTCACAGAATTTTAAATTATATGTTAATTGAAAATGGCTATTATACTTTCTAATCTTATCAGAGTGAATCGCTGTGCTGAAAGCTACCACTCAACAGGATCTAAGAGTCATGGTGGTAGAAAGTGCATTGGGAAATTATTGAGTGTGTCTGAGAAGTTTCTGTACCATGTACATTTGTTTTTTTAATCCATTGTAGGAAAGAAAAGCATATTTTTGTGGAGTGGGAACAAGTCTTGGCCTTGTAGTGGGAGGATTGATGCTCGAATCTCGGTTTTACCACTTGTTACCTGTGTGACCTCAGCCAAGTCACTTCCTGTCTCCAGGCCTTGGTTTCCTTATTTTAAAATACAAAAGCTACACTGGAACTAAGGTTCCATCCAGCTTTTGTCCTGTGATTCTAGTTATCTTTTACTATATATGAAATTGACTTTTATTCTTGGGTATTCAAATAGTCCCCTATTAAAGGACCAAGAGGAAGTTCTCTCCTAATAGGTAGATTCTGTAATATATGTTTATAGGAAGATATGAACAAGAATTTCCCAGGATAAGGTGAGGTTGGGTTATGATCTGTATGGTTAAAGGGAGCACCCATGTTGATGAAATCATAGGTCCATATGTATTCCAATTTCCCTGGTGCACGTAACTTGACTGTGAATCTGCCTCCCCCACTAGGTGGCAAAAGTAACCTATAGGTGAGGCCCAAGGCAGTAGAGCATCTTTTGCTATTGCTTCATTTGTCTGTAAGTGAAGCATTATTTTGTCATTTAAGAAAGCTTAATTCCTCTGTACCTTTTAAATATGTATGTTTTCCAAGTTTCCTACTTGGGATCCTGTGTAAGATATTTTATTACTTTCCTTGTTTTGTTGAATTTTTGTTTCAGGCTCATGCTATTTGATAACATTTTTGTATTTCTTTCAAATAAAATAGCTAGGTGAAAATCACTCTGGTCAGCATCCCTTGGAAGGTGCCTACTACAAAAGAACATGGTGCCAACATCAATAATAAGGAATTTCTCTTAATTGATTCTACCTAGTACTAATTTATTGATCATTTTGTGAATAGCCTTGGGATTCACCAGATCTTAATTCTGGTCCTAGTCTTTCTATTGAATAGCTATACAACCAATCTCACTGGGCTTGTTTCCTCACCAATAAAATGATGGAGTTGAACTAGACACTGCCACTATTCACTGCACATATTAAGCCCATAATACTTTTGGGGGGATATATATATACACACATACATATACATACATATATGTGTATATTTGAATTTATAAGGTAATTTGTAGCTCTAAAATTCTTTCATTTTATTATAAATATTTTTCAAATATACATACAAATATACAACCTATGAAGAGATGTGCATACCTGTATGTGTGTATACATGTATGTACATCTCTTCATAGGTTCCTTTTTTCCTTAGTGGTTTTAGCAAATCTTAACGGTATCACTGGAATCTTTTATCTTCTTAAAGTATAGAAATCTGCTTGGAAATACTTTCTCTCATATGTTGATAATTAAGCAGATCCGTGGTCTCATCATTATGTGTACTTTCTGATCACAACACATGTATACCTACCCATTCTCTGCAACTTCTGACCATGTCTTCCTAAAGATACCACCCAGCAGTATTAGAGCCGTAGTGTCTAGGTCTTGCATGAGGATTAGGCTTTTCATTGGCTATCTCTTAGTCTTGATATGTGACTAGCCCATCCTTTTCCTCAGTCATATAGCTGATAACATCCCTTATGCTATTTTGCCTACATAATTCTTCATTTATAATGTGTTCCAGCTTGCTTGCACCTAACATTTGCCTCTCTCTTGCCCTTTGAGTAATCTTTAACTTCATTTCTTTGGAGACTGAGTTCTTAATTATCCATAACCATATATCCTTGCTTGAAAAATATTCTTGTTTAAGAGATGAACTTTGGTGTCCAGGAGAAGATTGGAGTCAGTACAAGCACTGAAGTTTTCCAAAGACAAATCCATTTGTGTACCTCTTCCTTGGGTCCACTGTATGATTCATGTACAGTGCCTATCCAGGATATATCTACTAATGGATGAGCTCAATGAACTGTCAGTCAAGGCATATAGTATAACCCAGACACCTTCTCCCATATAGTTTTTCCTGTATGGATAGTTATACTTTACTTTTTAAGTGGTTATTGATCTCCTATATGAGGATTTTTCAAAGTTTAAGGACAAATATAATCAGTACATCTCCAACAAATAGGTGTTTATAAAGGAAGGACCTCATTATAGTAAGCAACTCCCATTTGGACTATGTACTGGACATCCTCCATGATGGTAGATTCCCAAGACTAACAGTATATTCCTGAAACATAATTCTGCAAAGAAAGTCTGATGTAACATTGTTAACCAATCAATAAACATTCATTGTTCTTATTATGTGCAGACACTATACTAAGTGCTAAGGATACAAAGAAAAAGCAAAAACAATCCCTACCCTCCAAGAGCTTGCATTTTAATGGGAGGGAGGGGAGATGTATGCATAAATAGGTATATACAGTACACACAGAGTAAATGGAAGGTAATTTTAGAGAGGAGGGCACTAACCCCTAGATAAAATAAGAAGGGGATCCTGCAGAAGCTGAGATTTGAGACTTAAAAGAAGCCAGGGATTCTAGGAATGGGAAGTGAGGAGTCAGAATATTCCAAGTCTGAGGGACAGCCAGTGAACGACTACGGAGGTGGGAGAGGTAGGTATCTGAGGAGCAAGTAGGCCAGTATTACTAGATCATAGATAAAATGGAGGATAATAGGGGCGGCTAGGTGGAGCAGTGAATAGAGCACCGGCCCTGGAGTCAGGAGTACCTGAGTTCAAATCCGGCCTCAGACACTTAACACACACACACACACACACACACAAAACTAGCCGTGTGACCTTGGGCAAGTCACTTTACCCCAACTGCCCTCCAAAAAAAAAAAAGCAAAAAAATGGAGGATAATAATGTGTAAGAAGATTAGAAATGGAAGAAGGGCAAGGTTGAGATGAGCTTTAAATGTTAGAGACATTTTATTTGGTCTAATAGGTCAGTAATATTAAATTTAAATAGAAGTGGGGGGCCACTACAATATACAAAAGGATCCCTGTGGACCATATATTGACTTAGAAAACCACATCTTAACATTATCTGTGTTCTGTTTTTCCCCATTTATTTTGCTAATTATTTCCCACTTATATTTTAATCTGCTTACACTGCACTCAGTTTTACTATGAGTGGGTAGGATGTTTGATACCTCTGCTTTAGGTAATAGGGAGCCAGTGTAGTTTACTGATAGGGTGGTGACACAGTCAGATTTGTGCTTTAGGAAAATCATGTTGGCATCTGTGTGAAGGATGGGATGAAGTGAGAAGTAACATGGCATGGAGACTATTTAGGAGGCCATTACAATAGTCCATATATTCTTAACCAGGATAGTGTCTGTGTGAGTGAGATAAGAGATACTGTGGGGAAAAAAAGAACAAGATTTGGCAACTGTTTGATTATGTGGGATGAATGAATGTCAGGAATCAAAGGTGACATGGAGATTTCAAACCTGTAGTAATGGTGGTGCCCACAGTAGTAATAAAGAAGTTTGGTACAGGGTAGGATTTCAGTGGCAAGATAACAAGTTATGTTTTGGATACATTGTTTGAGATGCCTGTGGGATATCTAACTTAAAAATAAAAATAGATACTTAGTAATATGGACCTTGAACTTGGAGAGAAACTGGGGCTGGAAAAACAGATGTGGAACTAATTTCCATAGAGATAATAATTCTAAGGAATTCCACTGGTTTTTTTTGTTCATTTTGATTTCTCTAATTAGGTTTTTAAAAAAAGATACTGAGTCTTTTACATGCAGAAACCTATCTGTACAATGAGTGAGTCCTCTAACTACTCAAAAATATGTGATAAGTCACCTTATTGTGAGGGCAAGCAGAAGTGAACAGTAAGAAGTCATTGGCACCATCTTTCTGCCATCTTGCCTTTACACTTAAATGTTAGAGTCACCTCTCCTGACATTACTGCTCATCTCCTCTAAGTCCTAGAGATGTGGGAATCCCCTAATCTGTCTTGTCTTTGGGGTGGAATCTTGGGTACTTTTTCCAATATTAGCTGAACTTGGAAAAGAACCAGTAGATAGCTGAAAGACATTATTTATAAATTATTTGGTAGACTTTATTTATCCAGAGTGCAAGTTCAATAAAAGACTTAGCTCTGGGAGCAGCACTATTATTTAGAATACTTAACAACAACACTAATAACTAGAATTTTGTGCTTTAAGGCTTGTTAATATTTTACATATATTATCTCTTTCTTTGTATCCCTAATGCTTAGACAGTGCCTGGCTTATAGTAGGTACTTAATAAATGTTTATGAAGGAAAAAAATATTTACTGACAGTGCTCAGCCAACTTCTATAAGCTTCAGAGAACAGATTTAAAAATTTTCAGTGTGAGCATTTACAACTCAGAAGTCAGCATATACTACAAACTTACTGTTTTGTCTATAAGAAAATGATGAGGAAAATGTTAATAAGGCAGAGTCTACTTAAAAATTTATCACATATATTAAGAAAGCCAGTTGTTAAGTATTTATTAGCACATGCCTGTGACTGACTGGCTTAATTTAGTTATCTCAGTAAATCTATAGAGTAGTTATTATTACCCTCATTTTACAGAAGAGAAAATTGAAGCTCTGAGCAATTAAGTGACTTATATGGGTATCTGAGTATGGGTATTTCAGTGGGTATCTGAGGCAGAATTTGAATTCAGGTTTTCCTGACTCTATCCATTTGGCTACCTAACTCCCCCTTACTAAGAAGGACCTCAGTATCTCTTTTTAATTATGCTCCTGTCCGTGAGCAGAAAGGGTGAATTTGAGATTTTATATTTTTCAACCATGGCTAGGGATTTAGACACCATCAGAGGCAACAGGAAAGCAGTAGTAAAGAGAAGAATTTTTATGTTCTTTCTGTGGAAGAAGTAGTGAGCATTTGTCAGGACTAGAAACTGTAGTAGTGGCAAGGCAGGTAGGATATCTTCATAGAATACACTCTGGTGTATATAACTGGGATTTCTGAGCCTGACCTTGGTTTTTACTTTTTCAAGATAAGTTAGGGAAATTTTATATTGAGCATATTAAGAAAGCCTTATAGAGAAGATGTCTTCTAGGTGTGTATATGTGTGTGTGTGTATATATATATGTGGTATTTAAATGTTTATGATAGTAAAGATATATTCACTTTATGTTCTAAAATAATCGTGTTTCGTCAGTGAAATATTCATATTTCTTTTTATAAGTGTGTATCTTAATGATAGGCCACATGACTAAAATTGAATTTTGAAGGTATAAATTAGCTAGTATAGAAATACATAGATTCATAGAGCATTAGCTATCACAGACACATTAGAGTACATGTAGAAAATATGGTTTTAGCTATGTTATTTTTAAAAAAAGGTTTTAATGATGAATTGATAGCTTTATATAGTAAATATATCGCTATTAAGGGGATAGTCTCTCTCTCACTCACTCTAAGCAGGGGAATTTACACAAAAGAAGTTCTTTTCTTATTCTCAAATCAATTACTTTGAAGTATTTGGCAGATTACATCAGTCTTTTGCTTGAATTCGTACTGCAAGATGGCATCTATTGTACATCATTAGTGATGCATTAAATTGGTTAGTGATGTTATAAAATCTAAGCATACAAGAATCTTTTGTGTTTGCCTTCAAAGATTGCTGTTATAATAAAACATTCTGAAATGAGTAAAGTTGTCTTTTTTGTTTAGTTAATGCATCACTGGAGAACGTAAAAATCTGTAATCCCTAACCAACTAGTTTCCTCTTTAACAGAGTATAAGAAAATAGTAAGCAAAACTATAGCCAGATAGTTTAAGAAAAACAGAATAATTGTATAATTTTAAAATAATTTCTATATGTTCATGGTTAATGAAAGGAAAGGTTTTTTAAAGCTGATCTTTTCTTCTATTCCCATTACTATAACTGCTACAGATTTGCTTCTTCCAAACATTTATACATACTGGAATAAAAATGAAAAATTAATGCAGTGTTTTATTATAGTCATTGACTGCAATGTTGTTATTTTCAAAGAGACACTAAGATTATTTAATTATTTCTCTCATTGGAATTGCAATTAAATCGTGTAATTGAGAAATAGATTTTAGACTTTCAGCAAAATTTTGTATACATTATAAAAAGAGTCTGGCCATAGTTTTCACTGTACCCATCTGAAAACTAAATATATTTTGCTTGTGTTATCCTGTTTTATATGATGAAGCCATATCACATTGCTTTTTTGAGAAACTAATTAAACATTAACTATAGTACAGAATATTGCTATATTTGGAAGTATTTGCTCTAACTATATTAACTAGATTGTTAAATTCCTAGAGTGCTATGCACAAAGTATATCCAATAAATGTGGGCAATACATTTTCATTGCTTATGAACCTGGAGAATTTTATTTTTGAAGGTAATCATTTATTAAATACGTACTTACTAAAGTAATTAACGAAACAAACCAAAGAAACTAAAATTTAAATAAGCCCAATTTTTAAAATTAGCACCTAAACTTGCCTTTAATAATACATAGTAAAAAAAAATCAGTCACAAAATTTTTAAAATTATTTTTGAGGCATTAGGATGTACATGGTCACCCCTAGAATGTTGAGTATTAAAGTACCTAACCTGAGAGGAAGAAATAACTTGGAATATAATTTCACCAAAATGAAGAGTTAAACTTCACATGTAATCTTTTGAACATACAGTGTTAAGGAATATGCATTATTTCAAAAATAAAACAGAAAAAAAATTTTACCACTCCAAGTACCTTACTTTGGTCTCTTTTCATGTTCTCTTCATGCTGAATTTGTTGGGATTTTTTGATCTGGACCTGTGATTTCACTGGTGTTAGAGACTCCTAGTGACCAAATCACCTCTACTAGTGCATACGAGCAACTCTTCAGCAACTTAGTGTATTGCAAAGTTGTCTGGGACACTGAGAATTTAATCAGCTTGCCCTTCAACGCAGAATATGCATGAGAGACAGGCCTTGATCCCAGGTCTTCCTGACTCCTAGGCTATCTCTATCTACTTTCTTATAATAGTGCCTGTGGCATGTAATTTTAAGATAATGGGACTGATTTTTTTAACAGACATATACAAATCTATAAATCCAAGTAAGTGGTGCTTGCGTCAGAAGAGACACATTGGAAACCTTCATGTTTATCCCATGTTCTCTTATGCACTTGCAATATGAGCCTGAGGCACAATCTTTTGAAGATCTGAACCGGTGGCAAATGTTTATTCTTTGAGTGTGGTTATTCAAGTGCAAATCTATTTGATCAATCCAGATAATTTGGGGGTAAAAATGAGTTCTTGTTTTAAAAATATATATGTGTATGTGTAGACACACACGCATACATATATAATGGTTGGTTGATTTAGGACCAGTAAATACTCTCTGAAAGCAATTCCATAAGAAGTGTTTCAAAATGTTTGAGCAATGTTAATAGGGATGAGTATAGTGAGCATATAGTGTCCTAAACCAACATTTTCGAAGGACAACACTTGTTTATATGTATAAATGCCAATATAGCTGTTAAGATATCAGTCTCATTAGTTTATAGTCATAACTGGAAAAGACTAAGAGGTGTGGATAATTATTTTTGTCTATTATTGTGTTACTGCCAAAATTATTTGTATGAGATTTTAAGTGACTATCTTTATGCATATATACTTAAAAAAGACAGAAATGAGTGATAAAAAAAACTCTTGATTTCCTGATTTGTGATTCATTTGACAATTCAGGCTATGTAGCAATTAGTTCATAAAATAGAGAAAGTATTAAATGGGTTATAAAAAGTAATTATATGCAAGTAAAGCATTTCATAAAGTAACTTAAGTCTCTATCTTTCTAAATGACTTGTCATTAGGGAAATGTGAACTCTGAAGATAAAATAAATTGAGTACTCACAATTGTTCTTGTATTCTTTTTAGAACCTAAACCAATTCCTTATACTGATTAACAATTCTCTCTTCTAATTAAATGACACATTACTTTGGTTCCTATAATGTCTGACATTAAAATACAAGTAGACTCATGATGGAAAAAAAATACTACCCAGTAAAATTAAATGTACTTCAAATGTGATATACTGTTTTACAATTTAGAGTATACAGTCTCTTGAATGCAAAAAGCAACATAACACTTTATGTTGTGGGGTTCATCATATCATTAAATGCAATTAAGAACCATTTATTAAATGCTTGCTAGTTATAAGACACTGTCCTAGGCACTCAGGAGAAGAGAAAAGAACAGCAGTCTCTACGCTATTATTCTACTGTGTAGGGACTCTCTTTGGTGACTACAGTCTCTAATGCGAACATCTTTCTTATTTGCTTGAAATAAAATCTCTCCTTTTGTTTACTATAGGTTCCTTAATGAACTATTCCTTGTTCACCTCCATTTTGCTATACTCAAAGCAATTGAAAGTTGTCTGTATGTTTTTATGTCTGTTTGTGTGAATTAGTAATTTAATAGAATTAGAGATTAGTGAATAGGGTTTAATTTGCTAAGTGTGAATCTTGAATATTAAGGTAATGATTTTTTATTGAAATTTGAGACAGATTTCATAGTAACTTCAGTACTTCAGATTATGATGAAGGTAGCATAATGTTTACTGATGTTATAGATGATGTTTAAATGAATCTTTGTCCTGAGATATGCCATACGTTTTAAAATGAAAGACAATGTAAACTCTACTACACTTTCATGTTGTCCAACAATGTGGAAAATTTTGACATTCAGCTAGAATGATCAAACTGAACTAGGTCTACTTTCTTCACCTGGTATGTGGCAGAAAGGCATTTGGAAATGATTCAATTTTGCTAACTACTTGGAGAAGTGAATTTTCGTCTGGTAGAAAGATAGAGGGTCGATAGAACCTTAGATAGATTAAACTTCTAAATTATGAGCTGTTGTTTTTCTTAAGAGGCTAGAATGTAAGGGCAAATGGATTCTGAAAAGGTTTCTTTAAAAATAGGAGATATTTGTTTGTTCCTTTTTATGCATGAGTCATGTATAAGGTATGTGATCCAGGATATTTCTGTAGAAAGGAGAGTCTCAGTATAAAGGGGTTTGTTTGCAGGAATCTTTTGTAAAGTTCAGCATTATTGATAATGACCTAACTTCTTGTCTTGATGACAAGCAATAGGTGAGTGGCAACTAAGAGAATGAGCCTACTAGTGAGGTCTGTAGACTCGCCACAAAGAACTTCTAATGAACTCTGTGTGCTTATTAAAACAAAACAAAACAGATAAAACAAAAAAAACCCACAACTAAAATCCTGTAAACAATAGAAAACTGTCTGAACATGTTTAACAGCTACCTGGTAATTTGCTAACATAACAGTAGTTTGTATAGCATAGTTTCAATAACTGATCTGAATAGTAACTGAAATCCGTTTCTTACCTGTAAAATGAAGGATTGAACTTGGCACACTCACTTCTCCAATCCAAAGTTCTATGAGTTTCTGAGTCTACCAATACTTTAGTGTTCCAGCATTTCTTATATTTATACTAGTCATAGAAACCTGAAAACTCAGTGTGATGATATGACATTAAAAAGTACACAAAAACATTTGTTTAATTGACAAGTAAAAAGCAACTCCTTGTATTAAGTTTATGAAATGGAGAGATGAGAAAAGCTTATCCCTATTTCATGTGAGCTTGGTGACTGGGGATGTATATGAGGGCTTTTCTAATAAGTCCTTCTCTCTGCTCCCCCAATTTAAAATGAGAAGAAAAAGAAAATCCTAAATCAGAAAAGTATTAGATCTGATCTGAATATAAGCCATACTCCTCACACGAGATTTGTTTAAAAAAAAAACAACCCAAAGTATTTCAATTTTAAAGATCTGTCATTTTTATTTCTGTGATACTCCTTCTACCACTCGGTGGAGTTTGAGAATTACTGTATCCAAAAAATTCATCCCACTGGTAATCTCATGATCAGACTATGAATTTTACCTGGGTTGGTCCTTAGGTGACAGATAACAATTCTATGAGAGTTGAGACCAGGAGTAGGGAACCTGTGGCCTTGAGGCCACATGTGGCCCTCTAGGTCCTCAAGTGTGATACATAATTTTTAAAAAACATATATTTTTTGAAATGATGCAAATTTCAAAAAAAAAAACCTGTTAAAGGGTTAAAGAAAATAGATTTCCAGAGGCATGCTGAGTAATTTTTTTTGTAAAGGTGACAGCTGGCCAAATAAGTTTGGGAACCTGCGGTCTAGAACCATTCTGATTCTAAAAGCCTTCCTAAAACCCAGTAGGACCTGCCAAGCTCATGCTTTGCTGACATAGTCTTTGAGACATCAACATGAACCAGCAAAACCCACTGTTTTTATTGCTGCTTTCAATGTTGTTTTTTAAAAAAATATAATCCTGATTAGAGGCAGGGAAATGAAACTATTCAAACCAATAAGGTAAGTCCTTTTTGCCCTTACATATTTGCTACTTAGTTATTATTCAGAACTTTAGTTCTGAAGGAAATTTAGAAAAAAAAATAGGTTTGGAATCAAGAGATGCAGATTCTAGATCTTGCTCTGTCATTTATTAGGCATGGGATTTGGCTTCTCTGGGCCTGTTTCTTTGTCCTTAAAATGGGGTTTCTTGATATTGAGAGGAAACCACTGGATTTGGTATCAGAGAACCTGTGTTTGCATCTCAGATGGGCTATTTGCAACATTTGTCACTAAAGGCAAATCATTTAGACATTCTGGGCTTCAGTTTTTTCTTCTATACAATAAAGGTATTTTATCAGATATTCTCTAGGTTTCCTTCTAGCTTTAAAATTCTGTGAATCTAATATACACATGGGTGTGTATCCCATTACTGGAAAGAGTGCTTAGAGAAATGCCTGTACGTACATAATAAATGCTTGTTGACTGACTGGGTCTCCTAGAAAATCAATAGATATATATTTCTTTGAGAAGTAGTTTTTTAGTTTATACAGAAACTTAAACCTATTCTTCATCATCACCATGATCTTCATATACTCCATACTTCTTTCCTCTTTCAGTCTGTCATCACTGTACTGGCCGCACTTCACAATCCTGACTGTATAGTTAACAATTCCTACTATATCCTATCCTTGAATCATTCTCCCTTGTCCTAGCATTGTTTAAGCCTTGCAAAAATCCAACCCTGGGTCACCCCCAACAGTGTTAGTTCTCAGTCCCATACCAGTGGAGCAAGTCGTATGACCCTGTCCATTGGAACTTCCATAACTTTGCTATTCAATGTCAATTGTACACTGTTTCTCAGTATCTCTTTTTTTTCTTCTCTAATTGATTTTTCTATCCTGCTTCTTACAAGAGCTGTTCCAAGCTTTCTCATTTCTCTTCAAACTTCCTACACCATCTCCTTCTTTCATTTCAGTCTCTTGAGCTGATGCCTCTCACTTTATTCCGTTAACTCAATGCCATTCCCTATTCTAGTGGTTTCTGGTGGTACCACGGATAGAGCATTGGATTTGGAGTCAGGAAGACCTGAATTCAAATCCAGCTTCAAATATTTACTGGTTTCGTGATCCTGGACAAGCCATGTAAGCCTGCTCAGTTTTCTTAGCTATAAAATGAGGTTAATCATAGCATCTCATAACCTCATACAGTTGTTGTAAAGATCATAGGAGATAATATTTATAAAAAGTGCTTGGCACAGTGCCTGGCACATGGTAAGTGCTTAATAAGTGCCTTTTCTCTTTCTCCATTGCTGTACTGTAGCTGATAACAGAGGTGGCCTTTCTCTTTGCTGAGGCCAGACTCATTACCTGTGTCTTAATCTCCTCCCCATCCCATGTTCAGGACTTTGCCCCTTCAAGGATCCAGTCTAATTTTTCATCTTTCTCCACGTAATGACTCCTTTGCTGCTTACAAACATGTCCAAATTTTTATTATCCTCAGAAAAGCATCATGACCCTACTAGCTCCTTAAGCTATAATCCTATGTCTTTCTTCCTTTTCGTTGCCAAATAAATAAATGAAACCAACCCAACAGCCACCAACATTGTTTAGTTATTGCTTCCACTTTATACTTCTTATTAACCCTTGCAATCTGATTTCTTACTGAAAGTCTAAATTGAAACTGTTCCCTTCAAGGTTTCCAATCATGTATTAATTGCTAAATCCAATGGCTTTTTTCTCAGTCCTGATCCTTCTTGATGGCTCTGTAACAATAAACATTCTTGACCACCCCCTCCCCTTGAATACTCTCTATGCCCTCAGTTTTTGCAGCACTGTTTTCTCTTGGTTTTTTTCTTACCTCTACAGCTTCTTTGTCTCATCCTTCCTACCCCCTACACCCCTCGTTCAAACCTTGAGGGACATGAATGTTTTATCCTGAGCTTTCTTCTCTATATGTGCCCTCTTTCTTGATAATCTCATCAGTCTTCATGGGATAAGTCCATGCAGATGATTTCCAAATAGCTATAGATTTAGATATAGATATGTATACACAAATATACATGTATATGTGCATATACATTTACATACGTATCTAGCCCTAATTCATAACTTCATTACTGCCATCTCCAGGCAAATGATCCTTAGTCGTCCCAAACTCATTATGAACAAAAAAGAATTCATTCTCTTACCCCTAAAAACACCCATTCTCAAAAGTTCTCCTTTTTTTGTTGAAACTATCCTTCTAGTTATCCAGGTTTACAACTCTGGTGTCCCTCTTGACTCTCTTCCTTACATGACTTGTATCAATCAGTTGCCAATTCTTACTGATTTTACCTGTGCAAGTCTCCTGCATCTGTCTGCTTTCCTTCATTCAAACAGTTATCACCTTGGTTTGGGCTGTTTTTACCTTTTGCCTGGGTTACTTCAACCTTCTACTAATGGGATTCCTGGCTACTAGCCTCATCTTTTTCCAGCCCATATTCCACACAGCTTTTAAAAGAACCTCACAAATGTAAGTATAATCATGTCATGAACCTATTTGAGAATTGTAAGTTGTACTTCTATTGCCTCTAGGACAAAATATAAACTCAGCTTGGTCTATAACCCTTCACAATCACACTCCAAACAACTTTCCAGTTTTATTTAACATACCCTACACTTCACCCAATATGTCCTCCTTCCTGTCTGTCTAATTCAGCATTTCATCCTCCACTTCTATTCCTTTGCAAAGGTCCCTAGAACCCACTTCCTTCCCACCTTTGCCTCTTTAGAATTCCTAGCATCATTCCAAGCTCAGGTTATGTGCCACCTTCTGTAGACTTTCTTGATCCCCCTAACTGTTAGTGCTCTGTCTCTCCTGAAACTGTCTTGTTTTTCATTATCTTTCGATATATGGTATCCCCCAGTAGAATGTAAGCAAACTCCTTGAAAGTAGGAACTATGTCTTATTTTGTCTTTGCATCTCCACCACTTTGCACAATTTCTTACTAATAGTAGGTGTTTTATAAATGATTGTTGAATTAGAATTACAAACACAGAAATGTATAGCATGCCTCTAAAACCAAAATTCCCCGTACTGTCTTGCTGTTCCTTCCCAAATAATGAGATTTCAGAAGTTTTAGGAGAATTTTTGCACGAATACATGCAGAAAAGTTAAGGGAAATGGATTATATATATAATTGAGACACCTGTTGAGAAAATAGGCAACTATTGACAGGTCTGATTCATGACTGAGTGACTGCTCTGCTAGTCTTCACATGATCCCCACAGAGCAGAATCTTTGACCGCCCGCTAAACGAGGTCTGTTTGAAGTTTCTTTTTAACATTTCCAAAACGTTAATTCAGCAGGACATCTCCGCTGGGGTTCTCAATGTCACCAAATCAGCAGCTGTTGAAATCCATTCACTTCAGCATGAAATGTTTTTCTAAGGGCTTTTTTTTTATTTGTGACAACAGCAAAGTAAATATTAGACTAAAATTCTACTTCATTCAACATTTACATGTGTTAAAATTTCTTCCGATTGCAGTTTACATTCATAGTGTTTATTTGTAGGCAGTAATGCCAATGGACAGTTTTGTTACAACATATTTGGAAATGGCTTAGCCTACTGGAAAGGTACTTTCCAGTTAGTATTCTTTAATGTTGCCAACACAGTTGTAGCTTGGAGAATAATTTGACATTTGTCACCATTTCTTTAAAATAGAATGGCTTCTATAGGATAGTATTTGTAGACTTAATGGTCATTTAAAAAAACTGTGAACTAGCCACATTTTACTTTATTCATGCTGGTTTTGTGAATTCTTTTTTAAATAATCTGCTTTGGAAGGAAAAAATGCCTATCGCCTTAGAAAATAATTTAACAGGACAAAGTAAGGTGAAATTCTTAGACTCAGAGACTGGGGACCTGCATGAGCTGATGGTAGAGATAAGCCAGGCACACAAATGTCTCCTAAAGCATATCGGGCTGTTTAGATAGACTGCCACTCCTTAAAGGTAGAATCTGCCACTAACTGTAAATAAAAGCCATATATCTTTAATTAATTGCATAGTTAAACATGAGAACTGCTATGTATAAACACTCATGGTCCAAGTTAAGTTCCTTTTCTGTTTCTTAAACATTTTAAAGACTTAAGTGTATTTTTATAAGTTCATTAGCTTGTTATAATCTTTCTGATGCATTTCTCCCCCATATTATCAGATTTCATTATATGGAAAGAATTATCAGATCAACCCATTACACAGCATAGAAGCATTAAGTCTGTCTGGAATCTGGCTTTCCTTCAGTTTACAGGGAGAATATTGTGTAAATCAGGCTCTCAGGTTTCAGTGGGAGGCAGAGGGTTGCACAGCATCCATTTGTCAAGTTGATTGCACCTTGGTGAGGTTACATTAGCTTGTCTTTGAACAGAAGTGAGATCCTATGTGAAGCTCCCCTCTCTGTCATTTACACTAACATCCATCCTCTTAAACCAAGGTCCCTGAGAAAAACAAAGTGATGGCACAATATAATCAGTCACTCAAGTTGTCTGTCATCTGTTTTCTTAAGGAAATTACTTTTAAGTTAGCAGAGCAGAAAATTGTAGAAAATTAGCAAAGGTTGTAGTAGAAGTAGGTGGAATTTTTTAAAATCACAGATGTCTTCAGAGAGAATTTTCTGTGCAGAGTGCAAGAAATGTTTCCCTATCTTTGAGACTAATCTGAATCTCACGAGATATAGCTCTGCTTGACTAATAATATACCTACTACTTTTCAACCAACTGTTAATACCTAGAGGATCTCTTATGCTTAATGAGACTATATGTGAATATTTTAAAGAACTTCTTTGTAATTCTGAGCATTCTGTGAAAGTTCCTGCTGCAGTTTCCCTCTCTAGCTCTATGACAGTTACTTTGCAGACCAAATCCATCTAGATTCCTTTTGTGTAATTGTGTGCACCACATATAGTGTCTGTGTAGGATGAGAGCTAATATTTCAGTACTAGCTTTTATATAATTCCTTTATGACCTAGTCTTCATTGAAAAACTTAACTGCATTGCTGATGTGTGCCAAATATAAGGCCAGTGATCAAATCTGTAGGTTTTATTTCAGTAAGCCTGTTTTATGGTGCTGAAGCACTCAAGTCATTTGCACCCTGTCTCATTCATCATGAAGTAGTTAAACTCAGATTGTTAAACCTGGAGAGATTAACTGACAGACAACAGTGCATTAGATTAAGCTATCCCTTGGTTATACTTAACCATTTATCCATCACATTTCTGTAGTTCACTATGGTCTAGTATAGAATTCAGAAATAGAGCTAATACTCAAAAGCAAGGAAAAATATCCTGGTATCTCAGATAATGTAATATGATATTATGATATTCTGTACTTTGTATTTGTCCTGTGAAAGACCAGTTTATATAAAGCTTCTAGAAGAGAAAATACCTAGTCATTTTCTCATAACAGGAAAGATATTTTTCTTTTACTTTTATGAAATAAATAGAATGAAAGGCTTAACTGAAATGTTTCTCAGACCTTCTATTATTAACTTGCTAAAACTAGTGAACTTGCAGAGATTGATCCTCCTCCTTAATATGGTTTAAATAATAGTAGAGATGGCAAAATAGAGTCATATTTTTTCCCACTTTGGAAAATAAGAACTTCAGTTTTTTTGGAAAAGAGATGAATGTATGTGTATATTTTCACAATAGTTTTGTGTGCTACAAAATGTTATCATTATTAGCTTACTTATAATATGCATGAAGAGTAATGCACTAAATATTCCAGTATGAAGACATTTTATTGTTCTCCTCCCTTTTTAAATTTATGTGAACATTTGGAATTTGTGAACTTTTGAGAGGCCCAGTAGATCAATCTTGATTAGTTTATTTTTCTTAGTAAAGATTTTGATAGCCTGGTAAAGCTTTTGTTTAAAAGAGCATTCCTTACTTCCCCTGTTGAAGGATGAAATATTGTTAAAAGCAACTCATCAATGAAATAATGAAAAACAATTTAGGTAACTAAATCTTTGATTGTAGAGGTGGAGACCTCAGATTAAAAAGACTGATCTTTAATTGCCCTTTTCCTCATATTTCTTCTGGCTTTAACCTCAGGCTGATTTTAAAAGTTATTGCTTAATTGCGTGGTGCTGCATGGTCATTATAACTTTGCTTTGGAACAATTTATTACACTTTTATTTCCTTGAACAAGAAAAGATGGTAGTGCTATATTCCATACTATCAAAGTCTATTTTTAAGATTAATATGGTAATCTAAGGATCTTAAACACATTTTTATCTTTAAGAATGCACAACTAGACGAGTTGCATCATTTGTAAAAGCATGCTAATTTTGTATAAAAAGTATTTTCTAGGTTATTCCTAGATTTTTGTACTATAATTAGATTTTTTAAAAATTCTGTTAACATCACAAGATTACATGAAAGTTTATTCTGAAGATTAGCATACAAAGACATTACAAAATATCTTTTTAATATATGTCTTATAATTGTCACTGTTAGCCAATGCCAGGACTTGGCTATATTACTAATTCTTTTCATCATTAACTATATAGTTTTAGAATCCATTTATTAAACCACTTGGAAGGAACTGATTAATAAATATAAAAACATGTGATTCAGTTAGAAAGAATCAAAATTTTCTCTTTATTAGTAAATCTGTATAGTTAATGATTTAAAAAATTAAAATGGGCATTGCCCAAACTATTAATTTTGCCTAATAAGATATATATGTTCTGATTTTAAGTCAAATGCTAATTGAATATTAGCCTCTTTTTTTCCCCAGGTCCTCAATATTAGTAGTACATACGTATGATTTTCTTACCAAGGATTATTAATTAATTCCATTTGAAACTAATTTGTCTTGGGCAGAGTAACCTATGTGCAGCTGTCCTGGTGGGCAGAGAAATCTCATGTGTGGTACCAAGATGAGCAGTCCGTAAAAATAAGTAACTTCTTGCATAGGAAGAAAAATGCTTCCAGATTAGAATAAGGGTTAAACATTAAATAAGCAGGTCAAAAGATTTCACACTACAACTTTTCTCACGTGGAAAGCCATGCATACTTTTGAGGGAAAAGACAGAAGACAATTATGCATCAACAATTTCTATTATGTTTGAGATCCTACTCTATTAAAAAACATTAGGAAGTTATCTGTTCACTTTTTTCCAATTTTAGGTAGGGATGCCATGTGAGACATGACTTTTCCTTGTTTCTCCACCTCTCCACACAAGAATTAAAAGCATTGAATCTAAGTGCCTGTGAACAAGTGACTTCTGAGGACTCCTATAAAGGGAAGTCCTTTGCTTCATCTTTCTAACTGACCTACAAAGAGAGTTGGCAGTCAGAAAGACTTGGGTGTCCTTAGGCCATGGCTCCATTAAAATTCTTCCTTGCCTGACTGATACCACAGGTGGGGAAAGGAACTTACTCCCCTTACCGCCCCCACCATTCTCATGAGTTCATTGGCCAAGTATGGGAAGGAGAATTTTTAAAATGCTGAATCTAGTTTTCCATGGCCATTATAGAAGAGTTTCTTAGAATGCCTAGTTAAAAAAAAAAACTTTTTCAAGTGAACCTCAGGAAGCATAAAGAAATTATGTGGGAAGGAAATGAAGAGGCAAAGATTATCATAATTTTATTCTGGAAAAACACAAAAAATATTTCTCTGTTTCTTATAAAAAATAAATTATCCTAAAGATCTTTGGTTCCAAAGTCAGCCAACTTGGGTTCGACGTTATTTAACATCTTCAGTTTCCTTACCTATAAAATGATAGGGCTGGATTAGATGGTCTCTGAGATCCCTTCCAGCTCTCAATCTATGGTCTTCTGAAATTAAATTAAGCTGTTCAAGTTAGTAGAACCATTTCTTTGAATCTAACAATATTTTTTTTTGCTTGTACAATAATGAATTTAATCCAACAATACAGTAAAGTATTACTACAAGCACTGAATTTAAGTACCAGTCCCATGATTGGCATAGCTAAACTATAATGTGGCATTTGGTTACCTTTAAGGTATTATTTTTCTTATCTAACTTTGTATGAGAATAAAAAAATGAACAAACAGCACAGTGTGCACCTGCCAACTGATAAATTAGATAATAGAGTTGGCTTTTAAAAAAAAATTCTGTTATAGTAGAATAGCAAAACAAAGTCTCATCATGCTTGGGGAGGAGGGGAAACATCCCTTGTATATGGAATACGTTAGCTTCCAACACATCCAACTTTTAAATTTTTGATTGATACACTTTAAAGACAAGAAACTGAGGCATGGATCAAGTAACTTGTCAAAGTTACACTGTGAATTGGTAGAAGAGCCGGGACTTAAACCCAAATCTCTTAGTCCTTAGTCCAGACAACACATATGGCATGAGCTCACTTCAGTAATAACAACTCACATTTATGTAGAACTTGAAGTCTTTCTCAGAATAACCTTATAACTATAGGTAGCATTAAGTATTGTTATTCCTACTTTCAAATGACCACCAGTGTCAGTTAACCCTGGTGGTAAGACACTGAACTAACAGTCCTGAGGATAAATATTTTATATCATGTTTTTCTAGAAGTAACTGGTATTTTTCATGTCTAGAAGGCAAGATGTGACTGACTATATCAGAATCCATATAATAAAGAGCCATTTTATAACAAATTTCTAATGAAAACATTTTCTGGTTCCATATTGCCTCCATATTGTTCCACAAGGAACAATCTGATGTCTGAAAGTATCTAAAGTCATTCAGTCACTAGCCTCTGTTCTTTAATATAACCATTTCAAAAAGAGATCATACTGCTATTCTTCATAAACTCTTCATTCCAGCCAAACTGTATTTATTAGCTGCTCCTTGAACTCTACTTTGTATCTCCCACCTCCATTCATTCCCACAAGGTGTCCTCTGTGCCTGGAATGCATTTCCTTCTTATCTCTGCTTCTCAGAATCCTTGTCTTCCTTCAAGGATCAACCCAGGTGTCAATTCCTCTGTGAGACCTTTCTGATTCCCACAGTTGTCAATGTTTTCTCCTTCCTCGATTTTTCTTATACTATGCTTATTTTTGTTCATGCATTCTTCCAGTGGAACATAAGTTTCTTGAAGACAGAACTACTTCATTTTAATTTTTACATTTCTGGCACCGATATAATGCCTTGTATATAGTTAACATTTAATAAGTAAATGTTTGTTGAATTGCATATATGCAAAAAAAAAGCTGTGACATGGACATCTCAAAGAAATGAACCAATTATCAGTTGCCGTTTGCTAGAAGTGGGTTCATACACCAATTCTTTTTTTATCAATATTATTGTTGATGTTCAGTCGTTTTGGGAATGTCTGACTCTGTGATGCTATCCGGGGTTTTCTTGGGAGAGAAACTGGTTTGCTATTTCTTTCTTCAGATTTACAGATGAGAAAATTGAGGAAAACAGGATTAAGTGACATACTTAGGATCACACCATTAATAAGTGTCTGAGATCAGATTTTAACTCAGAAAGATGAGTTTTCCATATTCCAGGCCTGGTGCTCTATCCACTGTACTACCTAGTTGCCCTTGTATCAATGTAGTAAATAACTTTAGGTTAGAGATTTCTAGATTCTTCAGAATGACAATTTAATGTTTTCTTAGCTTCTTAATACAGGTTATTCAGAATTAATTTTTAGGAGAACCAGAGGCAGAGAGGAATGTTCTATCAAGATCAGGGATTCTTAACCTGAGGTTCACTGAGCCACAAGGGTCCATAGTTAGATTGCAGGGAGTCCATGAACTTGAATAGGAAAAATAATTGCATCTTTATTTTTGCTAGCCACTATCTGAAATTCAACATTTCCTTCAATTAATGATTTAAAAAATATTCTGAGAAGGGCTCATGAGTCTTCATCATGCTGGAGTCTCTGCCACAAAAAAAAAAAGATAAGAGCCCTGATTTAGGTGAACCCATCATTTTTGCCAGTTTTGTGATTATAGAAATCTAGCCTTATTTTGCTTACTCACTACTGACTAATAATTAGATCTTGAGAGGTACAATGGCATAGTAGACAGAGAATTGAGTTCAGTCAGTAAGACCTGCGTGTCAATTCCATCCTCTGTCATCTACCCTTGTTTTCCTGGACAAGTCATTTAGCCTCTAAAATGTCTCAGATCACTGTCTAAGAATATTAACCTGCAAAGTGGAAGGAGATCTTCATTAGTTAAGTGTGTTTCTTATCAAGACTTACCTACACAAATTCCATTAAAAAAAAGTTTCCATCTTGAGGTAAGACTAACTCATGCATTGCTGCACTCTCCTCCCTTTTCCCAAAGAAAATGCTCCTTTGTTGACAATATTTAAAATATTTGACATTGAAACTGAGGCAAGTAAAAGAAAAATCCTTAGGACTTAAAACAAAACAAAAAAATGGACAAAGTGATTAAAATAAACATTACTCCAAATTCTTACCACATATGAACTTTGTTAGGTATGTATAGACAAAACCTTCATATACTTTCCACAGTTAATCTCCAAGTCCTGCATGTCAATCACACCTCTGTCACATATCTGGCCTGGGGCCTTAATTGAATTCTTCATAGTTGTTTCAGTGATATTGTACTTCCTCTGTTTTTCCAATTGTGCCAGCTTCTTAAGGGAGCATTTTCTCACCCTAGCGACATTGTACTTACTTCTATAATGTATGCTGACAGTCTCTTTATAAAGTGCTTCATATAATCATTCTTTTAAATGCTCAAGTATCGAAATTTAATCAGAAAAGAAAGAAACTTCTCCAGAAAGGGCAGCTTTACCTAAATGTTAATTGTACATTACTGAAATTTAAAATTCCAGTTTTTAAAAAATTAAATTTAATGTCAGGCAAAACTCATCAATTATTTGAACTACTTACCTTTGGAGTAATAGATGAGGATAGCATAATGGCAACAAATAATTATTTATCATTTTATTAGAAGTCAGTCTCAAATTACAAATGAACTAAAAAAGGGTAAAAGAAATTATTGGTGGGTATTGTCTAGATATCATGCAAGTGTTTTTTTTCCCCCAGGAAAAATTTCAATTTTTCAAAATTTCAATTTTGTGTCTTAGAAATATACTTCTTTGGTTTTATTTTAAATTTGCCCATTCTCCTTGAGATGTTATTTTCTTAAGAATATTCTAGTCCCTTAACTAGTTCCTTAAACTCTCAGTATGAGCACACAGAAAACAATAATTTTCGTACCTTTATTTGTATCCTCCTAAAATTAAGAATGGCAATAGCTCAACCATATTTTCCCCTGTTAGCACAATATATTGCTAAACCTTTCAGCTATTGAGATATTTGCATTCTTTTAAATGTCCAGAGAAAATCATTTGGGGGACATATTTTCTTTTATTGTGTAAGGTGAAAAATAAATATTTAATGTCATTTTTGGTTCCAACAGAAGGAAATTCAAAGAGATAAGAAAGTTCCACATAGCCATTTTTTCCCCCCAGGAAAAACAACTAGTTTAGAGTGTCATAGTTGGCCAGATACTACACTGTTACTACAAATACAGCTCAGGTGGTCCCATTTTCTTCATGTTCTATGAAAAACGAAGCCCTTGGTATTTGTTGAGTGTATAGACTTCGATAACAAATTATCTAGTAAGTTAAAAGTGTCAAAACTCATATTAACACCATGCAATAGACTAGCTAAATCATTAGGGAATATTCGATTGTTGATTTAATTAAGGTACAAAAAAGTTTAAGAAAAAAGACAATATAAATAACTTTGGTTACAAAGCATTTTTATTTGAATGAAAACCAAAGTTTAATTTAAGCTAGTTTAATATAGGTATGTGACACAGAACCTTTTTAATGATGATGGTGTACTGAAGCCACTTTTGTTATTTTTTCCTGAGGGGACCCATTTCAGGACAACAGCTTTTTTTTTTCTTGAAAGGTTATAACCCCCAGCCACATCAGCAACCCAGGACTTATCCACGTTCAAATTAAACCCTGAAGAAAACCACCTGTGTGGCACAATTCTCAAAGGACTACATGTACTTACTGACCACACAGTAGGGGGATCTTGCACAGAGAAAGGCCCACCTACTGCACAAGACCTCAAGGAAAACAAGTTCTGCACTGTGGAGTTGTTTGAGGAGGAGGAAATTTAGTGAGTCATTCCCAACCTTTAGTCATTCCCAAGACTCACTTGTCACATGCAGTGAAAATTCATTAAGATGCTTCTACAAGTAATATTTTTCCACCTTTAAATCTCATTTACCCATGGCAAAAGGGCTCATAGGCAATGACTATGTCCCTTGTTCAATTAACTATTCAGCTAATATTTATAGGCACTATACTTATTTTTAAAATTTCTCAAGCCCAGTGCTGTTCCAAATGAAACAAATATGCTTTTAAAAGTTCTTTATATAGTTTCTTTCCCTGTTACTACTCTTCAATCAAAAACAATGTAATTTTCATGTGCCATGTAAGAAATGCTAAAAATTTTTGATTCCAGGCAAAAATATATAAATATTTTAGTTGAAGAAATTCCCTTCACAATCAGGAATCAAACTTTTTAATAGTTCCACTTAAATTGGGTGTTCACTGTGTGCAAGACACGCTTTAGGAGATGCGGAGGAAACAATAATGAATAAAACATGGACCCTGCCTCCAAAGAGCTTAGAGTCTATAATTCCATGATTCTAGGAGAGAGAAAACTTATACATACGTAAATAGAAGGAAAGCAGAGAGTGAAATGTATATAAGAATGGTCGGTGTTAATTCAAGGAAAAAATAAAATACTTCATCATCCTTTACAAGCTGTTTGAAAAAACACTAAATTGGAGTTGGAAAAACTGGTCTTCTGCTAGCTAACTCCCTTTTTAAAAGAGTAATGACAGAGCATTATTAAGTGTTCAAAGGGTTCGCTTGAGGAACATGAGACCTCTTCTTTGCCATTCTAATACTTTTGAAATAACATTCTTCTTCCCATTGTTGACTTCCATTATCAATTTCCACTTTCCAGAAAATGAAGTTTCCAGCAACAAGCAATATGGATTTTTGACATTTCAGTTTAGCCAACATAGTTACTAGTATGGCTGTGGTAGTAGATGGCAGCTCCTTTGTACAAGGACAGAAAAGCTTGCAAAACATCTGAAGTTCTGTTATCAGAGGCACAAGACAAGAATGGAGGAGAGGGTTCCTTTCCTCTCTGCTTTCTCTCAGTTGGTTGCTTGCTTGAAGCTGATTTCTCTGACAGCCACAAAATGTGAATTTGTCCATTTCAAGTCCACCACTACCTCTCTGTTTTCAGTAGTGGATTTGAATTAAATGAGGCTGCCCCCTCCAGTTGTCGGGGACAGTAGACTCATCAGTTAAAATCTTGGCAGAGCTGTCAGCAGTGACAAGCTTAAGAAGTAACTGCAAAGAATTCCTTTTGGGAACCAATGCCTATCCACCTCAGTTGTATGTTGGCACATTCAATTACTCTTCCAAATTAAAAAAAACTTGTAAATTTATGCTTCTGTAATATCAAGGATGAATTTCTAAATCAGCAAAAAATGTTTACTTCAACAATTTGCTCTCTTTCCTATTTTGCTCTCTTTGCAGTTTTAAAACTTTAATATTCTTTGAAAGCAGTTGTATAATGTAAATATCCTTTTAGGGTTCAGTTTATTAGGGACTACAGGAAACGTAAATTCTTTCTTATCAAATATCTAAAAGTTATATGTACTTGGAATTTTTTAAAAAGCTAGAAAACTCAAATAACTTCTTGTATTATTCATATTATTTCAGTCAGTCTCACTTATAAATTTCTCAGCTCATGTTTAATATCCAGAATTTCTGTTTTGATTCCTAAGTTGTATATTTACTAGATGGGAAAAACTTTAAAATTAGACCTATTTGAATTTATTAAAGTTTCTCAGATATAAATAAGCATTATCAGCCAGACACAAATATATTTGAATAGCTCTCTGAAGTATATCCATTAGAATAATATAGATCTGTTCCAACTTTATTTAATTGGTCACTTATTTTCTCCAACTTTTTTTTCAAAACTATAGCTAATGCATATTATTTTTTTGGAATGTAGATATATTTTTTAAAAAAGAAGCAATTGACAAATTCCTAAAAGAGTTTTATTTAGGTTTCCATTTTGAATGATAATCATTGTTAAATGAAATCTTGCATATTGATTATAGGCTTCAGTATATGAAAATGTTTACTTGAACCTGAGTCCTTTCAATGAAATTTAATATCTGTATGAAAATTCAAATACATTTTCATTGACTTAGTGCCACTAATGACTTCAGTGGAGAAAATAAATTTTAATTTAAACAAATGAATCATCAAAATAAAATGTAATGGGGCGGCTAGGTGGCACAGTGAATAGAGCACCAGCCCTGGAGTCAGGAGTACCTGAGTTCAAATCTGGCCTCAGACACTTAATACAAAAAACTAGCCGTGTGACCTTGGGCAAGTCACTTAACCCCAACTGCCCTCCAAAAAAAAATAAAGCAAAAAAATAAAAATAAAATGTAATGAGACCTATAATTGAGAAATTAAAAAAAACTCCTATTTCTTCTTCCCTGGTAATAATATGAGCTTTTATTTACTGAGAGATGGATGCACTTTCTAGCATAATATAAATTTGCTTGATATTCATTTTTTGTTTTTCTGCTGTATAATGGTTTATGACTCATGACAATTTTCTTGGTATCCTAATCCTTGTTGAATGATTTGAAACCACTTTCTGTACCATAAGTATATCCACTTTAAGGAATTTAAATGTATCTGTTTTAAAGTAAAAATATTTGAATGAACTGACTGAGGGCCTCCAAACTGAGTTAGATGTAAACCTTGATATTTAGTGACACAAGATGGCTACAGATTAGGATAGTGAAAAAAGGCTGAAAAATGATTCAGGATTTTTTAAACATGAAAGAGGTCAAAGGCTTGTTGATGACTTAGAGGCTTTATGCCAATTTATCATAAGCATTTTCTAAAGGAAGGAGGTCAGAAGTCTCAGGCCGTTGAAAGCAGCGAACAACTTCACAACATTTTAACAGCTAGGAAATAACTGGTTGGCTATAGGTGGGGAGAGAGAGAGAGAGAGAGAGAGAGAGAGAGAGAGAGAGAGAGAGAGAGATGATATAGATATGAGTCATTTCAGAATCAACTAGAATCAGCCAGTGTGTGTGTAGTTGTGTCATTGATTCTTTAGAGAAAAAATCAAAATGAATACCAAATTAAAAGAAAAGATAAAGTTAAGTAGATGACATTTATTAAGTTAATATATTATATCCTGAAATATAAATAAGCCATTAACTATGAAAAATGGGGACTGGATTAAAGTATAGACTTTCTGACTATAAATGTAAACATTTCTTAGAGCAGTTTAACCAATACAAATAGACACAACAAAAAAGCCAAAAGAGTTCAGAGACTACCTCCTCCAGAAAATACAATCTCCTTGCTAATCTGAGTGACAGAACAGCCCAAGTCAACACTAATATAAAGAACAAATTCATTTGCAAACTATTAAGGGAGAAGAACGAGTATAATTATATACAGTATTTCCTCACAAAACAGTTTAAAAAAAAAGAGTAAGGGGGGAAGGTGAGACTACATAAAAAACTTAATGTGAGGTCCAGCTAAACCAGATAATCTCAAGAGCATTTAAACAAATGTAGAAGAACAAGAAATAAATGCAGAGAAACAAATTTACCAACATTTTATAGTGATTTATATTTTATTGTGATTTACTATTCCATGGTAACTTACTATTTGTCATCGATGACAATGAAAATGAGACATTTGGACGTTAGCACCTTAGAACTTGATATATTACACAGAGAAGTGGAAATGCCATGTAGGATGATGGAAGAGGGGGGTGGACCTGACAGACATATGAGAGAAATCCTTGCTGGAGGGATAGAGCTCTAAATGCATTTAAGGGTTGATTGTCAAGACATCCCATACAGGAAAGATTCCAAAGCAGTTAAAAATCATGAATAAAAATATTGTTCCACAAAAAAATACCATTAACTAGCATCACATGCCTACCTTCTGATCTCTGTAAAATCTTCATGGTATGCTATATACATATTAAGGATATCTTTTGTGAAATATGAGAAGGAAATGGTTTTTCATAGACAGTTGTACAAAGGAAGCAATACCTTAGCAATTACAATTAATACTGAGATGTCTAGAATATGAGGTTTCACTGTATCAATTGTATTTTTTAAATATTTGAGATAGAAACTGAAAGGTTGCTAGGAGCATTTGTTTATTGAATTGAATTAATTTAAATGTGAATAGTTATCAGGCAGATATGTTTTGTTTAATGTTATTTAATGTTAAGTTTATAATAAAATGTTTAATTTTTTAAAAGTCCAGAACCTAAGAGGTTCTACTCCAGCAAGGTATCCTCCACTTATGTATTGTCATGTAAAATTACTTAATGTAACAATAGGGATATCTTTGATTAATGAACTTTTGTTTATTTTTTTCTTTTTTTCTTTTTTCTTTTTTTTAATTTTTTAATTTGTTTTCTTGTTTACATCACTCATTTTCATGAGATTTTGAGTTACAAATTTTTGCCCTGTCTTTCCCCTACCCCAAACCTAAGACAGCAGTCCCACTGTAAAGCCCCTACCCTGATATGCTCTCTTACTTTCTGGTAGGGCAGGGAGGGTCTCCCTACCCCAGCCCCTGTATATCTTAATTCCTAGTTGCATGTATTGCAGAGCTTTAAATTCTAGATTCTTTCAATTCCTCCCTTGTCACCCACCCCCACTGGAAGGGAAAGCAATTCAATACAGGATGTGTGGATGTGTGATTATACAGGACATCTTCATAGTGGACATATTGTGACAGTGATCATATGTCCCTCCTTCCTATCCCTTCCCCCCCTTGTTGAGCTCTCTACCCTGTCCCTGTCTCTTTATTGAAGTGTGTGCTTCCAGCATCCCTCCCCCAGA
>CM053594.1:218372441-218392925 GCA_028646575.1 Pseudocheirus occidentalis
TATAGACGGCTCCCCGCCCGATGCTCCAGGGCCTGATGGCCAGCCACAGCTCCCAAACTGCTGCGAAGAGCTCCACCTGCTGAGCTGCCTGTAGCAACAGATGTGTTTTCTGTATTTTGGAGAGTTTTGGAGCTCAAAAATTTGTTTAGAGTCCCATTTTATGGGTTTTCAGGGTGGTTGTGTGGGAACTGCAGCGCTTTGCTGCTTCTACGCTGCCTTCTTGGCTCCGCCCCCCACATAATTTTTTATCATATTAAAAGGTCTCTTCCTTTTAGATCTGCATTTGTACTTGTATTCCCCATATTAATTTCTACTTTACTGTAAATGTTCTGTAAACATTACCATTTGTCTTTTTATCTTTACTTTTCAATGCCTTGGAACATGGTCCATTTTTGTACAGATATCATATGACAGAAATATTTATATTTTTTAATGTTTCCATTCAGAAGATGCCATGTCTCATGAATCTATTTTTTTCATCCAGGTTATTCAGTTCTATACTGTCCTATTTTTAAATCATTCTGTTAAATTTAACCAGTTCTGAGTAATATTAAAATCTTCTACAATTGTGTTTGCTATCTTTTTATTTAATTATTAATTATATATAATATGTAATATTATTACATTAAATTATTTAATTCATTTTCTCTTTAGGTATTTAGATTCTATGCCATTAGGAACACAAATATTTAATCACAATATCATTTTATTGTCAGCAAAGATACTTTTGTTTCCTTATTTATTGCATTTGACGTTGTTGTATATTTTAATTCTGGACTGTTTGATAGCATGACTGCTATTCCTACTTTTTTGAGGAACAGCCCAATGTACAGTAAATTTTCTTCCAGCCTCTCATTATCATTATAAAATGTCTTTATTTTAAAGAGAAGTTTATGGTATACTGTAAATCACTTAGTTTTGTTTTCTTATTCATTCTGCTATTCTTGATTTGTTTTTTTTTTTAACATACACATGTAAGTTTATAATTGCTAGGTTTGGTTTTCTATATTACTTTTGCATTGATATTTAAAACCTTTCCCCTATAAGTTAGTAATTTGTTCCTGTGCTTAGTTTTAACTGTACGAATGTGACCCTAGTTTATTACCACAGACTTCCCTATCTCCTACTGCAAATTCCCGTTTGGTTGCTCTATCCAAAATTTCTTTAATTTCTTTAAAATTTTTATTTCTCTTTCATTCTTCCTTATTTATTCCCTCCTCCTCCCCATACCCGTTTTAACTTATGTAACATTCTTTGGTGGTGTTCTTTTCCAAGAAGTGTTCATTTATTTCTTCTTCCTTATTTTAATGTCTGGTTATATTAATCTGAGGGGATATCAATCAACTAGGGAATGGCTAAACAAGTTGTAGCATACAATTGTCACAGAATACTACTGTTATAAAAAGTGATGAACTTGTTGATTTTATAAAAACATGGACAGGCTTTCATGAAATAATGAAAAGTGAAGTGAGAAAAACCAAGAGAATGTTCTATACGGTGACAGCAATATTGTTCAAGGAATAACTGTGAATGACTAAGTGATTCTGAATAGCATAAATATTCAAATCAACTAGATAGGTCCTTACCTATGAAAGAAGATGCTTCCAGAGAAATACCTCCAGAGAAATAACTGATAAACAGAAGTGTGCATAGTATGGTTTTAAATATATTTGTAAATCTTCATCAAATGGTGGTCTGACCTAGTGCAAAGTAGGTAGGGAGGGAGATAGCTTGGAACTTAAAATGTAAACCCCAAAAAATTTAAAACAAAAAGAAATATCCTACTTGAAGCTCTTCTCATGGATGCAGAGTAATCCTTTGCTATTTGAATTGGCTTTTCTTAAAAACTGAAATATTTTTCCTGATTGCTTTCCAAATTTATTATTTGGCATAAACATTCTGAAATTTACCATTACATACCCTTGAATTTCAATCTTGGAGTTTTTCTCTGTTGGCAGTCTGTAGAATCGATCAAATGATGGAAAAAAAAAAGTATGAAATCATGAGTAATTAGAGCTACACCAAAAAAAAGATAAAATGGAAACACTATTATGGTTTTAACGAGGCTCACTTTTTAAAGAAACTTTTCTTCTCATCCCACTTCAACTATCCAAGAAAATTATCTTTTCCACTATATTCAGGGTTCTATACTCAGGATATTGGAAAGTTATTAAAGAAATAGCAGAAGCTATCCTTGATAACTTGTGATAAAGGAATCATCAAGAGAAAAAGTTTCTAACTCTACTGCAACCTGGGGTCTATGTATCCACAATCTGCCCATGGATGTTTCAAGGAGTCTGTGAATTTGGATAGGAAAAAAAATTACAGCTTTATTTTTAACTTATAACTGAAATTTTAATATTAAAAAAATTCTTAAAGGGGGATCCATAGGATTCTCCAGAATGCCAAAAGGGTCCACAACTCAAAAAAGGTTAAGAACGCCTGCTCTCAATTCACTGCAAGTAAGAAAATTTCCTAATATTCATATTTAAGCATTTTTCTTATTATTTGGATTTTGTGGGGGTTTCATGTTAAAAACTTCTATATTTATAAATCTGCATCAAATGGTGGCCTTCTCTAGTGCAAGATGGAGTGGTAGGGAGGGAGATAGCTTGGAACTTAAAATATAAACCAAAAAAATTTAAAACAAAAAAAACTTATCCTACTTTAAGCTCTTCTCATAGATGCAGAGTAATCCTTTGCTATCTGAATTGACATTTCTTCAAAGCTAAAGTCTTTTCCTGACTGCTTTCCAAATTTATTATTTGGCATAAAAATTCTGAAATTTACCATTACATACCTTGAAATTTTGATCTTGGATAGGTTCCTATGTATATAAGGTTTCTCCAGCCTAATCATAAAAGCCCTCGGTTTCCATGGAATACTATATAACTCTATCCCATGTATCCAAATTTGGCAAAGTAAGGAAAACATTTAACATGTAGAAATTGTCAACTAAAGCAGAAAACTTAAATTCATTATTAAAATATTTATAATGGGCAAAAAAAATCAAAATTACTTCTACAAAAAAGCCCCTATATTAGTACATAAAGAAATATTCTACTATAATACTTCTAAATTTCTATATAATCTACCTGATTTTAGGTGTCTTCAGAGAAGTATATGGATGCCTTTTAATCACGTCTAATGGAACCTCTGCATTTGTTCTGTATCTTTGCACTTCTGGTAGAGATGGAATTGTATCCACTCCCTTGAAATCTTTCAGACCAAATACTGAGGAGTATTCTGATTTAAATATTTTCAAAGAAATGCATGTTATTGCTTGATCATAAGCATAATACTTCTTGTCTTTAAAATAATATATTAAGGCAGCGAGGTGGTGCAGTGAATAGAGCACTGGCCTTGGAGTCAGGAGGACCTGAGTTCAAATCCAACTTCAAAGACTTGACACACTTACTAGCTATGTGACCTCAGGCAAGTCACTTAACCCCTACTGCCCTGCCTTTCCCCCTTCCAAAAAAAAATAATATATAAAACACAAAAAATTTTAAATTGCTCATTTAAAAGTAAAGAATATCTTGAATTCATATAGGACCTTTACTTGGAAAATTTTTTTTTCCACATATCACAATTTTGCTAAAGTAACTTTGATTTTGTCATGTTAGTGCTTCTAACCCATTCCTTCCACAGACAAGTATATGAAAAGCTTCAGTCCCAAAGAATAGCTGAGAGTTAGGTATAAAGCCAATTTTATAGAAAGTTGGGAGTCTCCAATTTCAATTATCATCAAGACTAACTCTGAATCCCCAGAAGGATGTTAGGAAAAAACAACTATGCTCCAAAGAAGTCCCTTTATCTTTCCATTCTCTGACAGATACTCTGCTTATGTGGCTACAATTTTAACACCTCTCATTCTTTATCCACTTTTCAGTAAAGGCACAGACAGTAAGTCAAGAGGAGTGAAAAATTCTGAAACTGAAGAGGGAGAAAATGCAAAACCATCCCTGAAATTCATATCATACACCAGGTATCCTGTGGATGCTCAGATTTTGAAATAAAACTATAGGAAAAGAGACACAATAGCTATAGTCTCACAAAGCTCCAAGGCCCTCTATAATTTAGGCCTCTATAATTCCCCCCTCAGCTAAATATTAAACATAAGTACTATGTTTAATAGGCAGGTGGCTTTGAAAAATGTCTTAACTTTTTTGGTCCAACTTGTTGGTTTTCAACAGACTAAATATTCCTCCTCGGAATTACATTTGAGTCCCCTCAACAGTATACATTATCTTTGTCATTTTTATTTATCTTCTCGTGTATTATACCCTGTCTCTCTAACTAAAGTATAACTTCTCTGAGAGCAGGGATTATGTCCTTGTACCTCTAAACCTAGTATGGCTCTTTTTATATACAAGGCATTCAGTAAGTATTTGCTGAAGGTGGTAACCACAGATTTAGAACTGGAAAGGACTATAATCCAGGGGTTCTCAAACTATAGTTTTTAAAATTTTTTAAAATAATTTTTAATAACTGTATTTCAATATAATTTGTTCCTCTGTAATTCTAGGTATTTGATTTTATACATGTTAAAACTTTATTCTGAAAAGCCGTCCATTGGCTTCATCAGACTCAGAGGTCCAATGCACACAGAAAACATGAAGAACTCCTCATCTAGTTGAACCTCTTCATTTTACACATGCAGAAAATGAGGCCCAGGTGGATTAAGTGATTTGACTAAGGTCACAGAATTAGCAATCATTAGGGCTCAGGATTTGGGACAGGTCCCCTGAATCCATATTGAGTGCTTTTCCCCCCTCAGCTAAATATGAAATTGTATTTAATGCAAATTAAGGGAATATCCAATTTAAGTTTTGTTTTGGTGAAGTAAATTTCCTATAGTCCCACTTGTAGCTATAACACAGTCACCTATTATTTCTTTCTCTCCATGGATGCATATATAATCCTTACCAGTCCCTTGGTCACCCCACTAATTCAGGCTCTCATTACCTCTTGCATGGATTATTCTAATTGACTATTTCCAGGACTCCAGGCTCTCCCTACTCCACCCATCACACATCTGAGTAGGTCACTCCACTATTCAAAAACGTCCTGTGGCTTCTTAAAGTCTAGACTTCATCTAGCATCCAAGGCCCTCTATAATTTGGTTTCAGTCTTCTTTCTAGCCTTATTTCATTTTACCTCTACTTCATATTTTCTATGATGAAACTAAATTTAATTATCCACTGAAAATACACTATGCTCTCCTGCCTTTATACTTTAGTTTGCACATTTCTCTTTGTGCCCATCCCTTCATTCTGATACCCTTTATTTGGGCACATAAATTCTATGGCTAAACATCTCTTCTGTGCAGCTTTCCATAATTATGTAACAGTTGAAAGTGATCTCTCTATTCTCAGAGTTTTTAGCATTTTGCATTTCTCTTATACAGTGAGGTTTGTTGTTGTTGTTGCTTTTGTTCCAGATTTGTGATTTCATTGGCATTTTCCCAATGAGAAAATCCTTCTACTAATGAAGACCAGCAACTGCTCTGCAATCTCCAGTCATTGAGAGTAGCCTAGTGCTGAGAGGTTAACTGGATTGCTCACCATCACATAGGCTGTATATGTCAGAGGCAGGCCTTGATCCTGCTTCTTTTAGACTTTAAGGTCACCTTTGTACTCATGATGCCATTATGGCTTTCATACATTTGTATCACAAGTATGCAAGTCCATGCCTCATCAGTCCTACTATACTATACATTTCAGAATGAAGGCAGGAATTGGGTCTTATTTATTTATTTATTTTTCTTTTTTTTTTGGGGGGGGGGGTCTTATTTACATTTGTATCCTTGCCATCCCCAATGCTCCCAATATCTAATATGGTCCACTGTACATAGTTGGTGCTTCTCCATCTGTAACCAAGAACAGATATTAAATAAGAACTTTTTCCAAGGATTAAATATTACAGAAGCCAGGCCTATCTGTGCATGAAGGTGACTTTTATAATGTTTGGTGAACTTGTCTGGTTGTTAGCTGGAAGAGTGGGTAGGATCAACGATGTAAAAAGGGCATGTGCACATTTTGGCTAAAATTATGATCTAACTACTGTCTCAAATTTTTATAACTATACATAGTTACTTCCATCTAGGATTTTTATTGATGTGGCTAGTTCTTTCACTGGCATAGCTTGCAACCAATACATGCATTCTCATCCTGTTCAATTCTTATCCATAACTTTCCATGAATCCTTCCTAGATAATATACTCAATATGCTGAGAGTCTTCCTCTATGTCTTAATATAACATTCTTCTTACCTAAAACCAATGCGGTTTCTTTTTGATCATACATATATTTAATGATGGGGGTTTTTTTTGCCATTTCCTTTGGAAAAGTTATTACCAGTAATATGCTTCAGTATACTTATACTCCCAACATGGTTTTTCTTTGCATTTAGGTTACAAGAAACTGTTTCTTCTGAAACTGTCATGATCCAGAATTTGCAGCCACATAAGATAACTGGGAGAACACTGGTATTAAAAATAAGAGTTTCTATGGCAAGGAACAGCTTGGATCATTGGAAGTACTGCATAATTTCCCAATCCAATCCAGCCCATTCTCCTCCTATTCAATACTGGGCCCAGCTTACTTTCTATTTACAGTGTCTGGACTAATTCAATTGACTGCATATTCAACAGCATGTCATAATCTGGTTAATATATATTCATTCATTTAGTTTTACTTGTGTAGCTTCTACGCTAGTCTTTTTTGAGTGGCTGTAGATCTCATAGGCGAGGCATTTTAGTTTTCTGGGTCTCAATATAATCAACAAAATGTTTTCCACAAATGCAAGATCTAGAGAGTTTCATCATCAATAAAACATTTCTTCCATTTACACTTGTTCCAAGACATCTCCATAAACTGTCAAACATACCTGGTAGGTGGCTCTGGAGTCAAATCTCGATCTTATACATGCCATGTGTGACCCTGTACAAGACACATCACCTCCCTGGGCTTCAGGGAGGATTTCATTTGTAAAATGAAGGGATTGGAACAGATGATCCCTTCTAGCTCCGGCTGATGATATTGGGCAGGTATGTTTTCCTGTTTTATGCCTCAATTTGAGAAGCAACATAGTTATGATAGATAGAAAACTGGCCAGTTAGTCAAGAAGAACAGGGTTCAGGTTCTGCCTCTGATGTGTAGCTTATAATCCTAGGTATATCACTTCACCATTCAGTGTGCAGAGTAATTTTCTAAGTTTTAAGTTGCAAAGTAGGTGCTGATCTGCATGATGCATGGAATTTTGTAATCAAAAGCTCCTTATAACCAAGAAAACCAAAGGTTTGAGATTCCCCCAAAAACTTTTATTTAAATTGCTATGCAGACCTGGGGGATACATATGAGTTTTATTCCTTTTATTCCTTGATTGATACAGATAAGACTTTAGGGCTACCTGATAGCCCTCTCTTACTACTACTATTATATAATCACCTCCTCTTCAAGGCTAATCTACTTGAAATAGCTATCTATAATTGGTGCCTCCACTTCCTTTCCTCTCCTTCTCTTAACCCTCTTCAGTCTGACTTCTGACCTCATCATTCAACTGAAATTGCTTTTTCCAAAGTTATCAAATGAACTCTTACTTGCCAAATCTAGTGGACTTTCCTCAGTCCTTATCCTTTTTGACCACTCTGCAGCCTTTGCTGCTGTGGATCACACTCTCTTTGACACTCTTCTCTCTAGGTTTCTGTGACCCTGCTCTCTCCTGGCTCACCTTCCACCTGTCTGATCATTTCTTCTCAGTCTCCTTCGCTGGGTGTTCATCCAGGCCAAGCTGGATAACCTTGGGGGTTCTCCAAGCTTCTGTCTTGGGCCCTCTTCTCCATTTTATTTGTTATTTTGTTTGGTGATTTCAGCAGCCACCATGTTTTTTTCTATACAAATGACTCTAATATTTATCCATGCAGCCCTAATTTCGCTCCAGACTTCCAGTCTTGTATCTCCAACTGCCTAAACTGTTTGTCCTATAGATATCTCAAATTCAAATTGTCTAGAACTGACCTCATGCATTTTCCCTCTTCTTAACTTTCCTATTACTGTCAAAGGCACAGCAATCCTTCCAAGTTCAAAACCTAGGTGTCATCCCTGATTCCTCACTCTCTTTTATCCCACCCTAATATCCAATACATTTCCAGATCCGATTGATTCTATCTTCAAAACATCTCTTATATGTGCCCCTTCCTCTCCTCTGACATTATCAATACTCTAGTGCATGCCCTCACCACCTCCCACCTTCTGGCTGATCTGACTAAACCATCTTCCATTCAGCTGTCCAACTGATCTTCCTAAAGTGTAAATCTGACCATCTCACCTCACTACCCAACAAATTCCAGTGGCCTCCTATTGCCTCTAGGATCAAATATAAAACCCTCTGTTTGGCTTTTAAAGCCCTTTACAACCTTGGTCACTTCCTACCTTTCCAGGCTTCTCATACTTTACTCCCCTCCACATACTCTGTGATTCAGAGAAAATGGCCTTCTTCACATTCTTTACACATAATACCTCATCTCTTGCCTCTATGCCTTTAACTGACCATCTTCCATGTCTGAAAACCTCGCTTCTCATTTCCATCTTCCAGGTGCCATCAATACACAGCTCAAATCCAACTTTCATCAAAGTCTCCCTTAATGCTAACACCTTCCTTCTGTAATTTTCTCCCGTTTATCATGTGTATATTTTATTTTTATACATCTGTTTGCATGTTGTCTCCCCAACTAGACTATGAGCTCACTCTTCGCACTCCCGGTGCTCCATACACTACCTGGCACATGGTAGGAACTTAATGCAGGCTTGTGGACTTATCTTCTGCCTTTACCAGGTGCCCTCCACCCCCCTGCTATAGCTTTCCCTCTGTTCTGCTGTGATTACCTACCAGGATACCCTGTGTGTGTTTATATGAGTGTGTATGTCTGTACATGTCTATCTCTTTATCTATCTGTTGTTTGCATGTTATCTCCCCCCATCAGAATGTGAGTTTCTTGAAGATAGGCACTATGATTCTGCCTTTTTCAATATGCCCAACACAGCATAATAAGTGCTTAATAAATGCTTGCTGATGATGCTGCTGATTTTGTCTAACTGCTATTCTTCCAATTTCACCTGTATTTATAGATGAAATAATTTGCCAATTATTTCATCTATGTCTAAGCTATCAGGATAACCTATTTTAGTTGGGCCTCAAGCTAAGCATTACATATATTCATTTCCTCTTCTGCTCATTTTCACATTTTGTGACACATAACCCACTCTTTTTTTTTTTTGCTTTTTTTTTTGGAGGGCAGTTGGGATTAAGTGACTTGCCCAAGGTCACACGGCTAGTTTTTTGTGTTAAGTGTCTGAGGCCGGATTTGAACTCAGGTACTCCTGACTCCAGGGCCGGTGCTCTATTCACTGTGCCACCTAGCCGCCCCCACATAACTCACTCTTAAAGATCCTTTCAACATTCTCTTCCTCCAGAAACTAAAATTGCCACATCTCTCAGTACAACAAAAACAAGTGTTTCCTGCTTGAGGTAGTTTCTGGGTTTCTTTTATTTCTGGGGCAACTGTTTTTAAATAGTTAAACATCTTTCTAAAATAGTAAAAGAATCATTCTTTATTTTTATCTATTTCCCATTTCCAAAGTCAACAGTTTACTTAAATTAGACAAAGTTGTAGGTACTGTACTTGCACACAATGTAATCTACTCATCTTAATCCTGCCTTCTAAATGTAGCACTGATTTTTGGCTTTGATATGATGATCTGATTGTAAGTAGGCTAATGATCTGAAATAACATCCTCCTTGGTAACTAGGTGCTTCTTAGCCTGATAAAAGACAGTAAATATTGATTTTTGTGATGTTTGATGTTCACCAATTCTCTTCTTGAAAAAAATATTCATGAAATATACAGATAAGGTTTTTGTATAATCCACAAGCCTTTAACCTCTTTCATTTTTTAACATCAAATGATATTTTCCAATAATTTTCATTTCATCTTCTTCTATGACCATCAATACACTGAATATCAAGATATATTTTTACTTGGCTTTTAAAGATCTAGTCAAATTCTTGTAAAATCCCTCTACTGCAGCAGAGGGTTGGCTCATAAACTGTTATTTTATGGTAGTCTTTTAGATTGTACTCATCATGGGCATTATAAAAAGAGATGACCAAATGAAATGAGCAAGTGTTTCATGAAATGAGCAAATTTGAGCAAATTCTCATGAAATAAGAAATTTTGCCCTCAAGAAGCCTACATTCCAATGGTGAGGCTATGTAAATAACAGTTCATACAAGATATAAACAAAATAGATAGAAAATATTAGCAACTGGGAGACCAGCTAGCATCCTGATGAGTGCAGGATTTGGGTCAAGTCTTGAAAAAGTCAGAAAAACTAAAAATCAAAAACTGAAAGGGCAGAGTATGTCAGGAATGAGAGACTGCCAATAAAAAGGAACAGTAGAGGTAGAGTGTCCTTTTTGGGGAATTGTAAGGAGGCCAGTGTATCTAGATTACAGAGTGTATGGAGGGGAGTAAAGTATTAGAAGGAAAGAAAGGGCCAGGTTATGAAGAACTTTAAAACCCTCTCACTTCCTCTAAGACTTTGCACCACTACTAATCCCTTCTCTTTCTTCTCTGTCTCTCTAAATTTTCTCTTTTTCCTCTATCATTTTTCTGCTAACAAAGGAAAACACCTTTTCTAAAACTTATCGCCCCCCCCTCCAGCAAGATATCGTCCTATGTATCCTTCCTCTCTGACAAACATTCAGAAAGAATCTCCATTTCCTGACTCCACTTCCTCACTACCCAGGCAACCTTTTGCATTTTGGCTTCCATCTCCACTACTGTTTCAAAACTGCTTTGTTCATATTCCACCATGACCTAATTGCAAAATACAGGAATCTCTTCTGAGACCTGATCCTCTATTATCTTGCTGTCACATCAGACTTTGCTAGTTACTTCTTCCTTGATACTCTTTATTTCCTTGGTTTCCACAAGATTATATCCTCCTGGATCTTTTGCTTCTCTGATGACTCTTCCATTTCCTTCAATAATTCCTGTTCTTCCTGTAGCTACAGGTACCTCCTCCTCCCAAGGGGCCCTTCAAGGCTCTTTCCTTGGCCAGGTCCTCTTCTGTCTAAACTGTAGATTACAAATGGTACTAGACACTCGAGAAAAAATTTCTGTTTCTGATTTTACCACAGACTCGTTGAGTAATAAAAATACATAACTTCTAGTCAACTCATATTTTTTCTCTAAAATAAAGATTACGGGAATGTCAGAGGGTAAATTATGAAATGTCTGATAAAGATTTTTAAAATTCCCTTTGTAAATTCAAGATGTTACTAAGTATTTCTTTTGAAACATAAAAAAATAATAAAGCAGCATTACCTTCTTTTATCTTTTGTGTTTCAATAGCTGCTTTCTTCCAGCTATTTTCAAAGAAAAAACAGCCATCAAGTGAACTTTTGGTGACTCTTGAAGTTAAGTATCTGTTTTCAGGAGTGAGTACTGGCATTTTATTTTCTTCTTTTGAAAATGAAGATATGTTCCTAATGTCAAGCATAAAATAAAAAGGAAAATGCAAGAATTTTAGGAATTTTTTTCCAATCTCTACTTCAAACTGAAGAATAAATACTAACCTTAGATTAAAAGAAAAACGTGTTTGTGTATGCATTTTAAAAGATTTTAAAGCAAAAGAACTTTAGGAATATAGATAATATGTATAGACAATGATTTTTTTTTCCCAATCCTTTTTACCCTTGTCCCAACCAGGGGCAATCAAGAGTCTATCGCTTGTGGTTTGGCAAGACATAGTGCTGTGGCCTTGAGTGTAGTCAGTTAATTAACACTTATTAAGTGGCTGCTGTGGGTTGGATACACAGAGCTGTGGGATATAAAGAAAAGTAAAAGAAAGTTTCTACTCTCAAAGAGTTCATAGTCTAACATGGGACCGTGCCTGGCAATGGGTCAAGGAAAAGTTGGGTTTTTGTAGGTATCAAAAAACTCAATAGGAAAAGAACAATAATAAGTCCATCATGTAAAAGAGGAAAAAAAAATGATCCATACAATGATGAGATAAACAGTAGATTTTCAACTGAATACGAGGAAAACAACACAAGGGGCTTGTCTGAATATTTTAGCAAAAGTCAGTAGAAATGAAGCAATAGCGTATAAGAATTTTCCCTTTGGGAGGTCATGGGCCAAATCTGACAGCTTCAGTGAGTACATATGCAAAAGTTATCTGCAATACCACACATATAGATTCCTCAATGGTCCATGGCAGTTGGACCTCCCTTGATGAACTGTATTGTTTCCTAGAGGCTGGCATGGGTCAGTTTGAGTTCCTCCAGGTAGTCACCTACTATTGGTAAAACAGTATAAAGGGCTAATTCAGGTAATAAAATGGGACTGGACTCTCTCTGTCTTTGTTTCTCTGATATTTAGTCTGTCTCTATCAGTATAATCATTATGGCCTAGAAACAGGTTCAGGTCTCCTCCTCCCTAATAAATCACTGTCCTATTCTGTTCTCCATTTTACTGATAGAGCATTTTATTAGAAAGAACTGTTTAAACTCACTCCACCATTACCCATTTACTTCTTAAAACTATAATCCAGTTTCTGACCATTATACTGAAATAGCTCTCTCGATCTCTTCTGACCAGACTGACCCTCTCATCACTTACTCCTAGCTACTTTCTTCCTTTGGGGCCTCTCCTCTTCTCCCTCTGTACTACTTCTCTTGGGGATCTTATCGGCTCTCAGGGATTTCATTACTATCTCTATGCTGGTGATTTGCAAATATATCTTTCTTGCCCCAAGCTCTCTGATGACTATCTTGGACTAGAACATCTATTAGACATAGCATACTCAAGGCTGAACTCATTATCTTCCACCCTAAAATTTCCCACCCATCTTCCTGACTATTCTAGAGAACACCACCACCTTCCCTCAGGATGGTAACCTAGGAGTCATCCTGGATTCATTACCATCCCTCACCCCCATATGTAACCTAGTAAGCCAAGACCTATTGACTCCATCTTTGCAGCATCTCTTCTACACACCCTTCTCTTCTCTGATATTCCCATTGCTGCGGTGCAGGCTCTTGTCATCTCATGCTTAGAATATTGCAATGGCCGGCTGCTTTATGTAAGCCTGGCACTTAGCTCAGTTAGTGCCTGGCACAGACTAAATGTTTATTGATTGACCAACTGACTGATCCTTGAAACTGCTCCCTATTGGTTCTCTTCAAACCCAACTGAACTCATTCTCTTCCCTGGCTGAACATCCCTTACCCTCTAGACGTAGATTACCACTCCCAACCTCACCAAGGCTCTTTCCTGGACTACCTTCTATTCCCTTTCAACACCTACTGATCTCAATCAATTCATGGTTTCAAATATTAGGGATAATTCTCAAAATGACAGATATAGCACTAATGTCTCTAATGAATGATAGTCACGCATTTTCAGCTCAGGTTGGACCTGGATGTCCTACTAGTATTTTAAACACAATATATCCAGAATGAAACTAATCATCCCCTTTCACCCTGCCTCCCTCCTCCCTCTTATATTTATATTAAGGGTACTGGCATACTTCTAGTTGCCTAAGCTCATCTTTGACTTTTCCTTCTCCCTTGCCTCCAATATGCAGTCAGTCACCAGGATTCTACACACAGAGCATCTCTTTCATATCCTTACTTCTCTGTGCTTACCACCCTGTCTCAGGCCCTCGTCAGCCCTCAGCCGGACCACTGCACTGGCCTCTAAACTGAACTCCTGCTTCCGTCCTGTCTCTTCCCTCTCCAATGCATCTTCCACACTGCTGCACAAACAATCTTCATACTGGATAGGTCTGGCCATGTCATTTACACACACAAAAACTATCATTGCTCTTCACTGCACAGAGGATAAAATGCAGTCTCCTTATCCTTGCATCTAAAGCCCTTTACAACCTTCCTTGACCCTCCAGCCTGATTTCATATTACTCTATTTCACATATTCTCCATTCCAATCAAACTGGACTCCTGCTGCTGCTCCTCAAACTCACCAGACTCCTGCTTCCACATATTCACACAAGCCACCTACTAAGCCTGGAACGTACTTCCTCATCTTTGAATTTTAAGTTCCTTCTCTTCTTTAAAGCCACAACCTCTGTGAAACCTCTGATTCCCCCAGTCTAACAAACCCCCACCAAGACGCAGCTCAAAGTCTTCTCTCCCACTCCACGTCTTCCTAGACAGTACCCTCCTTTGTTCCACTTACTCCCGGTCTTATGACATAACACACCTGTGGACATTTTGGCAGTAGAAAGATACATTTGCAAATCACCAGCACAGTAGGATGAAAGTTCTATCAAGTCTGAGTTACTTTTTTGTCTTTGCATCACCAGTGCCTACCACAGTATTTTGTATACTGGAACTGCCTAATAAATTCTTGTTCAATTGAATTAAATAGGTTGATGGCCAACCAGGAGTACTACAGGATGTTAGGACTGTAGACATCCTGGGATTTCCTTTACTGATGTAGTAATGGGAGGTCCCCTAAAACATCTTTGGGACTTTGTGACCAAGTGATACGCTGTCATTAGAGTTGTGCTTGTTTTGTCCGGGGGGCTTTTGCAGGGAGGGGTAGCCAGGCTATTGTGTCTGTGCACTGCTGAGGATGGCATCCTGCAGAGGCCTCAGCAAGAGCCTCTTCCTACTTACTTACCTTTTTATCCTCACCCCCTTCCTCTTCCTTTCTCAGCAGCCCTGCCCTGAACCTTAGATATCAGGCACAACTCTGGCTGTAGGTGTTGGACTGGTTCTTTAAAGGGGTGGAGAGTCTGGTGGAGAAGGTATAAAAAGGCTTAGCATACAGAGAAGCTAGAAGCTTCACCTGAGTTATTGCTGCCCTCTAGGTACATTTTCCTGATCTAGCTGATTGTCTGCTATGCTGATTCTGCTGGATAAATGATTTATTTTGACTCTTTTAAAAATGGATCTATTATTAGTGAGGTTGGTTTTAATTTTATTTTATGATCTGTGAGAGCTTTTTATTACATTTTAGCCCTTGAGCCTAAAATTACTGAACCAGCTTATCTTAGGCCAAGCCTAGAATAACCTAGAAGCAAACTTCACAGGATTATACGGGTCAGCTATGATTGTGCCTAAAATGGAGCTATCAGAATCCCCCAGAATCTACAAGTAATGTCTTGAGTAGCTCTATATGTGACCCACTAAACTATTGTGGCATAATTGTATTATAGTTCACTGTCCATTTGCAGGGAGAATATATAGTTTAGAAAATAAATGGAACCATCCACCGAATAGGTAAGTGTAAAATCTTAAAAGAATTAAAAAACAAATGTCACAAGTACAAGTTAGGGCAGGGGTGAGGAACCTGCAGCCTCAAGGTCACATGTGACCCTCTAGGTTCTCAAGTGTGGCCCTTTGATTGAATCCAGTAAAATCCACCTGAGGACCTAGAAGGCCACATATGGCCTCGAGGCCATAGGTTCCCCATCCCTGGATTAGGGGAAGATAGGGTTAGACATCAGTTCATATTTTTTTTAAAAGGAAGTTTTAGCATACTGCAACCCAATGAATGATATCTAAAATAGCTAATGATATTAAATAATACTAAGGTACTACCCCATACCTATTAGATTGGCTAACATAACAGAAAAGGTAAATGACAAATGTTGGACGTGATGTGGGGAAAATGAGACATTAATGCATTGTTGTTAAAGTTGTGAACTGATTCAACTATTCTGTGGAGCAATTTGGAACTATGCCCAAAGCACTATAAAACCTTGTGTACCATTTGACCTAGCAATACCACTACTGGGTCTGTGTCCCAAAAGAGATTTAAAAAAAAAAAAGGGAAAGAGACAAAATGTACAAAATATTGAGAGGATGCCCTTCAATTGAGGAATGGCGGAACAGGTTGCGATGTGATTATGATGGAATAGCATTGTACTCTAAGAAATGAGTAGGATGCTCTCAGAAAAAAGATTTCCATGGGATAATGTAAAATGAAATGTACTATGTACAAAGTAACAATAATATTGTAAGATGATCAGTTGTGAACGACTTAGCTATTCTCAGCAATACAATGAACCAAGACAATTCTGAAGGACTTATGATGAAAACTGCTATCCATCTCCAGAGAAAGAACTGTTGGTGTCTGAATGCAGATTGAAGAATACTTTTTTTTTACTCTATTTTTCTTGAGCATTTTTTGTTGTTTTTTGTCTACGTTTTCTTTCACAACATGATGATTATGGATACGTTTTGCCTGACAACACATGTATAACCTATATCAAATTGCTTGCCTTCTCAATAGGGAGGAAGAGGGACAATTTGGAATTCTAAGTTTTAAAAACAAATGCTGAAAATTATTTTTACATGTAACTGGGGAAAAATAGAATACTAAATAAATAAGAAATAAAAGTTTTTCAAAAAACAAAAAGGCTGGGGGTGGCTAGGTGGCACAGTGAATAGAGGACCAGCCCTGGAGTCAGGAGGACCTGAGTTCAAATCCAGCCTCAGACACTTAACACAAAAACTAGCCGTGTGACCTTGGGCAAGTCACTTAACCCCAACTGCCCTTCAAAAAAGCAACAACAAAAAAGGCTTAATCCATTATTGTAATTAAATCCAGAATTCTTGGATGATTCCATGTGACCCATAATCCTAACTCCAGTAGAAGCCATGCAAAAAATTGTTATCAGAATGCCTCTTCCACATATCTAAGATAAAGGCACTAAATTTTCTGTATAAAAAGTACTTAGCCTTGGTTCAAACTAGTGCTAAATATTACATTTACATATACAACATAGGTTAAAATTTCTGACCCTTTGGTGATCAAGAACAATTTTTATATGATATAACTTAATAAGCCTTAAGATTCTTGTGAGATAAGTAAGCAATACTACTTTCTTAAGTACATGGGTATATAAAGGTATGAGTAAATAATATATTAATATATAAAGCAAAGAAAATTGGAACAGAACTCAGGAATTCTGGTCTCTCTTGAGTTCTAACCCTCAGACTATATGAAATTCAATAATTATGATCTTTAGAAGTTTACTATGACTCAAAGTTTTGTTCACTGGTTCCTTTACACTTGCATATTAGTAGATATAAGACTGCTTTTAAAAATCTGGTCCCTTCTCCCAAATAATGTCATCAATCACTGCCATCACGGAAGAATTCCATCTGAGTATCTGTCAAATTAAGACATCTAGTGAAAATTAAAACTATGCATGGTAATTTATTTTAAAACTTCATTAAAGAGCCTAAAATTACCTTATCAAGTGGGATAGGTGATCATTTTTAGTGAAGGAGCCCATGATTCCACAAAGAGAATGAAACATGTGTTTTGGTTTTTTTAATCAATTTGAATGTAATGGACAAAGCTCTTAAGATGACACTACATTCTGAAAACACCAGATTTTATCCAACCCAATGGTAAACAATAATCTTAATATGATTGTGCATTTGTAGATCATAGTCGCATTAAAATACTAAAATCCATAAGCATGAAGAGTTGTGAAGATGAGATGTGATCTTGCAGCTAGGTGTTACAGTGGACAGAGCACTGTCCTTGGATTAAGAAGACCTAAATTCAAATCCAGCCTCAGACACATTAGCTGTATGATCCTGGAAAATTCACTTAACTTCTGTTTGCCTCAGGTTCTTCATCTGTAAAACTGGGAACAATAATAGCATCTATAGGGTTTCTATAAGGATCAAATGAGATATTTGCAAAACATTTTGCAAATCAAGAGATTATATAAAAACTATTATTGTCACTATTGCTACTATACTCAAGTATATATCGTTTGCTAGTAGTAAAAGTTACTGCAGTTGGGAAATACACAATTCAGAACTGTGAACATGGATACAACCATGAAACAGGAGAGGATAGCAAAATAGATTAAAAACAAGAATTCAACAATATGTTGCTTATAACAAACACACTTAAAACAGAAAAAATGCACGTAGGATTAAAAATAAGAAGCTACAGCAATATTTATATGCTTCAGCTGCAGCAAAAAAGGCAGGAGTAATAATCATGATTTCAGACACAGTGGTCAAGAGGGAAACTACATTTTTCTGAAATGTACCATAGACAAAGAATTAATATCAACACTAAACATATATGTGTCAAATGGCATAGCATTTAAATACTTAAAGGAAAAGTTAAATGAGCTAAAGGGAAAAGTAGATAGCAAAACTATACTAGTAGGAGGCTTCAATTTACCATTTACATGCCTAGAAAGAAATCTAACTCAAAAATAAACAAGAAAGAAGTTAAGAGGACAAGATGGCCTTCTTGATTACAAGAAACAGGAAAACTCCATGGGTTCCCCCATAACCAGCTCAAATACCTATAAAATATGACTCTAAACAAATTTTAGAGCTACAGAACCCACAAAGTGACAGAGAGAAACAAATCTCCCACTGAAGGCAGCCCAGCAGGAAGGGTACATTGCAGCATGCTCGGAGCAGAGCCCAGGCCCATATAAGCCTGCAGTTTTACCCCAGGGTGGTCTGACCAGCAGCAGCTGGAGGAGACTTTGGGAAAGTGGATCACCAGCAGCTGTGGTGGTTTCCAGAATTATCAACCCATAAATGACAAATACAAAGTAAAAGGTCAGTAAAGATCGCTGTTGGAACTGGAGGGGATGGAGTGCGGTTTGGCTTTTACCCCCAGAGCAAGAAGTTGTGGATGTGTGGCAGCCATGCAGCCACAACCACATGGCTGCTTCAGAGCTCCTGGCCTACAGATTGTAGAAGGACCAATTGAAAATTCAGAGGGTAATTGCTCTTGCTTTAAACTGCCTGGATATGGATATCTGTCTTGGGTGGTATTCCTAGGGAGTATGACCAGTGAGTCAGAGTCTGTGGGGGGCTGAAGAGACGGCACCCAACTAACAGCTCTGGCAGCTATGAAAACCCCAGTGATTTCAGACAAAGCTCTCCTCTCTGAAAGCAGAGTTCTACTGTGGCAAAGAGCTCAAAAGTCAAGTAATTGAGTGGCAATATGAGCAAGCAAAAAGGCAAAGCAAGCACAGCAATCAAACCTAAGATTCTGTTTTTGGGGACAAAGAGGATCAAAGTATGGAATAGAAGGAAGACAACAGTCATAATTCCTGCACCAAAAGCTTCCAAGAAAAATATGAACTGATTACAGGCCATGGAGGAACTCAAGATGGATTTTGAAAATCAAGAGAGGTAGAGGAAAAAAATGGGAAGAGAAATGAAAATGATGCAAGAAAATCATGAGAAGAGAGTCAACAACCTGACTGAAGAAAATAACACCTTAAAAAATAGACTAACTCAAATGGCAAAAGAGGCCCAAAAAGCCAATGAGGAGAAGAATACCTTAAAAAGCCAAATTTGCCAGATGGAAAAAGAATTTCAAAAGCTCACTGAAGAGAATAATTCCTTCAGAATTAGACTGGAGCAAATGTAAGCTAATGACTTTATGAGAAATCAAGATACTACTGAACAGATCCAAACAATGAAAAAATAGAAGGCAATGTGAAATATCTCACTGGAAAAACCACTGACCTGGAAAATAGATCTAGGAGAGGTAATTTTAAAATTAATGGACTACCTGAAAGCGATGATGAAAAAAAGAACCTAGAAATCATCCTACAAGAAATTTTTCAGGGAAATTACCCTGATATTTTAGAACCAGAGGGCAAAAAGGAACTTGAAAGAATTCACCAATCACCTCTTGAAAAAGATCCCAAAACGAAAATTCCTAGGAATGTTATAGCCAGGTTCTGGAGTTCCCAGATCAAGGAGAAAATATTACAAGCAGCCAAGAAGAAATAATTTCAATATTGTGGAAACACAATCAGGATAACACAGGATCTAGCAACTTCTACATTAAGGAACTGAAGGGTGTAGAAAATGATATTCCGGAGGTCAAAGGAATTAGGATTAAAACCAAGAATCACCTACTCAGCAAAACTAAGTATAATGTTTCAGGGAAAGATATGGCCATTTAAGGAAATAGAGGACTTTCAAGCATTCTCGATGAAAAAACAAGAGTTGAATAGAAAATCTGACATTCAAATACAAGAAGCATGAGAAGGTAAAGAGAGAAAAGAATCATAAGGAACTTATCAAAGTTGAACTATTTATATTCCTACATGGAAAAATGATAGTTGTAATAATGGAGGGGAAGAACAGGAAGGCTAAAGGGAATGAGTTAACCTTACTCTCATTGAATTTGGCTTAAGGAGGTGTAATGGTAATCAATTTGTTTGATATACTTAGGGTTAAGTAGATCCTAGTAACTTAGGGCTAAGTATAGAACTCTGTCCATTGGTGAAAAGGTGTGAATTCCCTTGGTGAAAAGGTGTGAATTCCCCTGTTGACATGGAAGAATGCTATTGGCTGAGACACTCCCCTGTGGACTTGGGAGAAGGCCAGAGTTTATAAGGAATAATTTTTACAGAGACAGACAGATTTTGGATT
>CM053594.1:218393425-218416607 GCA_028646575.1 Pseudocheirus occidentalis
GGGCTTTACAGTGGGATTGCTGTTTTGGGGTTGGGGCAGGGGCAAGACGGGGAGAAAATCTGTAATTCAAAAATGTAATGAAAATGAATAATGTAAACAAGAAAACAAATAAAAAATAAATTTAAAAAAAAGAAAAAATGAATATTCAAGCATATTTCTCTCATTAAAAATATAATTAAAATTAGTACTGTATGAGAACAAAAAAGTTTCTTTGTAATGTTAATAAATAATAATTATTTTTAAAATATTGTTTATTTCTTCATCTCATTCTTTTCATTTCAATATGTTACATACGTTTTATAATATCTGATATGAGTACATGATTTAAAAAGACCTGGAAATCAGTGTCTTAGACATCTTTTGAAATTCTAAAACAGCTACAGTTTGGAATTGTTTTTAATCCTGCACATAGGCAATGAAAACATGATTGCTAAAGACAAAGATATATATTCAGAGATTAAGGGAGAAATTGACTACACTTTTCTACAAAGATCTTGGAAACCTTTTAAAATTGAATGACAGCTAATTCTGCTACATATAGGTAATAAAAGCATTCCCTTAAGAACACAGAATTGTGAAATCAAATCAAGGCAAACAATGAGGAAAAAATGCTTAATCATGTCTTTCATTTCAAATGACTGCCAAAGGAAAAACAAAACAACAAACACCACATAATCTCTCAAATTCTCATCTTTCTCCCACCCCAATGGAGGAAAAAAAGTATCATTTGATTTATTTTGCAATAGATTGCTTATAGTGGTTAAAAAAAAAAGCCAGAATTCTTTAGTGCCCATAGGTATTGATAAGAAAATAGTGGGGTTTTTTAAAAAGCTCTAGAAGCACATATTTTACTATTTTATTGATGGCATGCTTTGAATAATTTCAACTCTATACATCAAAATCATGGTTAAATATTATTAGCATTTTTTAAATATTTAAAGTTATTTAATGTTAAGGTTCTCTCTACCCAACTTTGGGGACAAGATTTTGACTCAAACAGGATCCTAATCTAGCTCAGTCTTACCCAATCAATCACATCTCCCACCTCTTTACTTTCTGTGCAGACTGTCCTCCATCCTTCCTCACATCACATCTTAGAACCCAGAGCTCCCTTCAAGGCTCAATTCATGCCACATTCTTCCAGAGGCCTTCCTCCAGTGGTCAATGTCCCATGTCACCCATCACTGGACTTAATTTGTATTATTCTGTATTTATTTATCTAGGAACATATTGCATCTCCCCATTAAAGCACAAGCCCTTGAGGGACTTTTTCATGTTTGTATTGCCAGGACCTAACACAGTGCCTGGCACTTACTAAATGTTTGCTGGTTGATTAATAAATAAATGCAGTAAATAAATGTTTACTGGCTGATGACTTACTGAAAAGGAAATCTATTAGATCTAGTTTTACAGATCAAAGAACTCTCTTTCATATAACTCTAAGGTCCTGCCAACAAAAATAAAATCTTAAAAGCAGGTAATGAAGGTTGTATTTTTGCTTTTGGTGTCATCTTTTCCACCCCTCATCCCTTTCTTCTCGTTGGCATAGTCTTCACTTGTACATCCTAACTATGGGATAATTTTCTCCATCCTTCCTCCCCCATTCCCTTTTCCGCTGGTTATTCCTTTTTCTTTCATCTTTCAAGATCATATAAAAAAACTAGTTAAATCACACTTAGGTCCTCTGTCTTACTTAACTCTCTCTATGACCCCTATGGCCATATGATTGAGAAGAAAATTATATCATCTAACACTATTAGAATCAAGAACGTTTCATCGTCATTTAATACTTTCTAATTGCTTACTTTTTTACGACTCTCCTGACTCTTGGGTTTGTGTTTCAAAGTTTCTACTCAGTTCTGGTCTTAACAGTAATACTTAAAGTCTTGTGTGTGTGTGTGTGTGTGCATATTTGCATATGGGGGGGAGAAGATAATGGTATTTTAACTTCTCTACTACATTATAGTGGTAGCTGCTAAATCTTGTGCAATCTAGACTGTAGTTAATTGGTAATTTGAAATCTTTCTTCCTAAATGCTTGTAGTATTTTTTTTCTTTTACCTGGAAATTTTGGATATTGCCTTTGATCTTCCTGGGAGGTTTTATTCTAAGGTTTATTTCAGGAAGATGATCATAGAATTCATTCAATTTTTTACTTTCCCTCAGGTTTCAATAAATCTTGGCAGTTTTCTTTAATGACTTCTTGAAATATGATGTCCAGGCTCTTTTTTTTTAAAGCTATTGCTTTCAGGTAGCCCAATGATTCTTAAATTATCTCTCCTTAATCTGTTCTCTATGTCAGTTGTTTTTTGACATGAGGTAACTTACATTTTCTTCTATTTTTTTATCTTTCAGCTTTGTTTTAATATTTCTTCTTGTTCCATTGAAGTCATTCACTTCTATTCAAATATTACATTCGAATTTTCAAGAAGTCTGTTGCTTGGGTAAGATTTTGTACCTCTTTTACTAAGCTATTAATTCTCTTTCCACAGGCTTTCACCACAGGCTAGGTACCTCCAGGGTCTCAGTTACCCAAAATCATTTGATCCAAGGCAAAATCTAATCAATGCCTGGTCCAAGCTTTGCAATCTCCTAACCTTGATATGGTTAACCCTTGGTTGGAGCTCCAGTAGATTACTGCTGGCCACTATCCTGCCACCTATCTAGAAGTCTCTACAGGTTCCTTGGCATCAACTCCTTACCCTGGTGACTCAACTGAAGTCTTTGGACTGAGTTCTGGGCACATACCACCTACCAGACACTATGCTAAGCACTGGGGACATAAAGAAAGGCAAAAAGGCAATCCCTGTTCTCAAGAAGCTTATAGTCTAATAGGGGAGAAAACATGCAAACAACTATACAAACAAGCTGTGTACAAGATTAATGGGAGATAATCATCAGAGGAAAGGCATTAGCATTGCAAAGCAAATGCTGGTTTCAGTTCACAGCCTTAGGCCTTTATCCACTATTAGGCACAGGTCCCCATGTCAATCTGCCTTAGGTCTGAGACACAGTTCTGGGACACAAGTGACAGAGCTGTCAGTTGGCTCCTAGATTCTTTATACAGGGTCTGGCCAGCCCCTGTTCAGTTCAGTCCCAATCCCAGAAGGCTCCCCACTGTGCCCCCCTGGTTAGAACCTGTCCCCAGTGCCCCTAGACTTTTCTCCCTATGCTTGTTAGAACTGGAAAAATGACTCACTGTGATTTTTCCTTCCATTTCCTGATAAGAACTCAGTCTGGTGCTTTCTCAGAGCCTTGCTGGAGCAATTGTGGAAGCCAGCTAGGCTGAACTGCTTCCTTTTACTCTACTATCTTGGTGTCTATATTTTTCTTCTAAAATAAATAAGGTATATAAAATGTGACGCATATTTAAGTATGGCTGGAATAATTTCTATAGCATACATTTTTAACTCTATCATAGAAATCAATGAAAAATTATTTTACTTATAGAAATCCATTTTTTAATCTACTTTTAAGCTATTCTACAAGGTAAAATTCACCTGAAGATTACCTAAAAATGACCATGAAGTTCCTGCACACATTTTATTTGTACTAAGTAAGAGGAAAAGATATCCCTTTAGATAGTAAATGAAAATATTTTATCTTGAAACGAAATTTAGAGGTGTAACCTAAGCAAAGTAAGTAAGAACAGTGTGTGGGTGGGGATAGGGGTAATTTGAATGTGAAGACATTATATTCATACAAGCATTTTTCAAGAAGCATTGAGTTGTTGAAATGTGAAAAATAGTAGTATCTTATCACATTTCATCAATCCAATGCCTCCTTAATAATGCCTGTATTTCAGTTCTAAGTGGCTTAATAAAGTCATTTATGCGTTTCCCCACGTCTCTTCAAATAACCCTGTATAAAGATAGCATTTCACCTTAGCAGTCACGATGCACCATCTAGTGGTAAAAGTAGGCAATTATCCAGAGTTACCAACCATAACAGCAGATGAGATAAAAATGACCATTTTTTTGCTTTTGGGACAAAGTTTGGGGGTCTGTATTTTAATTAAAAGAAGAAATTGCTTACAGTAAAAGTTCAAGAGGAAGGAAGGAATGAAATAAAGAAGAAAAGAAGGAAGGAAAAGGAGAAAAAAGGACTCAGCACCCTGTCAGCACAACAATGATTAACATAGAATATACTTTGTTTTAGGATTTTTTTTTATTTTGTAAAGTAGCCCTCTGAAATGTAATATGCTACCTATACATACATTACCTAATATCTTAGCTGTCTTTAAGCATTTTAAATAAAGTCTTTGTCTACTTTAAAACTTGTCTTAATATTTTAAATTTCCATTGTTTACTAAACAAAAATAAACTACAAAGATATTTCATAGATCTCCTAGATGCCAGGGGCAGCTAGATGTCACAGTGAATAGAGCACTGGCTCTGGAATCAGAAGGACCTGAGTTCAAATTCAGCCTCAAACACTTAACATTTACCAGCCGTGTGACCTTGGGCAAGTCACTTAACTCCAATTGCCCTGTCCTCTCCCCTCCAAAAAAAGAAAAAGCAAAAAAAAAAATTCCTAGATGTCTTAAAAACACTGAGAAAATCAAACTCTGAAGACAATTTCAACATGGTATCAAAAATCAAGATAAAATAGTATGTCCAAACAAAACATTATAACATTACACAAATATGTTCATGAAAACATATCTTCCCCCCAAAATCCTATTTCAATTCCTCACTGTGTCATGGAGATGATGTTGTGTTTTCAAGTATCCATAGAACACTGAGCTTGAAAGGATTCAAGAACAGTTGTAGAGATAGAGTATGTGTCTGTAATCTGAGGACCAAATTAACTAAGTACAAAGAGGCTCATGAACAGAAAAATGGATACAGTAAACCCACAAAACAAAAAAGTACAAAAGAATCTTAGGCATTTCCTTTTCTCTTCTACAACAAAAATGACTAAATGGCAGAAAAGGAACAGAGGGTATAATAAATCACCCAAGCCTGAGACTGTCAAAAACAATAATTTTACTGTTGATACTTCTGCTGTCATTTTTTTTTTAATATTGGTCAATGAATTCCTGCTAGGGCAATTTACATCCACACTGAGAGTCTCAATACAAATGAAATCAGAAGACCAAAAGAAGCAGTAGCTAAAAGTAAGGAGGGTTCAAAGGTTCTCCTTGAGGAGATGAATAAAGGAGTTATGCCCAAAGACAAAAAGATACATCATTTTATGTGACAACTAATCATGGCAGCCTGCAACATACACAAGAAGCAAAAGCAAACATCATTACAAACATAAATGACAATAGCTAATGCATTATCAAAGCCAGGACTCAAAAATATCTCAAAAGGATAGAACCTTCAGCCAAAGATGAAATTTAAATCCAGTTTTAGGCTTAGGTCCAAAAAACCCCAACTTCACAGGTACACAATGAGAGAGTTATGACTAGAGATCAGTTAAGCTGAAAAAGATCTCAGCACTGTAACGGACTGCAAACTTGGGATGAGTCAACTTGGCAACTGAAAACGGTACATTAATGCGCAATGTTGTCACTATATACTGACCTGATTAGATCATCTCTGGAATAGTGTGCCAGTTTCTGTGTGCCACCACTTAGGAAGAACATACGCTAGAGAATACCCCCAAAAGGGTGACAAGGATGGCAAAGTGCCTCAAGATCAGATCATATGAGGATCTGCTGAAGAAACTGGGCCACCTTCACATTACCAATCAATAAACATTTATTAAGCACCTATCATTTGCCAGGATTTGTGCTAAGTTCACAATCTAATGGTGGAGACAACATGTAAACAAACATATACAAAGCAAGCTATATACTAGATAAATGGGAAATAATTAACAGAAGAAAGGCAGTGGAATTAAGAAGGCTTACAGAAGGCTTACCATAGAAGACAGGACACTAGTTGGGACTTAAAGGAAGCCAGGGAGGTCAGTAGTCAGGGTGTAGAAAGGACAGTTTGTTCCAAGAATAAGGGACAGCCAGAGGAATGCCTGGAGCTGAAAGATAGTGTCTTGTTCTTGGAATAGTCAGAAAATCAGCAGAATTGGATTGAAGAATATGTGTTAGGGATTAAAGTGTAAAAAGGACAAAAAGGTAGGAGGGAGCTAGATTATGAAACACCTTGAGCATTCTGCTTTTGCTCCTGAAGGCAACAGGCAGCTACCGGAGTTTATTGAGATTGGGGGGAGGGTGGATTGGGGTGATATAATTGGACCTGTGCTTGAGAAAAATCACTTTAGTGGAAGAATGGAGGATGGGTTGAAATGGGGACAGAAATGAGGCAGGCAGATTCCCGAGCAGGCCATTGTAATAATTCAAGCATGAAATGATGAATGCCTACGCTAGAGTTCTGGCAGTGTCAAAGAAGAGAAATGGACATACTCAAGACGTGTTACAAAGGCAATATCAACAGGTCTTGACAAAAGCTTGGATATGAGGAGTGAAAGATAGTGAATTCAGTATGATTCCCAGGTTGCAAGCCTGAGGAACTGGGAGGATGGTATTGCCCTCTACAATACTAGAGAAGTGGACAAAGGAGGAGATTTAAGGGAAAAGATAATGAGTTCATAGTTGGAGATGAGAGATTGAAGGTCAGCAGAGAGATTTGAGTAATATAGGAAAATCTGAGAATCAGCAGCACAGAGATGGTAATAAAATCCATGGCGTCTGATGAGATCACCAAGTGTAGTACTATAGAAGGAGAAAGAAGAAGGCCTAGGACTGAATCTTGAGGGATACCTACAGTAAGAGGACATGATTTGAAAGACGGTCCAGAAAAGGAGCAGAGAGGCAGGGGAACCAGGAGAGCATGGTGTCCCCTAAAAACCTAAAGAGAAGAGAGCTTCAAGAAGAGAGTGATCAACCGTGTCAAAGGCTGCAGAGAGATCAAGAAGAATGAGGACTGAGAAAAGGTCACTAAATTTGGCAACTAACAGATCATAAGTAACTTTAAAAAGAGCAGTCTCAATGGCTTATAGCCAGACTATAAGCAGTAAGAGGAGAGAAAGTGGAGGCATCTACGATAAACTTTTCAATGAGTTTAACTACAAAAGACAGAAGAAACACAGGATGACAGCGGGGATGGAACACTATGTTCCCCAGATTCTACTTGCAGCCCTTATCTTCACCTACCACCCTGGGGCCTTGAGATTCTGATGAGGATTCATCATTTCTAATCCAACATGGACTCCTACATAGTTATTGCCGAGCCATTTTCACTCCATGCCACTTCTCAAGACATCTCCCCTATACCACTGGGCTTTCCATTTCTTGCTCTGGAAATGGGAATCACATCATCACTACCATTCCTGGTAAGGACAGATCAATGTCTGTCCTGACTCTCTGACTTCACTCACAACCCCTGTGATTTCCCTGACCAAATCCTCCCTCCTTGACCACCACTCCCCTAGACATGAGACAAACTCAAAAGAACAAGGACTGTATTGGTTTTATATTTTCGTATTACCAGTACTTAACAGTGCCAGGGACCTATTATGCACTTAAATGTTTGTATGTTTACTCATTCAAGCTTTGCATGGAAAAGACAAGCTTTAAAGGTATGTAAAGAAAACTTTCTCACAACTAGGGTTGTCCCAAAGTAAAACAGAGTGCTCCAAGAAGGAATGGGATTCCCCTCAGGTCTTGAAATTAGAAGATCACTTGTCAGATACAAGGGAGAAAAGATTTTTTTGCATAAGATTAGTCGCTGAGACTCTAATTCTGTGATAACTGTAGCTTTTGTGCTAACATCTATTACAAGAAATTTAAGAAGCTTAAAAATTAAAGAAAGAATTTGATGAGATATTCAGAACTAAATCAACATATGCCTTAATAGCACTTCCATGCAAAACTGGGCTCAAGAGAAGAAAGTGAAAATCATGTTGGAAAATATGGTTCAGGCTGAAGCCATGGATGAGACAAAAGGCTTTTAGACCACTCAAAAGTCTAATTAATATTTTCCCTAAGGAAAATAAACAGAAAGTGATAGATATGCCTAGCACCAAAAAATAATCCCCAAAATGATTATACTTAGTTGCGAGGGAATTAAGGGGATTAGAACAGCAAGTGGTTACTTGTGGGAGTTTGAGTGAATCACATTGACTCCATCTTGTGATTCAGTTCTGGAGTTAGCTCAGTTCCCTTTCTATTGAATTATTGGTATAGTCCAATTTCTATGCTGCGAGAAAACTGTATTCAGTTATTGGAACTGGAAGAAAACTTTGTTGCATTGTTTGATGGAAAACAGGACCACCTCTACCTATTTAGATACCCTTAACTAAGGATCTAGGTTATACTGGCCAGAAACCTGGTCAAATTCAAAAACTGATTCAAGGAGTTTTCTCACAATTGTACATCTCAAACTTATATGTCTTATCTGAAAACTGTCCCCATACTAATCAATCAGGTGGTGTTTCTATATTCCTTTGTTCATACGGACAATTGGGGGGAGTGAAATACCTCTTTTTCTAATTTCAGAGACTTGCATCTGTTTACTCTCCCCCCTCCCAACTTAGAAAGTCTCTCATCTTTAGTCCAATTAGAAATCAAATTACCTAGTGTTATACTGTTTTCTTTTAAGTAATTGGTCTTATTTGAATAATTGTTTTTAGTGTATAAAAGTGTCTCCCTCTGTATTGGGGGAGAGGGGGTCTAGACCTAAGCTGAATAAGCGATCTAGTACTGATTTTTTAGGCAACAGGCACGCATTATTTAATACAGGCCTGCACAATATAGGGCCTGCGGATTGCTTTCAGCTAGCCAAAGGACTTAGAGTGGCCCACAAAAAAATGTAGAGGATACAAAAGAAAGCCAAGATGTAACAAGCGCTTTGTCTGTGCCCTCCGCTTAACCTGCCTTCTTCTAGTCACCACTGTGCTCATCATGTAACTTGGCAGGTGGGCTGCCGCTGCACAACCCTGTTTGTCACATGACCCTGTAACAGCAAGCAAAGTAGGATGCTTTGCTGTTTTTCTGGATTGAGTTTTAGCCAGTCAGAGACTTGTATGTGAGTTCTAGCCAATCAAGTGCCTTTGACTGAATTAACTGTATAATTGACTGTATAAACAAGTGTTTTGGGGCATGCTACTAAATGCAATGGTATATCAAGGAGTTTAACTACAAAAGATAGAAGAAACACAGGATGACAGCAGGGATGGAACACTATGTTCCCCAGATTCTACTTGCAGCCCTTATCTTCACCTACCACCCTGGGGCCTTGAGATTCTGATGAGGATTCATCATTTCTAATCCAACATGGACTCCTACATAGTTACTGCTGAGCCATTTTCACTCCATGCCACTTCTCAGACATCTCCCCTATACCACTGGGCTTTCCATTTCTTGCTCTGGAAATGGGAATCACATCATCACTATATATATAGCACTACATCACATCATATAGCACATATGCTATGTGCTACATGATATACTGAGTGCTAAGATACATATACATACATAGATGCATTAGATGATATATTTTGCTTAAGGATATTGCTTTGAATATTATGTTTTATTGAACAATGTTTAGTTTATTGCTGATTAGAGAGTTCATTATACAATGTGATTAGACCTCTGAAATTATTCACAGCAGCAGGCCCCAGGTGACTGGTATTACAGACTCACAGAAACCAACTGTCATCATTCTGTCTCTAGAGACTAAAGTATCTGTGACCCAAAAAGTTTAGCCTATTTTAATTTTGGCCCCTACCTACTGCCAAGTTGTGCAGGCCTGGCTTAACAAAGCAAAATACTCAGAACCTTAAACCTTTGTTTCTCCAATCATTCCATCTTTCACCTTCCATAACAGAATTACATAACTAGTTACTGACGTGGCCAGTAATTTCTGAATCAAGTGTCTGTATGTAGTTAATTATTCATGAGTTAGAACAAGTATCAAAATCAATAGCAAATCAGAAGAAAAGATAAAAAAGCAAAAAGAAAAACAGTATTTTATTGTAGAAACTACAATCCAATTTAAACAGTCAATTCCAAAAAATGTGAAATTTTTTTAAATTGTTAATTTTTTAAAAATCATTTAATTTGCTATTAAATTATTAATTTAATGTTAATGTTAATATAAATATATTAAATAAAAATAATTAATCTTTAAATTTTTAATTCTATCACTATTTCTAAAAGATATTTGACATATTTTTTAAATCACTGTAATGAGGCAGCCAAAAGAGCCACAAAACTACCTCTGCCAGAAAATACATAATCTCTTTGCCAAACAAAAACGCAGAAGTCAAAAATAATACCAATTTAGATCATAAACTCATTAATTTTTTTAAAAAAAATAAGGGAAGACATAATGGAATATCTATATCAGAAAACAATATAATGCAATTTAAGGGGAAAAAATGCCTACAGAAATCTTAGCATAAAACTCAATTATGTCACATTTTCCCAAGATCATAAGTAGACAATATTGAAAGGACAACAAATAGTTGTAAAATTGGATAAATATGCTAGCATTTATATTCTCATCAGCAAGGCTAATGGAACCACCACACTTTACTCTAACAATGCAGTACCTAATGTAAAGAAGAAACAATGGAACCTGATGAGATGAACCAAATATAGATGAAAGAAAAAATCTATGCTGGACCTAACAGAATGTCAAAAGCACCCAGGAGTTGGTTTTCAAGTTATTTCAAAGAGGGGACGAGTCTAAGAATGGGGGGAGTGGGGGAGGAGGGGTGGTGAAAATCACAGGCAACATTATTGCCAAAGAATGATATACACCTACATCGAGGGAATCCTTGAATAAGAAAACCGGAGGCATTTACAAACAATTTTCTAAGCAGATCGCTTCAGGCACACAATAGACAAAGATATAGAAACATATATATATGATTTTTTGGACGATTACTAAAAACTAGTTGTCTTTGTCCTTAAACAAAACATTTCCCATGGATGCTCTAAAAATCATACCAGATTCCAAGATAAAAATAACTTTTTCAGTCATCCTTTGAACATCAACATCAACTGAGACATAAAATTTGGCAACATAACTTGAAGATATTCTGTCCATAGGTTTGCAGATGTTACTGCATTGATTCAAGCATGGGAGATTAGATGGCTTTCTCAATGATATAAGTTCATTAAGAAAAAAAAAACTGGCCTTACCAGTTACACTGGAAAAGCAAAGTGGATGAAAAACACATGTTGCCCACGTTTCTTTTCAATTATCCTAATCTAAACAAACTACAAAAGTCAATCTTTTCAACATCAATATTCTTTCAGTGATGCCTGTAAATTATGGAATGCTCTGACCTCAGAATAATGAAGATTGCAGGTGACCCAATAGAAGACACATGATAAGCAAAAATGGGCTACAGCATATTAGTAGACATATCTACACAATTAGGAGTTAAAAGGCATCAAGAATATGTGTGATTAGAAAAGTAGGTAATGAGCGTGACAGATAATAGTCTGAATGCTGCTATATTATCTGCAAAACTTAAAAGAAACAACAGAAATCTTCCATCAAGGTACTTTATGGAGAATCTGCAGATGTAAGACAAGAATCAAGATGATATGTTCATGGTTTGTAATCTGCCCTAAGGAAGGAGCCTCCACACCAGTGGGATCACACTTCCATCAATGGACAACATATACTGAACCCTCAGAAGTAACATGTTGCACAATTGGTTCTTTTTTTTTTTGTCTTTTTGGAGGGGGGAAAGCAGGGAAATAGGGGTTAAGTGACTTGCCCAAGGTCACACAGTAAGTGGTAATGTCTGAGGCTGGATTTGAACTCAGTTCCTACTGACTCCAGGACCAGTGCTATATTCACTGTGCCACCTAGCTGCCCCACAATTGGCTCTTTATAAGTTATTCCATTACTGAAAAGGTAGATATAATTTATACTCTATAAGACTCTATTTCCTTGATGGATGGATTCGTGTTTTTTTTTTTTCATTTCTGTAACTCAATATCTTGGGTTTTATTTAATTAATATTTGCTGAAACTCAAGTTGAGAGGGCAATTATAATAATCTGTTTCTGTACACCACTTTGAAATTTACAAATTATTTTTCTTTCAAAACCCCTATAAAGTAGGTTATGCAAATAATATAATAACCTTACAAAGAGTAAACCGAAGTTTTGAGAACATAAAACAAATGGCTCAGAGTAAGGACCAAAGCAAGGACTCAAACCTGTCCTCTGACTCCAAGTTGAAGGCTAGCTCTATTACAGCATGCTACTTCTCTAAATTTAAAAAGCAAAGGAAAAGAAATGTTCTGGTGGAAAATTCCAAGTGATTTCACACAAATGTCTATAATGAAACTAGTTGGCATAGTTTTAAAATCTGCTACATTTACAACTCCCACAAAATTATACAAAGTTTAGAGAGTAATTATATGTATCTTCTGCATACTTCTACAGCCCCTAAAAAAATGCCCTAATAATTGTACATTATACACAGTTGTCCTTCCAATGAGTCCAAAATGTGAAGAAAACTAGGCAAAGCAAATAGTACAACACTAGGCACAAATCAGTCAGAAAATAAACCCTTATTAAATAAATGAAAATACCACATGGAATGACACAACAGTAAGAACTGTAAATTGAATTAAAAAAACAATGGTTCTGCAAAACAACAAACTCAACAAAAATTGTGGGGTAGAGCAAAATAAGTAATTTTTTTGACTGTAGTACTTAAAAATGTTCCTTGATAATTTATGGCCTTCCTATATACAAATTATATAACCTGAGGTGAATATGAATACATATAAAAATATTGGGGCAAAAACATTTATTACTCTCCTCTTACATACAAGGCACTCTGCTAGGTGCTGGGGGATACAAAGACAAAAACAAACCATTACTGCCCTTACGAAGTTTATGCTCTTAGATTACAGCAATGTATCAGAAGGATAATATACTATGCCCAGGTAGGATTTATACCAGGAACACAGGGCTGGTTCAATATCAGCATAATTGACCATAACAATAACAAAATTAGCAGAAATCATATGATTATCTCAATAGGTGCAGAAAAAGCTTTTGACAAAATACAACACCCATTCCTATTAAAAACACTAGAGAGCAAAGGAATCAATGGAGTTTTCCTTAAAGTGATAAGTAACATCTATCTAAAATCATCAGCAAGCATTATATGTAATGGAGATAAACTAGAAGCATTTTCATTAACATCAGGGTAAAACAAGGACGTCCATTATCACCACTGTTATTCAATATTATATGAGAAATGCTGGCTTTAGCTATAAGAGAAGAAAAAGAAATTGGAGGAATTACAACAGGCAATGAAGAAATAAAACTATCACTCTTTGTAGATGATATGATGGTATACTTAGAGAATTCTAAAGAATCAACTAAAAAACACTTGAAATAATTAACAACTCTAGCAAAGTTGCAGGTTATAAAATAAACCCACATAAATCATTGGCATTTCTATTTATTACTAACAAAGTCCAGCAGCAAGAGACAGAAAGAGAAATCCCATTTAAAGTAACTGTAGCTTTTTTTTCTGACCTGTTCCCAGGCAGGATGGCTCCTGCAAAGAAAGGTAGAGAGAAAAAGATGTTCTACTAGCAATGAGGTGGTGACCAGAAGTATACCACCAACATTCACAAGAGGATTCATGGAGTCAGCTCCTCAGGCTCTAAAGGAAATCCGCAAATTTTCCATGAAAGAAATGGGAACTCCAGATATACACATTGACACCAGACTCAACAACGCTGTTTGGGCCAAAGGAATAAGGAATGTCTCATACTGTATCCAAATGCATTTGTCCAAGATATGCAATGAGGATGAAGACTCAACAAATAAGCTGTATACATTGGTTACTTATGTGCCTGTCACCACTTTCAAGACCTTACAGTCAATGTGGATGAAAACTAAATTGAACTTCATTTAAATAAAGTCATAAAAATGTCAAAAAATATATAAAGTAATTGTAGACAATATAAAATATTTGGGAGTCTACCTGACAAGACAAACCCAGGAACCATATGAACACAATTACAAAACACTTTTCACACAAATAAAGTCTGATCTAAATAACTGGAAAAATATCAGTCGTTCATGGGTAGACCAAGTTAATATAATAAAAATGACAGTCCTAACCTAAATTAACTTATTTATTCAGTGCCATATCAATCAAACTACCAAAAAAATTTATAGAGCAAGAAAAAAACAATAAAATCCATCTGAAGGAACAAAAGGTCGAGAATATCAAGGGAACTAATGAAAAGAAATGCAAGGCAAGATGACCTAGCCATACCACATCTAAAATCACATTATAAAACAGCAATCATCAAAACTACTTAGTACTGGATAAGAAATAGAGCAGTGGATCAGTAGAATAAGTTAGGTACACAAGACACAATAATCAACAGCTATAATAATTTATTGCTTGACGAACCCAAAGATTCCAGTTTCTGGGATAAGAACTCACTATCTGCCAAAACTGCTGGGAAAACTGGAAAACAGTATGGCAGAAACTAGGTATAAACCAATATCTTCCACTGTATACTAAGATAAGGTCAAAATAGGTACATGATTTAGACATAAAGGGTAAAACTAAGCAAGTTAGGAGAGCAAGGAATAGTTTATCTGTCAGGTCTACGGAGAAGAGAAGAATTTATGACCAAACAAGAGGCAGAGCACTATGAAATACAAAATGGATAATTTTGATTACATTAAATTTAAAAGGTTTTGCATGAACAAAGCCAATGCAACCAAGATGAGAAGGAAAGCAGAAAGCTGGCAAACAATTTTTGCAGCCCATACCTCTAAGAAAGACCTTATTTCTAAAACATATAAAGAACTGAGTCAAATTTATAAGAATACAAGTTATTCCCCAAAGGAAATGAACAGTTTTCAGATGAAGAAATTGTATCTACAATCACACAAAAAAAATGCTCTAAATCATTATTGATTAGAGAAATGCAAATTAAAACAATTCTGAGGTACCACATCACACCTATTAGACTGACTAACATGACAAAACAGGAAAATGAACAATATTGGAAAGATGTGGGAAAATTGAAACACTAATGCATTGTTTGTGGAGTTGTAAACTGAACCAACCATTCTGGAGAACAATTTGGAACTATGCCCAAAGGGCTATAAAACTGTGCATAGTCTTTGATCCAGCAATACCACTTCTAGGTCTGTATCCCAAAGAGATCATAAAAAAGAAAAGGACCCACATGTACAAAATCAGTCATAGCAGCTCTTTTTGTGGTGGCAAAGAATTGGAAATTAAGGGAATGTCCATCAATTGGGGAATGGCTGAACAAGTCATGATATATGAATGTAATGGAATACTATTATTCCATAAGAAATAGTGAGCATGAGAATTTCAGAAAAACCAGGAAAGACCTTCATGAATTGATATTGAATGAAGTGAGCAGAACCAGGAGAACATTGTACACAGTAACAGCAACATTGTGCAACAATCATTTCTGACAAACTTAGCTCTTCTCAGCAATGCAAGGATCTAAGACAATTCCAAAATACTCATAATGGAAAAAGCTGTCCACATCCAGAGAAAGAACTATGGAGTCTGAATGCAGATCGAAGCAGGCTATTTTCTCTTTTGTTTTTTATTTTTAATTTTTCCTTTCTCATGGTTTTTCCCTTTTGTTCTGATTCTTCTTTCACAGCATAACTAATGTCAAATATGTTTAATAGGATACACATGTACAGCCTATACCAGATTACATGGCATCCAGGGGAGAGGGGAGAAGAAGAAGGGAGAAAAATTTAGAGCTCAAAATCTTATAAAAGCAAATGTTGAAAACTAAAAATAAATAAATACAAGAGAGGTTTATGGTCTTAGAAAGAAAGAAGATGCAACATAAACAAAACTAAATATTTTGCAACATGGCAAGAACTGATAGAAAAGGAGGATAGAACTAGAAAAGTTAGATATTTGAGGAAGGAGAGAACATTTTCACATGGCCTGATCAGAAAGGGCTACACAGAGGAAAGGTGAACTAAATCGAAATATTTAAAGAAAGTCTCAAAAGTAGAGATGAAGAAGGTGTACATTACACAAACACAGTCCTACCTTGTGTGAAATCATTGAGGTAGTGATGACTGCTAGGGTCTCAATTTTAAAAAAGAAAACTTTTCAAAGAAAAAAAAATTCAGGAACTAATGCAGTTTGACTAGAATATGGAGTTCATGGAGAACATAAGTTGAGGGTTTTTTTAAATGACAATTTAAGCTATTTACAGTCATATGAAAAAATACTCTTAACTCATTATTGATTGGAGAAGTGCAAATTAAAACAATTCTGGGGTACTATCTCATCCCTAATAGGATGGAAAGAGTAAACGACAAATATTGGAGGGCATATGGGGAAAATGAGACATTCACTTTTGGTGAAGTTGTGAACTGATTCAACCATTCTATAGAGCAATTTGGAACTGTGCCCAAAGAGCAAGAATTAGAAATTGAGAAGATGCCCATTAATTGGGGAATGATTACACAGTTGTGGTATGGGATTATAATGGTACTGTACTATAAGAAATTATGAGCAGGATGCTCTCAGAAAAACCTGGAAAGACTTGCATGAGCTGATACAAAGTAAAATATACTGTGTACAAAGTAACAGCAATATTGTAAGATAATTAGCTATAAATTATTTAGCTATTCCCAGCAATACAATGATCCAAGACAACTCTGAAGGATGTATGATGAAAAATGGTATCCATCCACAGAGAAAGAATTGATGGTGCCTGAATACAGATTGAAGCATTTTTTTTTACTTTCTTCATTTTTCCTGAGGCTTTTTTTTTGTCTATAGTTTCTTTCACAACATGACTATTATGGATATGTTTTGCATGTGTAACATATCAAATTCTTTGCTTTCTCAATGAGGGGGTGGGGAGGGAAAAAGGAATAGAATTTGGAACTCAATGTTTAAAAAAAAAGCAAGTGTTAAAAAGTTTTACATAGAACTAGAGGAAAATAAAATACTAAATAATTTTAATGCTTTAAATCAATAAAATCACAATTTAAGCAAATTATAATAACAAAATCAAAGCAAAAAGCAATTAAAGACATACAGACCTCTGATTGTACATGCCCCGAAAGTTGTAATTTGCTCTGTAATTTGGAAATGGCTTTGGATCTAAAGGCCTGTAGATGGCAGGCTCTCCCCTTTTCATAGCAAGACCATTTAGTTCCACTGTTGGAGTGATACTGCCTGTTTAAATAAAAGAAAAATGCATGTAAAATATTTCTACAACAAAGAATACAATCTATACTTAATAACTGTATTTTATTATCATGAGTAAAAAGTAGAAATGGAGGCAGTAAGATTCTATATAGAGAACCATCTATATAATTTTCTTATTCCAGGAATATAATTACTATAAGAACAAATAAAACAAAGTACAGAAGTAGTTCTTATTCTTTCTTTTTCTCAGTTTTTAATCTACTGTTTTCTGGTAATCCATTCCAAAGAAATAAAGCACACAGCTCTCAAAAGTTTCTTCACCTTATTCAAAATTTTACTATTCAAAATTATAATTATAGGTAAACTATGACAGATATATTATTAAATATAATTAATATATTATAAAAATATTATTGTAAGAAAAATATAGAATTGGTTCCAGCCCAAAGAAAACAGACAATGAAAATTCAAATAATAAGACAGATCACTTCAAGGGATTCACTATTCACACAAATCTGGATTTAGCTATTAATTAAGAAATTAAATATCAGCAATAAAAACAGGTCATTTAGAATGTTATACAAAGAAAGTTTGGTAAACCCCATGGTAAAAATGACTTTAAGAAGTAAATTTAATTAACTCAATAGGGATAACTTGCATAAGATCATGCTGTTTCTAATAACATTTACTGGATGAATTCATAAAATGATTCAAACTCTTTTAGATTTGGTGTTTTATTCTTAGAATACAAAGTACAATACCATAGTGGGAAAAAATCACTACTTAGCACAGACAACTTTAGAGCTGGACGAACCTTTATTCTGTTCCCCTTGTACTCCTGTGTGTTAGACCTTGGAGATCAACTCATCAGAGTCACAGAAACGCAGAGCTGAAACAAGCCTCAGGGATCATCTAATCCAAACTCAAGTTACTAGAACAGGAATTTCTTCATTAACAAAACCAACACAGCCAAATTCTCCTTTAGATCTCCACTGAAATGGAATCTACTCCCTCCCAGGCTGCTCTAGTTTTGAGGAAGTTTTTTCCTTCCATCAAGTCTAATCTGGCCTCTGACACTTCCACCAACTGCTGTTAGCTCAGTCTTCTCAGTCCAAACACAACAAAATTATCCTCTCTTCTATTAGCTTCCCCCTGATCTTCTTTTCTCCAAGGTCAGCATCCTAAATTCTTCAACTAATCCTCACTGTTGCATGATCTTGGGACTTTTATCATACTAGATGTCCTCTCCAACTTTTCAATGCCATTTCTAAACTATGGCACCCTAAACTAAATGCTCAGCTGCATTCTGACAAGGGCAGAGTACAAAGAGACACACTCCCTACCACCTGACTGGCCCCCGACATTATTGTGCCCCTCTTAATGCAGCCTAAACTTCTAATTTTACAGATGAGGAAACTATAATCCAAAGAGGTGAGGTTTTAAATTTAGATACCTGAGAGTTGTCCTAACTTACTTGGAAAAGAATGAACTGTTTCATTTCCGTTCAATTTAAGAAACATTTATTGAGAGCATACTGAACAAAAGGTAGTAAAAGTAGTTGTGCTCTGAAATACCACTTGTTTAGTAACTTGTGCCAAAAAAAAAAACAACCAAAACGTCCACTAAATAACTTTCAGAGTAGATTCTGTAATATACTGTCTTAACTCTTTGTCACTTTCTTCACAAACAATTAAGGCATAATACACAGCAAAAAGAAAACAAGTTTCTTCTCGCTACAAAGGAAAAACCAAAATGACCTCTTCAGGATGAACCCTAGGGGTTGCCAAAGCATCAGCTCTTCCTTAGTAGTTGCCTTAAATCTACCTGTGGTTAACTAAAGCATCTCACTTTAACAGTTCTTATTGAATTGTAGAACAGTTAAGTGAGGAAAAATGGGAGGAAAAGGAGTAAACTAAGAAAAAAAGGTAAAAAGTATAAAAATAAAGCAAAACCAAGTATAATAATGAAGTCATCTATTACAAATGACTATCATTTGACATGGAAGCACAAAGAGGAAGAACAGTCGGAGCACATGGATCATTATTTAATAAGGTCTTATAATCAATAACCCATATCTACTCCTCCAAATTTTATTCTGTAAATGCTTATATTAAATTTATCTCTAGATTAATGAATATAATCATATTAGCTTGCAGTCCAGGTTTTCATTCAATTCATGTTTTAAAAAACATTTATTAAATACCTACTATGTGAAAGGTACCAAGGAAACAAAAATATCATCATCATTTATATAGTACTTTAATTTGAAAAGTGGTTTATGTCAACTCATTTGATCCTCACAACAATCACCAGAGGCAAAGAGGTTAAGTGACTTACCCAGGGTAATACAGCTAATAAGTGTTTGGGGCAGGTTCAAACTCAAGTCTTTGTAATGATAAGGGAATTTGGAGATCTTCCCTGCCCCTTAATGGGGCTCACTTAGAGCCCAACAAGGGAAGCTTGATTAGGGGAGGCTTGTTTTTCAGGAAGGCCCACCTTTTGGTACTTTGTAATTAGGCAGTTGGTCAAGAAGGTTATGATGATGATGTCCTCTGACCCTGAAGAAGTCTACATATGTGTGTGTGTGTGTGTGTGTGTGTGTGTGTGTACGTATTCACATACTTTGAGATGTGGTTTTGCTTTGGGGCTGGAAGAGCTGTGGGATTTGGCTAGATGAGACTCTGGGCAGCCATTGAGCCCCAAACCCCCACCAGCTTTGGAAACCCAGATGTTGGTGGTACTTCTCCCTTTGGCAACTAATTATGTATGCATGTAATAATGGTCAGACAACTAGAAGCCCTGTCTGTTAAATTGTGTTATTTTCTCTGTATTTTTTGTCTGCTTGTAACTTGTTTGTATTTTCTCTGAAGTTCAGTGTGCTTTTTCCTCTAAACTAAGTAAATTATATATACATATGTTTGATTAAAGTAAGATTGTTAACCCTCTTTGAGTTGCTTTCCTTTAGAAAAGCCAATCAAAGAACCTGTGTTAGCAGTCATCCTGGGTAGGCTGTCCTGACTAGAAGTTAAATATTTTATACACTATGCCACCTAGCTGCCCTGAAAAAGTTTATAACCTAATGGAGAAGGTTGGGGTAAGGCAAGGCATGTATGTATATATAACTATGATATGAGATAGAATGGGATGAGTACAAGAAACCCAAAAAAAGGGCTATTAGGAATCTAGGAAAACAGAAATCACTCTGTGGAGGGGTCAGGGAAGGTTTGGTTTCAAGGTTAAACTTTGACAGAAAGTAAGGTCTCCAACAGGGCTCAATTAGAGGTAGGGGGTAAGGGAGAAAGTCCTCTCTGGACCTGAGGAATAATGTGAACAAAGACTACCAGAAACGGTAGAAGATAAAATAAGAACCAGCAATAATTAGTAGACCCATTTGGCTGGCATGTAGAGTACTCAAAGGGGAGTCATCTGGCTAAAATAGGCAGGAGATTGGGCATCATCACAGGTAAGGTTCAATCCAATTCAACAAACATTACTTAAGCATCTAGTAGGTTCTGAGATGAAATTGTCCTTGCCCTCAAGGATCCTCCAACTAGAGAGATCAAACATGAACATAAATAAAAAAAAATACAAAGTAATACAACTGGGGGAATTAGGAAAGGCCTCCCCCAGGAGGTGGGACCTGAGCTATGCTTTGAAGGATGCCAGAGACTCCAAGAGGAATCAATCACCACAGAAACCCTCTGCTTGAGCCAAGCAAGCTACTCACTGTTTTCCAAATATATCACATACTTACTTCCCAGGCCTCTCAATTTTGCTCATGAATTTTTCTCCTACCTCCCTTCCTCTCCATTTGTCTAAATCCTACCCATTTCTCAAAATTTAGATTAAGTCCTAACTTTTCCATTAAGCCTAACCCAACTGTACCAGTCTTCAGTGATTACTCTGCCCTTGAAATCCCTGTAGCACTTACTGCTGTTACACCATTTCATTTAGTACTTAAATACTTTGCATTTTTATTTACCCTAAATAGGGTTAATATCTTAGCTTCCCAAATAACTAGAGTATAATTTATGGACAGGACTAGATCTTATATTTCTTTGCATCCTAAGTATCCAGAACACTGCATAATAAAGCTTCAACAAATGGTCAGTTATAATCCAGAAACATTAAAGAAGTTAACAGAAACTAAATGTTTCTTATTTGTCCTGGAGGTAGTTAATTTCTCATCATCTGTAAAATGACTATGAATGTCATTTTGATTATAAGGGTGAAATATGAAGTTCATTGTCCACTTCTGATATAAGAAGAAGCTGAAGACAGAAGAGTCAATCTAACATACTCACTGCTTCTATATAAGACAGAAGAATATAAACTATATAGACAGGGGCTCAGAATGGGGAAAAACAGATTAGGGAAAACCAGAGAAGTCTTGGAAATGAAAGAAAAGACTTCCAAAAAATATGAGACATTCAATTTCTTTTACCTAACACACTTATGACAAAATATGGAACTGAATAAGCATTTATGTGACAAGTGAATGAGCCTGTGTGTATCTGAAAGAGTAAACAGACTGCAAACTCCTTGAGGTCAGAAAGTGTGCCTTCTTTTGAATCCAAATGATGCCTATAATAGAGGTGGGTAAACTAGTAAATTAATAAGTGAAGGGCTGTGTGAGTATGCTGGTTCTTGCTAACTCTTAAAAACAAAACCCTAGAGAGGTAAATGTAACACTCTGCTAAAGCAATTGTTTTAAATCTCAGTATTCACCAGTAAACTTTTGCCTTTAACTGACAACTCAGTTGTTTGCCAGTTTATCATCCTAAAAATCCTTGCTGATTATAGAACTAGTTTGTTACAATGCAACCAAAGCTCTTCTTTCTTTCCAAAAGCACACAAGGAAAGGGCACAAACATAATACAAGAAAAGGAAACAATTCAGCATTTGATTACCTGGATTACTATTGATATTGTTTTTTGGAGGGCGAGGAGTCGGTTTGGGAAGGGTAGTTTCCCTCAAGGCTTTGTTGGCAGCAGCATGTTGAGCTTTCTTTATACTACTCCCTTCAGACTGCCAGGTCTGTTCTCCAAGAGTCAGTTGTACTGAGAACATCTTCAAAAAAAAATTGAAAAAATTAATTAAAACCTTTCAGTAAGCAAGTATGTATGAAATGTTACCTGTCTGAAAAAAAATACATAAAATCACAGAATTTGAGCATTAGCAAGGATGCAAAGATTATCTAGTCCAACTTGACAGATTATATAAATAAGGAATGGCGTGTAGTAGATAGAGAGCCAGATTTGGAGGCAGGAAAACCTGGGTTTCAATCCTGCCTCAGATACTTAATAGCTGTGTGACCTTGGGCAAGTCCCCTAACTTCTATGGGCTTCAGATTCTTCTCTAAAATAAGAGGGTTTGACTCAATGACCAATAAGATTTCTCCCAACCCTAAGTCTATGATCCTAAGAAGCTGAGAAGTCTGAAGAGATTAGGTGAATTTCTTTCACTTAAGTCACATAACTGAAGTATCCTTCAAAAGAAGGTTCTAGAACCCCAATCCACTACAGTAAACTCTAAGTGATATACACCAAATTCTGTCTTCTACAATATTAGTAGAGACTAGCATGGATAGGGTCCCTTGATGTATAGTAGAGGAAACATAAATTTTTAAAAATATGATTTTGAAACAAAATAGAAACATCTTTTTAATATCATTCAAATTATCTTTACTAAGGCATATTTAGTGCATTTTCCCCATGGCAAAGTAAATCTGTTCTCCTAAAAATCTGGGGCACATAACAGAGAAGACCTAAATTTCTTCCTCTTTTCTATCACAAGCTCGAAGAGGAAGAGGTCAGAAGGATATAAAGATGAAAATGGAAAGAGGACAGCAAACTGACAACGGACAGAGATGGTTTGCAAATATTCTTATTATAAATGTTTTTCACCATCAAGGACAGTGGAGTCACTATATTTGGATCCTTAATATCACCATCTTGAATGTGTTTATACAGGAAATGGAAATGGCAGAGAAGAAAACAGCTAGACTAGATGAACGGTGCATGGGGTGGGGGGG
>CM053594.1:218417107-218435139 GCA_028646575.1 Pseudocheirus occidentalis
TTTTTCAAAGTCCTTTTTCATATTATTTATAGCTTCTAGGAATTCTTCAAGTGTCTTGGAAGCATTTGGTGTGGGAGTTCTGACTGTGTTGTCTTCCTCCCGTTCCATGCTTTGATCCTTTTTATCCACAAAAAAGGATTCTAGAGTTTTATTGCTGTTCTTATTTTGCTTCCTTTTCCTCATGTTGGTCAGTCAGTTAATTGATTGGGTTTTTTAGCTTTGTGAAACTCTGCTTCCAGGGGAGAAAGCTCTGTTCCAAATTGCTGGGGTTTTCCCAGCTGCCGCAGCTATTAGGAGGGTGTTGCAGCTCCCCGCCCCCAGCTTTGGCTTGCTGAGTGCGCACCCCAGGATCACCACCCAAGACCACAATCCGGATCCAGGCTGCTCAACACAGGAGTACTTGGCCCTGATCAGTTGACTCAGCCCCCCTGTGGGGTCCACAGGCCAGGGGCTCTGAAGTAGCCCAGTGGGGGCAGCCACTAGTTACAGCCGTTCCTGCCCTTCCCCCACTGCTTCCTTTCCCTGAGGGTAGATTGGCCAAACTGCTTTTCCTCCCCCAAGTTTAGCTTGAAAGCTTCACTTTCTTTCACTGACCTTTAATCCTGGCTTAGTAGATGTGAAGATTGCTCAAGGTGCTTTAAGATCTTCTCTGAAGTAGACTCACATTGTGGCTTGGGAGGCTCGGCTCCTCCCGACCACCCTGGAGCCTGGCCACGTGGCGGTTTAAGGCTGGGCTAGTCTTGGCTCTGGCCTGCAGACCTGGTGATGAGCCCCTCCTGCCTTTGTCTAATCCCTATTTTTCATGCCTTGCTAGATGTGGACTTCCTGGAGGCTGCAGATTTTCTCTCTTGTATACTGGCTGCGGTTTGGCTTGGCTGGGCTCCTTCCTACCGCCCCAGGGCCTGGCTGCGGTTTCGGTTTCAGGCCAGGCTGGCTTCGGCTCCCGTCCTGCCATGATGATCCCCTGCTGCCGAGCTGCCTTTCGTGAAAGATGTGTTTTCTGTATTTTTGTGAGTTTGAGAGACCTAGAGTTTGTTCAGTCATATTTTAAGGGTGTTTAGGGTGGCTGTGTGTGAGCTGTGGGACCTTGCTGCTTCTACGCTGCCATCTTGGCTTTGCCCCCAGAAGTCCTCTTTAGTAGAGACCATTTTAGCTTTTATATTTGGATCTTTAGCAATTAGCACAATAGTTGGCACACTGAGCTTTTTCACCCACTCATTAGAGTGCTGCACTGATACTCTCATCAGTAGGGGAAAAAATAAAAAAGGCAACTAATGTATCTGACAGACTTCCTATGGTGAATTTATAGCAATATAGGGGCAAGAATGGCCCATGATGAACAGGCATAGATGGGTTGGCGATCTAGATGAGAGACAGAGAGACAGAGACAGAGACAAAGAGATGCTTCAGTGCTTCACCTGCTCCATGTTGGAGTCCTGGAGGGTTCTGGTGGTGACAAAGCTACGTCAGGTAAGCTAGGGCTGAAGGAAGTTGTATCAGGAAAATGCTGGTCTTATAACATTCTATCCCTTGGTGGCAAGGTTTCTAAAGGATTTCCTACCATTTAAATTGCTTATCTAGCTTATAGTAGACAGTCCTTCTGGCATGGGTAATACTAAAGGAAAAAGGGGGGGAAAAAGGAAGAAAAGGAAAACCAACAAAACAAAAACAAAAAATGTAGAAAACAAAACAAGAAATCCTAGGCCTTCTCTTTTCCTTTGGCAGGACCAGTTCTCCAGTCTGGTTCTTAGGATGGGTGATGTGGTTCCTAATGTTCTTCTATTGCAAAGTTGATATGATAAACCAGAGCAACCCCAGGAACATCAGCATCACAGCCCAGGTGATGAGACCTCCAGTACAATCCCAAGTTTCTTCTCTTACAAATTACTCAAAAATTGAGAAAGAAACCACCTTTTCAAAATCCTTTTATGAGTCAAATATAGTCTCAATACCTAAACCAGGGAAAGATAAAACATGGAAAGAAAACTGTAAGGCAATATCATTAATAAACATTGACTCAAAAATTTTAAACAAAATTTTATACCAGAGTATGGATGATTCAACATTAGATAAACAATCAAATAATTATATTACAAATGAAAACATCCCAGACTACATGGTCATCTCAATAAATGTAGAAAAAGCTTTCAACAAAGTACAACATCCTTTTATTCTAAAAACCCTACAAAGTATAGGCATAGAGAGATCTTTTTAAAAAATATCATTTACAGTGAATTGAGCACTGGTCCTGGAGTCAGGAGGACCTGAGTTCAAATTTGACCTCAGACACGACACACTTACTAGTTGTGTGACCTTGGGCATGTCACTTAACCCCATCTGCCTTGCCTTCCCCCCTCCAAAAACAAACAACAAAAATATAAAAAGCATCTAAAACTAAAAGCAAGGATCATAAACAGTGGAGCTATACTAGAATTTCTTCCAATAAATCCAGTAATGAAGGAAGGATGCTTACTCTCACCTCTATTATTTGATATAGTTCTGGAAATATAATTAATAACAATACAACAAAATAAAAACTTAGAGGAATAAAGATAAAGGAAAGATAAAACTATGCCTGTTTGCTGGTGATATAATGAAGTTCTAGGGATTCAGAAAAGATGATAAATGAGACAATGGTTATAGCAAAGCTTTGGGCTACAAAATAAATCTTTAAAAATCAACCATATTTCTGTATAATAATAACAAAACACAAGAAACAATAATAGAAAGGAAATCACATTTAAATGACTATAAATTGCATAAAATATCTGGGAATCAGCCTCCCCCAATACACAAAAGACATGTATAGATTCAATTGCAAAATGCTCCTTAAAGAAATAAATAACAACCCAAATAGCTGGAGGGATATTCAGTGCTCATGGTGAAGCTATGCAAATAAAATAAAAACAAATACAATAAAAACACTGCTAAATTATACTTTTATATTTATATTTATACTTTTAATGCTATATCAATCAAATTACTAAGGGATACATTACAGAACTTTTGGAAAAACAAAAGATCTAAAGTTTTGAGGGAAAGGATGAAAAGAAGTAAAGACAGAGAGAGTGCTGATAGTGCTTCCAAACCTCAAACTATCTTATAATGAAGCAGTCATCAAGGCCGTCTCATCTGGTCCTGGTTAAGGAGCAGTGATATAGATCAATGGAAAACACTAGACAAGGGAGATTCAGAAGGAATAGAGCTCAATATCCTAGTTTTTTTTTTTTATGAAGTAGAAAACATAAATTACCCAGGGAAAAATTTCTTCTTTGATAAAATCTTCTGGGAAAAATGTGAAGTAGTCTGATAGAAAATAGCCTGAGACCAACTCCTTACACCATATTTTACATTACATTCTAAGTGGATACACAACTTTAGCATTAAAGATCATATTATAAAAACATCAGAAGAGAAACAGATCACATACCTCTTGTATCTGGGTAGGAGAAGTATTCTTAACCAGAGACAGAGGCAATTACAAAAGATAAAAAGATAACATTGATTACTTAAAATTCAAAAGCTTCTGCACAGACAAAATTAATGCATCTAGGATAAGAAGGTTGATTGATATCTTATCTAGGATAAGAAGGATATTGGTTGAATGGGGGAAAAAAATCTTTGTATAGAACTTCTCTAATAAGGATTTGGTATCCAAGACACACAGACACACACACACACAGACACACACACACACACACCAGAGACACATTTTCTCTTTTCCTCTCCCTCCCTCCTTCCTTCTCTCTGGCTCTCTGGCTCTCTCCCTCTCTTGTCGTTCCCCAGTGAATAATTGGTCACATAGGAACAGTTCTCAAAAGAATGGTAAAGTATTCATAACCACATAGAAGAGTGCTCTAAATCATTAATTTGAAGAGAAATGCAAATCAAAACAACTCTGAGGTTTCACTTCACACCCCACAAATTGGCAAAAATGACAAAAAATGGCAAGTCAGTGTTGGAAGGATCGTAGGATAGGCACACTAATACATTATTGGTGGAGCTATGAAATGGAGCAACCATTCTGGAAAGAAATTTGGGGATATGCAAATAAAAGTGACTGAATGTCCATACCCTTTCAACCAGAGCCTCCATTACCCCATGGAAGCCATCAGTAGGAAGAAAGTCCTTATATATTCCAAAATATTTATAGTAGCACTTTTTGTGGTAGTTAAGAATTGGAAACAAAATAAATGCCCATCAGTTGTGGGAAGGCTAGACAAATTGTGGTGCATAAATATAATGGAATATTACTGTGCTATAAGAAATGGTGTGTAATGAATATAGAGAAGCATGGAACAATCTATATGAACTAAAGCAGTGTGAAGTAAGTAGAATCAAGAAAATAATATACAAAGGAACTATAATAATATAAATGGAAAATCCAGACACCACAAATATTTAAAGTAAATGTAGCAAAATTAGGAAGATCAAATGAGATCTGAATGAAGAGATATGAGAAAGAATCCCCACCTACCCCTTTGTGGAGGTGGGAAGTCCACAGATATTATATATTACACATATTTTTGGATTTTTTCCAATGTATCAATCAGTTGTGCTGATCTTTTTTTCCTCTTTAAAAACACTTTTTGTTGTATGAGATGGCTCTTTGGAAGGGAGAGGGGAAAATACATGGCATACTATTTTGATGTTTAAAAAAAGAGAATATATACAAAATTTTCTTTGAAAAAAAAATCAAGGTGTGAGTGTGAGCTATCGTAGCAGATAAAAAAAGTCATCTATGGAAGAACTCAGCCCTTAAGAGGAAATAGTTTCTAGACATTTAAGAACCATGTTCTCGCCACTATATCATGCTGCCTTTCAGTATAAATACCACCCCTTCACCACCACACATATCATGCTGCTTCTTAGCACAAATATACACAAACATATAATTACATATATAAAAATTTCAGGATTTAATGATTATAGTATTCAGTACAATCATATATTTAGAATTGGAAGGGACCTTAGAGATTATCTAGTGTAACCCCCACATTTTACACGTAAGGAAACTGAGGTCCAGAGAGCTCAATGGTTTGCTTCCAAATTCCCTTACTTTAGAACTGTTTCTGGGCCAAAGTTCTGCATATTGACCCTGATCAGAGGACGTGACCTGACTTCCTATCTCATTACTGATGCTTACTACCTATGTGACCTTGAGCAAGTCACTGAACTACTACATAAATTTGAGCTATTTTTGTTTATCTATCTCTTGAGATACATGCTTTCCTTTCAATATATAATGCTAATGCCCAAATACAATAATTTATGACTTATTTACAAATGATCCATCTAGAAAAATAGCCGATATTGTTATAGGGCTTTAAGGTTTATAAAACGTTTCACATACATTATTTCATTTCATTGCCATAACAATCCCATGAGGTAGGTGTTAGTAATATGGATATCCTTCTGCTGAGCAAACTGAGTCTTAGAGAGGTTAAATGACTTACATAGGGTCATGCAGCTAGTAAATATCTGAGACCAGATCAAAATTCAGGTCTTCTGACTACAAGTACAGGAATCTATCCCTTACACAATTTTGCCTCATCAAGTCTGTGTTCTGTGCAGTTTGATACGCAGGAACACATCATTAATCAAGTGGGGACTCTGCCCACCCAAAAACTGTTGGGGTTTCATGATGTGTTGTGACGGAACCGTCTCAAAGAATTCAGAGTCAGACCACCTCTAATGCAACTATAGGCATTTATTGAGATTGATGCCTCTCATGAAGCAGGCTAAGTTCCAAGAGGAACTAGCAGCTTCAGAGAAAGCAAGATGAATTTTTATAGGGTAAAGATGCAATTACATAGCAGAAATCATGACTATTAAGAAGGCAGGAGGGGTTCGTTAAGGGATTAGGTAATGGAGGAGGGGTCCCACCTATGGTTGGTGGTTAAGCATTCTGCTGCCCTCTAATCGGCTAGCTATTGTGGTCCTGTGTGATCAAGATAAATAGTTAGGTATTGTGGTCCTGTCTTGGGCTAGAAGGATGATGTGATTGCGTTTAATACAAGAACACACCTGTTTCTGTGAGAATGGGTCTGGGGGCAGTTGTTAGGTAGAGGCAGTAGCTGGGTTCCCATCATATTGCTGTTTCTGTGGGAACTAAGAGTTCAGGGACACACTTGTTGTTCCAGTGAGCAGTGAGGCACATATGAAGAAATTAGGACATTGGTGGTGTGTGTGTGAGAGGAGGTACAGTGGGCCTACTGTTAAGTAGAGCCTATAATGAAGTTAGGATATTGGGGCTGGGGGAAGCTTTATTAGGATTCCATCAGCATGATATTATTTTAAAAGATACTTAATAACTCTAGATTCTGAGTCTAATATTCATCAAGCACTTTTGATTTTGATTTTTAAATTGTACTTCTGGTTACTCATTATACTTCACAAGGTTGTTCCAAATATAAATTATAGTCCCTTTAAGACCTTTTTCATATTGAGCAGTTTGTTGATTTTAAAAAAAAAGACATATATAAAGGAAAAGATTTATGTGAAGTGTCAAATAATGTAGTATATTACCAGTGTTAAGGAGGAATGTTTTGATATCTAGATGGAGTAGAAAAAGACCCCTATTTTACTTTAAATATAGGTGTATGAAGAAATAGCTATTAGATAGGATCTAAACAGTTTTGGACATGAATTTTAGAATAAATATAAAGACTTAAATCTCCTTGTGAATAATGTAGAATGACCACACTTGTGTGGTAAGAATTTGATATTTTAAAGAAGTAGAGAAGCATCTTTTATTTGTTAAAAATGGAAAATTATGTGTGTAATTATGAAAATTATGAGCGTAAAGAAATATAATTTCAATATCACTAAAGATATAGAGAGCTGTATTGAACCCTGCAAAGCTGCAAGGATTATGTGAATCTCACCTCATCTGATGACTAAAGATGGTAAGTCTAAAAGGAGAAATCATTGAGATAATAATTTAAAAAAACTATTTATTTGGTATTGATTTAAGGGAATCTGGGGCTTTGTGACTTTTAAATTGAAAGGTGAATCATGGAGAGTCAGGAGGCTCTCAGTTAAGCTTTCAAAGTAGATATTGGTCCTCAAAGAATAACTTCTTGCTGAAAAATTAATTTATGGAGTTGTGGCAACTAGAAGCAGTTACCTGCCAGAAGACTTCTGATGTTTGATTCCTGATGGGAGAAAAAATTGACTTCATTAGTCAAGAGCTTCAATGACAGTTAGTAAATGACAGCTTCTCTACCACCTGGAGTTAGATAGGGCTTCTCTGCTGCCATCTCTGCTCTGTGAGTACCTTGGAGGACAAGATGATCTGGATTTATATGTATATTGTTATGTATTTTATTATTTATGAATTAGCTTTGGTCTATAATGTTATTATTTCTTTTGCCTTTTTAAAAGTAGTCATGTTAAGATCTAAAAGTGTCATTATTATGAGTCACTGGTTATAGAAATTTCTCACACTATGTAAATTTGTTACCTTTTGAAGGGCTGATTTTGTAGACAGAAAATGCATTGGAGGGGGGCTTAAGAGGAGTGGGTAGGGGAAGTCTATTTCTTCTCAATAGGGTTACTTCTAGGACTCTGAGAGAAGTTGAATGTTACCATCTGGTGACTCTTCTCTATGAATCTAGTCTTGGTAGGATGAGGGGAGATTGCAGTGTAATCCAAACCCAGAGAGAGAGAGTAGATGTCAGCATGCCCTGTTAAAAGTGGGATATAAATATATTCTGTGACATTGGTAGGTGCCTATCCACACTCCTCATCCACCACAACCCTATTACATTTTGGGAACTATTTGTGTGGTTTTGCCTATGCCTTACTGGATTAGCATTCAGGTTGTTACAAAAGGAAAACACTTTGAAAATCTTCAGAAAGAATGCTCTAAATTAACATGTTATTCTAAGTATTATTTTCCTGTTATCATCATTTATGAAATGGACATTATATATAGAGAGATTTACATGGGCCCAATTATTGATTTTAACCAGACTTCAAATATTCATTGGTTCTACCATCTATCTACTAGAGTCATCTACTCTACTACACGTGGGTTAAGAGAATGAATGGTATGTAAGCAAATTATCTTCTAATTCACCCACAAATTTGCATTCCACTGAAAAACTAACAAAATATATATATTTTTAAAAATAAGGAGTGATTATGCTTATTTTAAGGACCATTCCCTTGCCATTTTTAAGCTGTGGGTGTGTAAGGACATATAGATTCTGAGAGATATATATTTTATACTTTTTGGAAATATGTTTATGCATGGTAGCGAAAAACTTGGTAACTGTTCACCACTGTTGTCCTGATGCATTCAGGAGGCGGTGGAAGTGAGCCGGAGCTGTCTGCAACTGTGTCTCAGAAGGGGAAATTAAAAAATAGCTTAAAACCCTGCAGGGATAGGCAGTTCAATTAGCATGATAAACTGATAAACCCTTTTTTTGAGCTCTAGCTTTTACTTCTAGCTCTTACTTGGTCTGTTTGGTGTCTATCTGGCTTTTGTCAGTCTTTCCTCATTCTCAGCCTAAATAAGTTCTACTTGTCTTCGTTTGGCATGTAAAATTAGTGGCAGTGCCATACTGCATGGTGAGAGTGCAAAAGAGGGCATTTTCCAGAAAAAGAGGGATAGAAATGGTTAAAAACCTTTAAAAAGCTAATGAAGGTTGATGGACAAATGAGGACATTCTTTTAAATTTATTCTAGCAGGCCCCTTAAAAATGCACCTAGAGAGAACACAACCTAATTACTGAATTGATATCATTGGAGTGTAGCCAGTTGGTTTAAATGACATTTTCAAAACTTTCCCCCTTCTCCTTACAATTTTTATTAATATCTCTCTTTAAAGCATTTAAAGATATATCTTTAGGTAATGTAATATATCATATTTTAATCAACAAATTATCACATTTCTTAAATGCCTACTATGTTCCAGGCACTGTTATGGGCTGGAGATATGAAGATAATAAAAGTGCAGTCTCTGCCCTTGGGGAGATTATATTCTGCAGTGACAATAGCATATATTCATTAAAGCAAATGCAAAATATATAGGTAATTTTGGAGAGGTTCAGTAGGTACTGGCAACTGTGGGCAGGAAAAATCTCAGATAGGAAATGACATTTACGCTGAGTTTTAAAAGGATTTGTTTCAGTGCTGTAATATTTGTCTGAAAGGTTGAAAGGCAGTTGTCTCCAGAGGTGATGCAGATATGTCTGTATCTGGGCCAGCTGGAGTCATTTAACAAAGACCACATTTCAGAACTTTAAATGGGGAAAATAATTCCCATCCCAGGAGTTCTTAACCTGGAGTCTGTGAACTTGAAAAAAAAAATGGTAGTTGAATTTCAATATAATTGGTTTCTTTTGTGATTCTATGTATTTTATTTTGTACATTTAAAAACATTATTCTGAGAAGTGATACATAGGTTTCATCAGAATCAAAAGGGACTGTGACACAAAAAAAAGATTAAGAATTCCTGCTCTAGAGAATAACTGGAAAAAAAATGTGAGAATAGGAACATACAGAAGTGGAAAATTACCAGTAGCACAATCGCATTAAATCTTACAGGCACTTCCTGAATTATGAACATCTAACTTAAGAGTATCTGTGTAGGAACAAAGAAACTATTTCTGATTTCTTGCCAATACTGGTGTGACTTTTCCTGGTTTACCAAATACGCTTCTTTCCACTACTAGGTCTTTATTCCAGAGGTCAAAGGAAAAGGAAAAGGACCTATATGTACAGAAATATTTATAGAAGCTTTTTTTTTGTAGTAGGAAAGAATAGATAATTGGGGGGGATGCCCATTAATTAGGGAATGGCTGAACAAGTTGTGATATGATTGTGATGGAATATCATTGTGCTATGAGAAATGATGAGCAGGATAGCTTTAGAAAAAACCTAGGAAGACTTATATGAACTGATACAAAGTGAAGTGAGCAGAATCAGGAGAACATTGTATATAACAGCAATGTAATGATGATCAACTCTGAAAGACATAGCTACTCTGATCAATGCAATTACTCAAGATAATTTGGAGGACTCATGATGAAAAATGTTGTTGACCTCCAAAGAGAGAATGGATGAACTCTGAGTGCAAATTCAAGCATACTTCTTTTACTTTCTTTTTCTTTTTTTGTTTTGTGAACTGGCAAATGTTGAAATATGTTTTGTATTATTTTACATATATAATTTATATCATATTGCTTGCCTTCTCAAAGGGTGGGGGAGGAGGGGCTGAAGGGAGAGAATTTGGAACTCAAAATTTAAAAAAAGAATGTTAAAAATAAATAAATAATATATTTGAAGGGTAAAGAAAAAGAAAGAAAATACACATGTGCTACCTTAATGAACTGTGGGGGATATAGGGTTATAAATGAGATAGATGAGACTGGAAGGGGTATATACAAAGCATTGCTCTGTGGAACCTCTGGAGTTCCACTTTCACATGCCAGACATATAAATTCCCTCAATGATAAACTGGCCTCCCAGAATCAGTGGAGCTAGGAGAGAATAAACACTAGAGTTCCCTTAATGGTAGCACTAATATCAGCAAACATTAATTCTCCCTTCCCCAATCTCAAGTAGTGGCAAGAAATGGACAGCTCTATAGAAAGTAGAGGATTCCTCAAGAGAATTCACTAATAGAAAGCAAGAAGAGAAAGAGAAGATAAGTTCTGGTTTTACTGCTTTTTTTTTTTTTTGGTCATGAAAGGATTTAGGGGTGATTATAAGTTTAGATTTATTCATTCACCAAGCATTTATTTATTAGATATGAAGGTAAGTGCAACTAGGAATTAAGATATACAGGGGCTGGGATAGGGAGACCCTCCCTGCCCAACCTGTTTTAGGGTTGGGGCAGGGGCAAGACTGGGAGAAAATTTGTAATTCAAAAATGTAATGAAAATGAATGATGTAAACAAGAAAACAAATTTAAAAAAAGATATGAAGGTAAGAAGGGGATTGCAAAAAGGAGATTTTGTGGAAGGTGAGAGAATAGTTTATTGCAGGAGGGTATAACATATACATCAATAAATACAAGTTAATTTGAGGAGGGAGAGAGTATTACATCTGGGGGATCTGGGAAAGCTTCATAGAAGAGATGGCTTCTATTCTGGGCATTCAAGAAGATAAGAATTCTGAAAGGCAAAGAGGAGGTCACATTGTTTCAAGCATGAGAAAAACTTGTTTGATTGGACAGGGACAGGAATTGTAATGTTAAGTTTGGGGATCAGGTAATAGTACAGTTTAACTAGAAAATGTGTAAAATGTGAAATAAAACTGGAAAAAGTAGTTTGGAACCAGATTGCAAAAGACTTTAAGTGACAGGTTAAAAAGGTTATATTTTAGGAACTGAAAATAAAATAAGATTGAATTAAAAAAAATTTAATCGTTGAAAAAAGTAGGAGCCCCTGAAAGTTTTGTGGTGAAAGTGTAATGTCCAGGCATGTACTCTAGGAAAATTATTTTGTTGGCTTCTATGAACCTAAATTGAAAAATGTCAACAGAAGAATGATTAGGAATGATCCAGAAAGTCAAAGCCATGCCATAGTAGGATCTATTAAAGGAATCAGAGTTGTTCAACCTACATTAGATTAGATTTGCAGGGAAGGACATAACCATATTCAAGTATTTAAAGAGTTATATTGTGGAAGAATGACTTCATTTATTTGTTCGGCTCCAGAAGGCAAAACTAAGAGCAGGCAAACAGAGAGAGGCAAACGGAGAAATTTCAATTCCATCTAAGGACAAACTTTAGCAATTAGAGCTGTTTCTAGGCTGGTAATATTCCAAGGAAAGATTATATAACTACTGATCAGTGCTATTGTACAGGCGATGTCCTAGCTTCCTTACTAACCACTGTCTTAGAATCAAGAATTGGAAGGGGTTTGAGAAACCATCTAGTCCCACCTGTACCTGAAGAAGAATTCCTTTTACACCTCCTCAATCACTCTGACTTTCACAACCATTCCACTCAGAAGTGTGCTGGAGTAGGCACTGAGAGCGAAAGTCAGCATGAGCATTTTCGCCTCTGAAATAAAAGACCACTATAAATCAAGGCTTGATTAGTTATTTTGTTGATAGTCTAGATACTCTAGACTTAAGAAATGAATGAAGAAGAATGTTAATGATGCAGATTAAATTTAGAAGTGTGTTGTGGGTGTTTTTCCCATTTAGAGAGCTGTTTGTTAAACATTACTAGCACATTTCTCATTACTCTGCCCTCACAAAATAGAATAATGACTACTTGATTACAAGATTCAATAGTCTTTTAAAAATCCTCATCCTTATTGACTTTTTTTGCAGCATTTGATAGCTGATACGCTGGATACTCTCTTTTCCTGACTTCAGAAACACTATACACTCCTACTACCTCTCTGTTCATTCCTTTTGTCTCTCCCAGGCTGCTCATCTTTTCCCCTAATCTTTAATATAATGTTTCTCAAGGATTTGTCCTTGGTGCTTTCCCCTTCTACACTGTCTCTGTTGTTAATCTTATTAACTACTGAAGTGATACATCCTATCTTTCTAGCCTTATGACTTACTACTCTCTACCTTCTAAGGTCCTGCCAAACAGAACTACTACTACTACTACTACTACTACTACTACTACTACTACTACTACTACTACTACTACTACTACTACTACTAGTTCTTTAAAGGAGGGGTGGAGAACCTACTTGCCTTAAAGCATACCCAGCCCTCTTCCCACCTTCCCCCCTTTTTTGTACCTTTTTCTGTGCCTTTATCTCCTCTTCATCTTTGGAATTCTTTTTTCTATGTGTGTCAAAACCTGTTTTTATTGGTGTGGGGAATTCCCAGTAAAGGAACTCCCTCTGCTGATGCATTAAAGTGTTTTCAGTATGAAAATCTTTTGTCTTTGCCAATCCTGTGAGTGTGTGAGATAAAAATTTAAGAGAGCTGGGACCCATTTTAGGAAACTATGGAGAAAAGAGAATAAGATTGAAGCACAGACAAATATGAAATGCTCAATTTGTTAATGGGCATAATTTTTAAAAATAGGACAATAGTGTTTCTTTTAAAATATATTATTGCCTGTCATTTTTACATCACAGCTTCTCAACCTTTCCTTGCAACAAAGAAAAACAGTTAAGAAAAACTAACCAATTCAGCACTCTTGATTGACAAAATATACAGTTTTGCACATTCATGGTCCTTCACATCTCTAATGAGAGGAAGGAGGTGTGTTTCATTATTCATTCTCCAGGACCAAGGTTGTTTTTTATAATTCATTAGTGTTCGACTGCATTTTAGTGTTGTTATGGGTTACATTTTTGTAGCTGTTGTGTGAATGAATGAATGGATGATAAAAAAGAATTACTAATCACTGTGCTAGGGATACAAATAAGAATGAAACACGGCTCCTGCTTTCAAGGAATTCACATTCTAGCAAAAGGGACAGCACATATGAATGGTTTCAGCTTTAAATCAGATGGAAAGGTCCCAGGGTCCTTAGGGTACATGTAGCAGCAGAGCTGCTGATAAAATGATATCACTTTCTGAGGGTGAACCATCTGACGACATTGCAAAAAACGTTGGTGGCAGGAACTTTTTTTTCTGGGTCCTGAGTAGTTGTGGCTTTCGTACCTTCAGGAGCAATTGCCAGGCTGCATCTGCACAGGGAATGTTGTGGGCACTATACTTGAGGTATTACCATTCCCAATGTTCTTGGGCCCAGGGTCCTAAGTTGTCTTCATTGAAATCTGAAGGGAGATAATGGTCCAGGTGGTGGTGGTGGTTTGACTTGCCTACCACATGTCCTGTCTCTTCCCCAAGGTGCTTTGCTCTCTCTGTTAGATTGACCCAGTTGCCCTGTGGGTAGCAGGTGGTTTGACAGTTGGTGGGGATGCTGGCACCTTTTCCATATTTCACAGGAATTAGCTCATGAGCTGATGACTTCAAGGGTAATAAACATATACATATACTACAGAATACTTATATATTATCTGCAAATATCTATACCATGTGTATATTATACTTGCTTATGCTTTTTTCACTGAATTAATATTTATTGTTATGGTACAGTGATATTTCATTACATTAATAAACCACAATTTGTCCAGTATTCCCAATTCAAAGAGCACTCAGTTTATTTCTAGATTTTTCCTAATACAAAGTGTTGCTATGATTTTTTTGGCAAATGTGGGTATATTTTGTAGGTATTTTTTTTTGAAGGACAATTTGGGTTAAGTGACTTGCCCAAAGTCACACAGCTAGTAAGTGTGTCAAGTGTCTGATGCTGGATTTGAACTCAGGTCCTCCCGACTCCAGGGCCAGTGCTCTATTCACTGAGCTACCTAGCCGCCCCCATGTGGGTATATTTTGGTATATTTATATCATTGACTTCCTTAGGATATATACCTAGTAGTAGATTAAAGTTCAGTGACTTTGCTTGAATAATTCTTTATTTCCCAGAAAGTATGGCTCAATTCACAGCTCCATTAAGAGTGTGATGACAATTTTATTTCTTTTTTTCCCCCTTACTGAAAATCATTTTTGCTTTAAAGCTCTGATGTCTACAAATTAAAAATTAAAAAACAAACAAACAACAACCCTAGTTTCCAGTTCCTGTAGTTATAAGATTATGTAGGTTCTGGAATAATGTGGCAGGACAACAAAACAAAACCGATTAGTCAGCTAGCATTTAAGTGCCTACCATGCCAGGCACTGTGCTAAGCACCAGGGATACAAAGAAAGGCAGAAGACAGTCCCTGCTCTCAAGGAGCTCACTGTCTAATGGGAGTGAGGAGATGTGCAAACAACTAGATACAGGATAAATTGGGGCAAGACTCAGAGGGAAAGAACTAAGATGAAAAAAACTGGGAAAGGCTTTTTGGAGAAGGTGAGATGTTAGCTGAGACTTTAAAGAAGCCAGGGAAGTCAGGAGGTAGGAACAAAGAAGAGTATTTCCAGCCATTGGGGACAGCCAGTGAAAATGCTCAGGAGCTAGAAGATGGTGTCTAATGTGAGGAAAGAAAGGAGGTCAGGGATCTGGAGATCAGTATGAGTGTGGGGAGGGGAATAAGGTGTAAGAACACCGGAATGGTAGGAAGAGGCCAAGTTATGAAAGACTTTGAAAGCCAAATGGAAGATTTTATATTCAATCCTTGAGGTAACAGGGAGTTTAGAGTTTATTATGGGTTGATGGTAAATGTTTAACAACTGATTCTCTGAAAAAAAAAAGTGCACATGACGTACTTCTAAGCTTAATTTGCCTTAACATTTTCTCCATTACTTTCTTAAATTTAGATATCATACAAAACAGTAAACCAAGCCCTGATTTATTATTTGTCCATTTTGAAAGTGAGAATGCTTGCTCTGAAAATTTAATAATCAAGATATTTGAGAATTTTCTAAGCCAACTCCAACAAATTACTGTGTAAACTGGTTTGAAGATCATTTTAACGAATGAATGGAGGATGGATTGGAGTGGAGTAGACTTGAGACAGGGAGACTCACCCAAAGACAACTGTAAACAGTCAAGTCTTGAGTTGCTGAGGGCCTGCATATAAAATAATAATGTCTTTTTTATCTGGTGCTTAAATTGCAAGATTAACCAAGATTTCAAACTTAGGTGTATATTATGGAAAATGTTTGGATTGGCTATAGGAGAGAAGAGGGCAGTTAGGTGGCATCATGGACAGAGCCAGGAAGACTCATCTTCCTGAGTTCAAATCTCACCTCATACATTTACTACTTAATGACTTAAAGTGACCCTTTTGCTTCAGTTTCCCCATAGGTAAAATGAGCTGGAAATGGAGATGGCAAACCACTCCAGTTATATTTGCCAAGAAATCCCCAGGTGGGGTCACCAAGACTCTTACATAATTGGAAAACAACTGAACATAGGAAAGAAGGGGTTGTTTTTAATCAAATCTTTTTATTTAAAATAAGTCTTCATTGATTTTTAACAACATGGCCTAAATTTTCCTCTGTATTTCACTTCTCTCCTTCCCAGAGAGTTATCCTACATAACAAAGAACTAAAAAAATAAAAAATAAACCAAAATGAGGAAGGGAAAATCTATCAGCAAATCTAATCACATTCCACGTTCCAGGTGCTTGGATCTCCCCCTACAAAAGGGTTGGGGATGTGTGTGTAAGGACAATGTAATTTGTAATGTAACTTGATTCAAACATGCCTAATATGTTTTTCCCCCATGATATTTACCTGAACAAGGTGTGTGTGTGTGGGGTGTGGGGGTGTATGGGAGGTGTCAACCTACATCCCACTCAATTCCATCCCAATCATTCTACCCCACTTTAAGTAAAGGCAAGAAACATTTTTAAAGTGCTACTTTGGAATACAAATATAAGCAAAAAGACGGTCCCTGCTCTCAAGTTCCATACATTTTAAAATGATAGGGCTTGATGGGACAGGGAGGAGAGGACTGAGCCTTGAACCGCCATCTCTTTCCTCTAATTAATTCCTTCTCAGAGTTTTGGCTGGAATGCTTGCAGTCTTCTCTCTCCTGCCAAATACTGATTCCCATTCGTACACCAATAGGAACAAGAAGCATTTATTAGGCACCTACAGTGTGCCAGATTCACAGCTAAGCTCCAACTAACTTAATTTGTTAAGCCCCAGGGCATGACTAAGTCCCTCACCAGTCAGAACCGACTTCTTGAATTCTCACCTGACAAATGTGGCAGAAATCAGGGGTTATTTTTAAATGGGGATGGGGAAGGTAATTGTCTGGGCTGCCCCGTCCCCCTTTACAAAGCGGAAGCAAAACCAATCCAAACCGAGTCACCCAAAGGTAGCGCTTCTACTTATGCGGCAGTTTCTCAAATCTGGGAGGAATCTTTTAAGAACAAACCTAGGAGACTTTCCAATAATTTCTGGTTCTCCTGGTTTGTTCCCTGAAAGCCAGACAGGTATCCCTTTGTCCGGACAGGATGCGCCGCGTGTCACCAGCTGCCTCCCGGACCCTGGGGGTGAAAGTTCCCTGCCTTCCTTCCTAGGGATCTGGGAGGGTGCGGGGAACAGCGAAGCCCAGGCCGGCGCCCGGGGCTACGGGCTCTCCAACGAGCACACGTAACAGTGCTGAGCCGAGATGGGGGCAAGTGCAAGCTTGGGAAAGAAGGGGTCGCATGTGCCTCCGGTGTGCCAGTCTCCCGGCAAAGACAGGGCACGCACGCCTCCAGAGAGCCGGGGCCGGGTGCCGGGGCACCAGGGCCGGAGCCGCAGCGCTCTACGGCTGGCCTCTAGTGCGAAGGCAGCGCCTCGTAGGCAGCACGGGCTCGGCCGCCCTCGAGCGGTGACTGCATCCCAGGCACCTAGGGAGCCCTCAGGCTGGGGATTCCGCGGCGGCCGCCAGGTGGCGCGCGAAACTCCGGGAACAATGGCCGAGTTCCCCCTCCAACCCCCGCCACACCAGTCCCCGGCCTCCCCAACCATCCGGAATCGACCATTTGAGCTGGCAGAGAAGGGGGGCGGGGGGAGCTGGAGCGTGGAGCGCGCGGTTGGGGGGGAGGGGCCGCGCGTACGCCCAGGCGCATTCTATGGGGTTCGTCGTGCCGGCACGCGGCCAGACTCGCGCGCTGGTGGATGGGGGAGGGGGGTAAGCGGTTGGGCCGGGAGGGGGCGTGCGGTTGGGAGGGTGGCGCGGGCCCGGGCGGGAGAGGAGGGAGGGAGAGAGGGAGGGAGGGAGCAAGAAGGGAAGGAGGAGGAAGGGGGGAGGGAAAGCGGGAGTGGTTGAAGCCGGCGGCGGCGGCGGCCGAGCTGGGTCAGTTCTCTTTAGTGTTTGCCAATGTTGGAGGTGTCTCCAAACTATCTCCGGGAAGAAGGTAAATTCTCCCCCCGGGGGCAGCACCCGGAACCACCCCCGACCTTGGCGTCAGCCCCGGCCGCTCGGGAGGCAGAGGGCGCTGGGGAGCCGCCGCTGAGCGGCGGGGGTGGGGCGCGAGGGCTCTCACCTCGAGCGCAGCCTCTCCCAGGCCCCCCCCATTCCAGAGCGGGCGGAAGGGGGGTGTGTGAGAGGGTACGCAAGGGGGGGGGGGCGAGGGTACGCGCGCGCTGGG
>CM053594.1:218435639-218465609 GCA_028646575.1 Pseudocheirus occidentalis
CCCACATTGTCTTAAAGTATTGTTTTATATGTCTCCTCCCTTTTATAGACAAACTTCCAGGAAAAGTCACCTATACTTGTTACTGCCACTTTCTCACATCCTTTGTGATATACTCAACTCCTTGAAATTTGACAATTCCACTCAAATCAAACTGGCCTCTCCAAGGTCACCACATTTCATAATTACTAAGTTCAATCACCTTTTCTTAGCCCCCATCCTTCCTGATCTCTCGGTGCCATAGGGTACTGCAGACCACCCCTTCATTCTAGCTGTCTTCTCCACACCAGGTTTTTGTGACACTGCTCTCTCCTAGTTCTGTCTAATCATTTTTCTCTTTAGTGTCCTTTGCAGGATCACTTTATATCATTCTTTTTCCAAACCCTTCCATATTTTGAACTTCCCTTTCACTGTTGAGGGTAAAACCCTTCTCCCAGTCACCCAAGCACTAACAAGGAAAACAGGCTCAGTAATAGTATTGCCCCTTTAGCGCCCCACCCAATAAAAATATAAAAGGAGGAAAAGGAGCTAATTGAATTGTTTAAAAGAATACAAAAATGAGAACAGAAGGAACAGAAGGATGTAGAAAAGAAAATAAAGAAAATCAGAACAGCTTTGAAAATATCATGGAATTTACTAGATGTTTTGTAAAAGCCAGCCATATACAAAACTCATATACAATCATTTTTCCTCTTCTGTTTTTGATATAGAAATGTTCTCTTTTTTTGGTATAGTGTAGAATATAAAAATGAAAGGAAAAAATATAAATTTTCAACTTTAACCTACAATAGCTGGGCAAAGAAACACTGAAAAGAATATTCAGGATTTACTACATCTAAGACTTAAAATCCCTGAATTCTCACTACCAAATTATTAGTCTAAAAGTCTAAAAGACAGCCCAGTACACTAGAAAGCATGTCTAGGGGTCAAGGGAACTCCATACAAGTCTTAATGCTGTCACTTAATCTTGGGCACAGTGGTCACTTTTCCTTTCTAAGCCTTACTTTCTTCATCTGTTAAATAAGGATATTCTAGGATCTGTGACTGCTTTAATGATAATAATCACAGTAAGTTACATACTACCTGTTATAAAAGAATAGCAGAATGTTATTAGAATAGTAGAGTAAGTAAACTACAGAGCCCAAAATAAATTAATAGAAGAACATAATTATGGGCAACCCAACTGAAAATAATGAAAAGGGCAAAAATTAAATGATCAAAAATAATATTTTTCTTTAAATTCTATTGTCCATGGTAGCTAAACGCCATACCAAATAATGAATAAACTGCTAGAAAAACATATGAGCTATAAATAACATTTATTGTTTATTAATTTGTTTTTAAATCCACTTAAGAGAGCACACAACACTGCAAAACTGATCAGATTTTTTGTAAGAATGGTTTCCCTTTAAAGAGTCATGAACTAATAAAGGTAAAAAGAGACTTAGAAATTATCATCCATCTCCTTGAATTACAGAGGAAAAAAAAGTAGAGTCGGAGAAGCCAGTAATGCTAGTAAGTAGAAATGCCAGAATTTAAATCATCATAGTGTAAAGACATGCTAGCCTCTTTTTTCCATTGATGTTTACTCATTAGCAGTTTTTCCTTACCTATAGATCCAATTATCAACTTATTGAGACTAATGGGGACAGAGTAGCTATAAAATCCCTCACATATTTTATCTTTTTTCATTAAATTTCTTTAAACAACTGATATTAAGTTTACAAATGACAAATTTTAGTTTAATTCTTTTCCTTACCTGAGCCACATTTAGAAAGTAGTGTTAATGAGCAATTAAATAACAAAAGATTAAAACATAAGCAGAAAGGAGACTAAAAAGGATAAAAATCCATAACCTTCATAATCAGCTCCTAGAAAATTGTTGACTTCAGGGCTAATCCTAAAGTGTAAATAGGCCATCATAATCTCAAATTTCCAAGAGCAAATGACTGACCTCAAAAAATAACATGTAATTAATACAGTTTATCATTTGCATTTTTTAAATCTGTAGTTTCACCAAGGTACTAAGATTTTTTTTTAAGTGCAAATATAAGACAATTGTGGGGATATACTGTAAGAATAACTTCTATGTTCTAAGTTATTTCCTTGAAAAAATAAATATTAAAAATGAACACAGAGATAATAATAAATCATTTGGTTTCAATACTAACATATGCGACATAATGTCAATTAGATTAGTTTTAGAAATAAAAATCACACTGGATAAGGCTGACAATTGCAATTGCTAGAGGAAATACTCAATTTCCGATCTTTTCTGGAATGCAGATAATAGTTTGGCTCATCAATATATCTGGGCTCGTGAGCCCAGATCTGGGTATTAAGGACAAAAAAATGAGCATGATTGGTAAGAATTAAAGAAGGAAAATCTGTTTCAATTCATTCTACCTTTAATTATGTATTACTGATCTCAACACAGAAACAATGACTTCAGTCCCCATGCTTCTAGCCCTTTCGAATTTTTTTTAAGTCAAAAAAGGGAAAAAGACAAATCTAAGACTATATATTTGATTTATTTTAGTAAGCAGCTTGCCAGACCATGAAATCACCTGTTCAGAACTTAAGGTACGGCTCACAACCTAAAATTGTAACCTTACCTTGGCATGAGCAGGCCCTCTTTCATTCAGAAGCTTATACTGGGGTTGAACTCTATTGAAACGGGCTAACTCATTTACCAGACACATTGGAGTTTTCTCTTTGGGGTTTGCCATGTTATCTTGGAGAGAAGCTGTAAATAAAGAATCTGTAAAGTTTTGGTGGAGAAATACCTTCTTCACAACTTCATAAAACTTTTGCAAAAAATGAAAAATGTATTTTTAGAAAACGTTTTGTAGATTACTAATCTAACCAAAATCATACACTTGTATAAAATACTGAATAAAATTTATGCAGCTGAGAAAATCTTTTTTTACCCTTTCCATTACATGCAACAGAAGTAATTTATCACTCACAAAATAACTATGAAATAAAAAGAAAAAAATTTTCCCTCACTTCAATAACTTATAATGCTATACATGGCAGCATATTTATAAAATCTGTAACGTAATTTAAAATTACATTAACTGAAGAAAAAACTTATTGGTTCAAAGGTTAAATAATTTAACTTCTAAATAGAAATTTAATGAAATATTTATTTCCTCATTAGCTTCTTAACATAAGTCTGAATCAAAGACTGTGTGGTGTAAAAGAGATTTCGCAATCTAATCCAATGAGGCCCCACTAGGAGTGAATTGATTTCCATTTTATACAAGTTAGCACAGAGGGAGAACCAGGACAAGGTCTCCCAAAGCTCTTCTTGGTTCTCTGCCCATAACACATTACACTTCTACTTCCCTATTTGCACTATTATTAACTTTTTCTATCTTTTTTCTCTCCTCCATTTACTTTCAATTTTTCCTAACATGTTGAGAACTTTTTCATTTTTTACACCCTGTAGAAAATGAAATTATCCTTAATTTTCCTATCATCATCAATATGAATTTATAACATATAATTTGTTTTTTATCCATGATATTAAAACAGTGCATTCATTAGGGTAAAAAAAAAGCAGTAGCAGCATTAATCACTGCCAGCTGATACAAAAAATTTATAAAAGATGAAAAATATAACTTGGCTTACTGCTAAGTTAGACTCCCCTTTTCAGTAAATACTCAGAATAGACAGAGAACAGGATGTAAAAAGGAATAAAATGACTTTATTTAAGCACATTAGTCACTTTAAAACTTTCTGCAGTTATGCTAAACTAAGCAATTATTTATCTATAGCCTGTAGAATCATTCTTTTCCAGACCCAAATGACTTAATGTAATGAATTGACCAAAATCATGATAATGAACCATTTATCAGAAAATTACAACCTTACCAGGTAAGTTCTTTGAAGGAACAGAATCCAATAGACCAATGATATGACTATTACGATTGACAGCTAACTCTGGAATTGAACCATTCATGGTGCCTTGCAGACCCAGAGAACTTGGAGATGTTAATGATGGGGATAGCACCGTAGGAGAGAGAGTAGATTCAGCGAAGTTTACTGAAGTCTGCATTTTAACTTTCCACTGTCTATCACTGCAAGACAAACAAATATTTGGTAAGTTATCTTTTTATTTCATAAAATCAGTGAGATAAGCAAAATATAAAGTTATTCAATGCTAGAAACAAAATTTGATGCTTGCAGACGTACTACAACAGTCATTACAGTTACAATGTAAATTAAATGGCTGACTAGAGCAGATAGTGTAAGTTACTTGAATATCCACAATTAAAGTAAATCACAGCCTTTAAAAAGAAAAAAATTAAAATGATCAGAAGATTCCCCAATCTTACATCATATCATAATTCCATTCCTAGAACTATGTTTATTCACAATTCACAATTCTGCTGTGCTAAATATTTACCTTTTATACAAAAAGATGTACAGTATTTAAAAATATGACAAGGACAAATGCTATCTTAAACTCAGTTTCTTAAAAACAAAAATAAATTTTCTTCTTTTTTCTTTTTTTATGACTACTTTTGAGAAACAGCACTAATCTACTTGGGTATTTTGGTTTTGGAACAAAGTTGTTTAGGAGGGGAGTGCAACAGAGTATATGCAAGACATAGAGGCATTTCACTTTTTAATAAAGTTTGAAAACAAAAATCTATACTTACAAAACAGATAAATTAGGGAATAACTATTCATATTACAAAAATAAATTTTTAAAAGGTTTTGCTTAATGATTTCTTTAAATATGTTTACCCAAGAGAATGTCTTTGCTTACAAATTTGGCATAGTTTAGTCAAAGGAAAACAACACTGAAGTTTTAGCAGCCATGGCATCAATTAAAAATTATGATCAAGTAACTCTAAAATCATGTCAGTGTCGCACAGAGGTTTTTTTAACCTGAGGTCTGTAAACTGGGTTTTTATTTTTGTTTTATTCCACATTGTGATAACTATATTGAAATATAATTGATTTTATTTTACAAACTTAAAAACATTCTGAGAAGCACTGGCTTCACCATAATGTTAAAGGGGTACATGACACACACAAAAATTAAGAATCCCTGATGTAGAAGGTGGTTTTGGAACCAAGTTTTGAAAAAAGAGAGATTCCATGAGGATTGGTAAAGAGGGAGCATGCTCTAGGTATGGGGAACAGCCAGTTCAAAGGGAAAAAGAGAAGAGATAAAGAGACATGTATGAGTAACAGAACGAAGGCTGTTTAGGCAGGACAAAAGAAGGCAGAGAGTAATTGCCTGAAGAGACAGGAAAGAAGTGTCAAGGCCAAGTTGTGAAGGGCTTTAAAAAGCAAACAAAGGGGTTTATATTTTATTCTAAAACTAATAGGGAGTCACTGGAGTTTAATTAGCAAGGGAAAGCTGATAAAGCATGAAAGAATTTGTTGAATAGGAGAGGGTTTACCAAGTAAGAAGTATTTGAATATGAGTAATAAAAAACTTTTGGACCCTACAACGTACTTTATAATCTCCTTCCAGAAATAAAATACAAAGATTAGAAATAATGAATAATAAGCTTATATTGAAAGATATCAGGACATAGTGAATACAGACCCAACCTCAAAGCCAGGAAGACCTGAGTTCAAGTATTGCCTCTGACACATGCTGACCCTGAGGCCAAATCCCTTAACCTCTAAGTGCTCTAAGCAACTTGTGTGTGTGTGTTTTTAATAACTTGATCATTGTATTTCAATATAACTGGTTTGCTTAGTAATCATATATATTTTATTTTATGTATTTAAAAATATTGTTCTGATGTACAGTCCATTGGCTTCAGAAGACTGCCAAAAAGGTTCATGACACAAACAAGGTTAAGAACCCCTGCCTAGGGGTGGCTAGGTAGTGCAGTGAATACAGCACCAACCCTGGAGTGAAGAGGACCTGAGCTCAAATCTGGCCTCAGACACTTGACACATTTACTAGCTGTGTGACCTTGGGCAAGTCATTTAACCCCAATTGCCTTGCCTTCTCCCCTCAAAAAAAAAAAACAAAACAACCCTGCCTAATTAAATATGCAGAATGGTAAATACATTTTGAGGGCCTGGCTAATGTGAGAATTTGTTATGCTTTACCATGTATATTCACTACAATGATTCTGTTTTTCTTTCATTTCAGTGGGAGAGAGGAGAAAAAAGAAATAAAGTCCTGATAATGGGGAGCAAGGAAGGATTTAATTTTTTTTTAAATCCCTGTCTAAAACTTGTAGTATAATAGCAAAGGTGCCAACTTGTACCATTATAGTATTGGAAGAGAGAATTTCCTCCCCTAACAGTTCCTATACTAATGAAATCCCAGGTCTAGGTTCCTATACATATATTACTAACATATAAACATATACATATATACATTTGTGTATGCATATCTATATATGTATATGTGCACATATAAGCAAATACATAAAATCATATGTGTATATAGGATTTCCACTTGAAATCATCTCTTGGGAAAGGTATACCAGACACCTGTTTACATGTAGTAGGGGAGAAAGGAGATATCTTTATCTAGCCTAAAAATTTTTAGGTATAAAGGTTTAGCCAAACACAGAGTGTTTTGTGCAGTACTTTATATACTGAAATATCTTGCATCTGTGAGGTTGATGGCACGACACAGAGGCAAAAAAAAAAAAATACCCATTACACCAAAACACATCATTTCATTACCATTAAAACTCTAGATGATGATTTTGTACACTTAAACCAAGAAAGAATCATAAGATTATGGGTTTGGAGCTGAAGGGACTTCAAGCCAATCCACTTATATTACAAATGAGGAAACTGAGGTTCACAATGCCTCAAGAATTAATGCTTCTCAGGGGAGGGGCTTTACAGTGGATTGCTGTTTTAGGGTTGGAGCAGGGGCAAAATGGGGAGAAAATTTGTAATTCAAAAATGTAATGAAAATGAATGATGTAAACAAGAAAACAAATTTTAAAAATATTTTTAAAAATTTTAAAAATTAAAAAAGAAAATTAAAAAAGAAAGTCTTATTAGGAAAAAAAGAATTAATGCTTCTAAGAGTGAGGCTCAACATAAAAAAAAGGATGATATAAAAAAGGCAAGATCTATAGGGCAATAACAAAATAGAAAATCAGTACTTCAAAAGCTTAAACATCATGAGAACCACAAAAAAAAAAATAAGGAATAAAGACCATGAACCAGAGAATAAAATTTACAGGAAGGAAAAGGAATTAATGTAGAGAACCAAGCAAAAATTTGATAACTAAATAAATAAAAGAAAGAAGAATAAATCAATAATTTAGGCAAAAACTCAATACCAGGGAAAGGGTTGACAAATAAGCAAAAAGTCTAAGGGTGGAGAAGAAAACTTCTGGGAACAGGGTTACATCAAAGCAATTTAAAGAAAACTACTCTTAGGAGGAAAGTATTGACTTAAAACCCTACCTGGAGGGGGTGGCTAGGTGGTACAGTAAATAGAGCACCAGCCCTGGAGTCAGGAGGACGTGAGTTCAAATCTGACCTCAGACACTTAATGCTTACTAGCTATGTGACCTTGGGCAAGTCATTTAACCCCAATTGGCCTCTAAAAAGAAAAAAAAAAACCTCCCTGGATCACTACTCTGTCATAGAGGAGGAGCTTGTGTAGCTCAATGAAACTATCAACTATGCTATATGGGGTTACCCAAGAGACATGTCACAGTGGAGAGTTCTGACACAAAGTGATATGCGCAAGAAGGAAATAGCAAACCTCTGTAGTATCTTTGCCAATAAAACTCAATGGATAGTATTAAAATGATAAAAGAAATGACACTGCAAGACCTCACTTAGGAAGGTGTTTAATATGCTACTGGGGAAGAGAAGAGAACAACTATAAGTAGTTCTAGTACTAATAAAAAGGCTGAAGCAAAGCCACAAGGACACTCAGCAGCAGATGCATCTGGTTACAAAAGCAAAGTCCAAAAGGTCAATATTGCATAGGAACCTGGGATGTAAGCCCTATGAACCAAGGTAAGCTGGACATTGTCAAACAGGAGATGGAAAGATTAAACACTAGCATATTGAGTGTCAGTGAACTTAAATAGATGGGATTGGGTGGACTGAATCAAATGATCACTATATATGCTACTATGGGCAAGAATCCCTTGAAGACATGGAGTAGCCCTCACAGTCAATAAAAGAGTAAGAAATGCATTACTAGGGTATAATCTCGAAACTGACTGAATGATATCTGTTTGAATCCAAGGGAAACTGTTCAACATCTCGTAATACAAGTCTATACTCCAACCACTGTGCCAAAGAAGCCAAAGTTGATCATTTCTATGAAGACCTACAATATCTTCTAGAAATAATACCCAAAAAGATGTGACATTCATCATAGGGAATTGAAATGCTAAAATAGGAAATCAAAAGAAAACCGGAATAACAGGCAAGTTTGGCTTTGAAGAACAAAATTAAACACGGCAGAAACAGATAAGAGTTTTGTCAAGATAACTTGCTGGTCATAATACACACTCTTTTTCAACAACTCAAAAGGCAACATTAAAAGGTGACATCAGTAGATGGTCAATACAGAAACAAGATTCATTATGTACTTTGCAGATAAAGGTGGAAAAGCATGAAAGAGTTAAAATGAGACCTGGAGCTGATTTATGGAACAGAACATGAACTTTTTTTTTCCTAAAATTCAGACTTAAATTGAAGAGTATAAGGAAAACCATCAGACCATACAGGTAATATCTAAATAATATCTCTATTAAGATATACAGGCACTGGGGTAGGGAGACCCACCCTGCCCTACCAGAAAGTTAGAGGGGTATTGGCGGACACAGGAGAGAGCAGATTGGAGGAGGGGCTTTACAGTGGGATCGCTGTTTTGGGGTTGTGGGTAGGGGAAAGACAGGGAGAAAATTTATAACTCAAAATCTCGTGGAGATGAATGATGTAAACAAGAAAATAAAAAAAATAATTAATTAATTAATTAATAATGACCCTTATGAATATGAAGTTGAGCTGATGAACAAATTTGGTAGAGTGCCTGAGAAACTATGGAGAGAGGTTCACAATACTGTACAGGAAATAGCAACAAAAAACATTCCAAACAAAAAAGAAAAGCAAGAAAGCAAAATAGCTATCTGATGAGACTTCACAAATAGCAAAGGAAAGAAGGAAAGCAAAAGGAAAGATATTTTCATTGTTGTTAAGTCATTTCGGTGGTGTCCAACCCTGTTGGGGGCTTTCTTGGCAGATACTGGGGTGTTTTGCTATTTCCTTCTCAAGGAAATTGAGGCAAACTGAGTTAAGAGACTTGCCCAAGGTCACACAACTAGTAAGTGTATGAGGCCAGACTTGAATTTCAGAAAATGAGTCCTCCTGACTCCAAAGCCAGCACTTTATCCACTCTGACACCTACCTGCCCCAACCCAACTGAATGCAGAATTCAAGTAAATAGCAAGAAGAAATAAGAAAGTTCCCTTTAATGAGCAATTCAAAGAAATAGAAGAAAACAACAGAATAGAAAAGACATTTCTTCAAGCAAATTAGAGATATCATCAAACAAGAGATAGAGAACATTATGAAATGCATAATGGGTAATTTTGATTACATTAAATTATAAAGGCTTTGCACAAAGCCAAGGCAACCACGATTAGAAGGAAAGCAGAAAGCTAGCAAACAATTTTTACAATGTGTTTCTGATAAAGGCCTCCTTTCTCAAATACATAGAGAACTGAGTCAAATTTATAAGAATACAAGTCACCCTCCAATTGATAAATGGTCAAAGGATATGAACAGATAGTTTTCAGGTGAAGAAATTAAAGCTATGTATACTCATATGAAAAAATGCTCTAAATCTCTATTGATTAGAGAAATGCAAATCAAAACACCTCTGAGGTACTACATCTCACCTGTCAGACTGGCTAACATGACCAAACAGGAAAATGATAAATGCTGGAGAAGATGTGGGAAAATTGGAACACTAATGCATTGTTGGTAGAGTTGTAAACTAATTCAACCATTCTAGAGAACAATTTGGAACTATGCCCAAAGGGCTATAAAGCTATGCCTACCCTTTGATCCAGCAATACCACTACTAGATCTGTATCCTAAAGAGATCATAAAAAAGGGGAAAAGACCTACATGTACAAAAATATTTATAGCAGCTCCTTTTGTGGTGGCAAAGACTGGAAATTAAGGGGATGCCCATCAGGTGGGGAATGGCTGAACAAGTTGTAGTGCATAAATATAATGGAATACTATTTTGCTATAAGAAATGATGAGTAAGCCAATATCAGAAAAATCTGCGAAGATTTGCATGAACTGATGCTGAATGAAGTAAACAGAACCAGAAGAACATTAATTTGTAAAGATCAACTATAACACACTTAGCTCTTCTCCGCAATACAACAATCTGAGACAATTTCAAAACACTCATGATGGAAAATCCTATCCACATCCAGAGAAAGAACTATGGCGTCTGAATGCTGATTGAAATACACTATTTTCATTTTTTTTGTTTTTTGTTTTTTTCTTTCTCATGGTTTTTCTCTTTTGTTCTGACTCTTCTTTCACAGCATGACAGATGTGGACATATCTTTAACATGATTACATATGTATAAGCTATATTATATTGCTTGCTGTCTTAAGGAGGTTATAGGGAAGAGAAAAAAAAGAAAAATTTGGGACTCAAAATCTTATTTAAAAAATGAATGTTGAAAAAATCTTTACATGTAATTGGAAAAAATAAAATACTATTTACAAAAAAGAAAAAGAAAGGTATCAAGGGAAAGTTTCATGCAAAAATGAGCATGATAAAAAACAAAAATGGTAGGAATTTAACAGAAGCAGAAGAGAATACGAGGTAGCAAAAATATACAAAAGATCAATATAAGAAAGATCTTAACATCACAGATAACCACTAAGGTGTGGTTACTGATCTAGAGTAGGATATCCTAGAGAATGAAGTCAAGTGGACCTTAGGAAACATTAACAATAAGGATAGTGGAGGTGACAGAATTCCTCCTGAGCTATTTAAAATCCTAAAAGACAAAGCAGTTAAAGTGGTGCACTCAGTATGTTAGCAAATTTGGAAAACAAAACAGTGACCAATGGAGTCTCAATCTTAAAGAAAGGTAATGCCAGCAAATGTTCAAATTAGCAGACAATTATGTTCATTTCATACACCAGCAAGGTTATACTTAAGATTCTGCAAGCTAGGCTTCAGCAATATGTGAACCAAGAATTACCAGAAGAGCAGACTAGTTTTCAAAGACACAGCGTAACTAAATCAGTCAACACTTAAATTAATTGAGGCTATTCACTGGAAGGTCAAATGCTGAAGCTTAAATACTTTGACCACATAATGAGAAGACAGGCCTCATTGGAAAAGACCTTGATGTTGGAGAGATTGAAGGCAAAAGGAAAAGGGGATGGCAGAAAAACATTCATCTTTTAAATAACACAATATCATGGAAACAAAAAATATGAACTTCGACAGCCTTTGAGGGATAATGGAGGATAGAAGGGCATGGCATTCTGTGGTCCTTAGGGTCATAAAGAGTTTGCCATAACTGAAGTACTCAACAACAACACTGACTTAAAAAAATTAAGAAAAGACAAATACTAGCAACACAAGTGGAGGAAAATATAAACATAACTCTCATAACTTTAAATGTAGATGGACTAAACAATATAATAAAATGACGAAAAGTGGCAGAATGGATAAAGAAACAATCTGGTGCTTACCAGAAATACATTTAAAAAACAATGCATACATAGAATCAAGTCAATAGACTGGAACAATATTTATCCACAGCAGGTGAATACAAAAAAACTAAGAATTATAATCATACCATTAAACAAAACAAAAATAAAAGTTAATAATGTCAAAAATAAACAAAGAAATTGTATCACAGTTAAAGGAATCAGAGACAATGAAGGAATATCAATATCAAATATACATATACAGAAAATAGCATATCATCTAAATTCATAAAGGACAATTAAATTACAGAAAAGTATATATTAACACAGTAATAATAAGAGACTTTTATCTTCCTCTCTTAAAATTGGACAAACCTAACATTAAACTTTAAAAAGTCCTGAGGAGGGGGAGGAGACTTAGAACCAGATAAATAAACTATTGGAGGACTTAGGACTAAAAGATTTATGGAATCTCCTGAATGGATCAATAAGAGAAATGTACGTAGTTCTCCTTACCATATGACACTTCTACAAAACGTACACCAAATACTGGAGCAAAAATAAAAATGCAATAAGTGAAATGTAGAAATGCTAAGCAAATCCTCCACGTATAATAACACACTAAAAGCAGTTATCAATTCAGGAAGCACAAGCAAATATCACAAACCTAAATGGAGATCTCATAATGAAATCTTAAATAACAAGTAGAACAAAGAACAAATTAATTATATTTTTATAGAAATAATAGCTGTAAGAATAATGATAATCACAAGACTACACGCCAAAATTTCTGGGATGCAGCTTAAATCAGTCCTCAAAGAGAAAAAAAATTCTTAAAAACTTCATACTGACAAAAGAGATGGGAGGATTTATGAACTGAATATGCAGTTTTTAAAATTAGTAAGCCAAGAAATAGCCCAAATATGAAAAATCTTGTAAATGAGGAGAAAAATAGATAAACTGGGCATCAAAAACACTATAAAACTGATAAACAAAGCTTAAAAACTGAAACTTTGATCCTCTTGATTAAAAAGGAGGAAAAACTAAATGCATCCTCTACTGGTTCCCAAAGCACAGAGACCATTCACTACCCTGCTAAATAAATTCCAGTGGCTCCCTATAATTTCTTGAATCAATCAGTCATTCATTTAACTAGAATTTTGTTAAGGGCCTATTATGTACTACCACTTGGGATACAAGTACAAAGAATAAAACAATTTCTACTTCCAAGGAGCTTATATTCTAATACAAATCCCTTATTTGGTATTTAAAATCCTTAACAACCTGGCTCCACCTTACCTATACCTAATACATTGTCTCCCTCCCACTGTAATGCAGACAAACCAAACTAGCTTTCTTACTGTTCTTCAGGCACAGTATTCCATTCCCCCTTTCAATGGCCTTGCACTTTCTTCTCACTTTTTAACTCTTAAAACCCCTTTGTTGTTTTTATTGAGTCATTTTTCCATCATGTCCAACTCTTCATATCCCCATTTGGGATTTTCTTGGCAAAGATACCGGAGTGGTTTGCCATTTCCTTCTCCAGTTCATTTTATAGATGAAGAAACTGAGTCAAACAGGGTTGAGTGACTTGTCCAGGGTCACAAAGTTAGTATCTTGGGCAGGATTTCAACTCACCAAGATGAGTCTACCTGACTCCAGGCCCAACAATCTACTGGGCTACCTACCTACCCTTACAAGACATAGTTTCCTTCAAAACTGGGCCCAAATGCAATCTCCCACAGGAGACTTTCCTGATCTTTCCCATTGCTAATGCCTGTTTTAGTTGATGTATTTTGTATATCCTTATATGTGTACATATTATTTATATGTGTATATATAATATATATATATATATTTTTTTTTCCTCCCTTTCTAGACTGTAAACTCCTTGAAAGCAAGGACTGTTTCATTTTTGTCTAGCACAGAGCCTGGTTCATAGTAGGGACTTAATAAAAAATTTTAATTAACTGATTTACAGTTTAGTTCCAATCTCTCTTTCCATACTAATTTCACATTATTCTCTCTCACACACTTTATACTCTAGCCAGACTAGTCTCACTGCTGATCCCCATACAGAATGGTCAGTCTCTATATAGACCAGGTGTGGTGAACCTGCAGCTTCAAGGCCACATATGGCCCTCTAAGAACTCAAGTGCAGTCCTTTGACAGAATCCAAACTTCACAGAACAAAATCCTTGTTGAATTAAACTGGTTTCACAACCTCATCTTTCTGACCTGTCTCCTCTGAAGATGTTAAAAAGTGGCCAACATTCAGAAATCCCCACAATCCTTGTAGATACTTCTGGGAGATTTGAAAACAACATGGTTTACTACCTAAAACCATATGATCCCAAGATACATTACAAAATCTGAGTATTCTTCAAGTCCTGAGAAGTGTAAGTGAAGTACAAACAGGAGCTTCTAGTTAAATCTCCAAAACCACCAGAATCTCCGCACAGCTTTCACCAGATCCTACACAGAACCAGGCCACTATCTCTCTTCCTAGTCAACTTCAGAACAAGCCACCACCCCTCTTTGCAACTCTGACTCCCCAGGTATAATGTAAGTTTCTTGAGGGAAGAAACTGTCTTATTTGCCTAAATTTGTTTCCTTAGTACTAGTACAGTGCCCAGAACAAGGCAAATTGTCAATACTGGTTTTTTTCATTCTTTCATTCATTCATTTGGAAACTCCTAGAGCAGGTGTGGGGAACCTACAGCCTAGAGGCCATATGTGGCCTTCTAGGTGCTTGGGTACGGCCTTTTGAGCATGTTCAAGTTTTACAGAACAAATCCTTTTATTAAGGGGATTTGTTCTTTTGGATTTATTTTTAAAGGGCCACACTTGAGGACCTAGAGGGATACATGTGACCTCGAGGCCACAGGTTCCCCACTCCTATCCTGGAGCATACTAGATCTTTCAGAGGGATCTAGACCAAGAAAAGGATATTTAACACTATTTTACAGCTTACTAATGCATTTATTTAGGCATTACATTTATTTATATATGTATCTCCTTACTGGATTGTAAGCTACATGAGGATAGGAAGGGACCATGTCTTATTTAAATTTTATGCCTATTACAGTTTCTACCATAATGCTTTGCATAGTAGACACTTTGTGTTCGCATGTGTTTTTACTTCATTCTACTTGGACTATTATTTATTTTTGTGAGTCAGCAGAATAAAACAATGAGGGAAAAAAAAGTTTTCCTTTCCTTCTTGTATATAAGCCCTTTCAAGCCAAAAGCTACTTTTTTCTCTCTATATCCTAGAATGTGCTATCAAATGGCCTTGTACATAACTTACATTTAACAAATATTTGTTGAACTTAATGGGGACCAACAGGTTAATAATCCCAGGAAGTCCCAAAACTGCTTTAATGTTTTAACACAGGTTACAATGCCAAGATCCACTTCTGCAAATCGGGAAGGAAATGTTCTTTTGATATGCAGTATCTTTTGGAAGACTTTTTCTATTCATAAAGCCAGATGCAGAACCAGTTCCAATAATTCAGCTAAAAGAATGTTGTTTAATCTTAAGAAGAGGTTCAGGAAAAGAAGGGATGGGGATGGGGCAGACAACTTCTAAGGACCACGGCACTGAAATCCTCAGGACTGAAGCAGCAGAGCCTTAAGTCAGATGAGAAAGATGACTTGTAAAAACAGAAAGGGAAGTTTTTCTCATCTATGAGTCTTGGGGATTAAAGGAAGTAACTTCTCCAGATCTAAAGTTGCATGCATATTAAGACCTTAACCTAAAAGGTCCAGGGTCTCCCACTGCATCCTGGGTCATCTCCAGTCATCCTGATGAATATCTGGCCGCTGGACCCAGATGGCTCTGGAGGAGAAAGTGAGGCTGGTGACCTTGCCCAGCCCTCCCTCCCTCACTGAAATCATAGTCTACTGCAAGTCATGTCATCAGCTCCCTGATGTCATGATCCTCTTTGAGAATGAAGGACAAACACAACAACAATTTGAGACATGCAATAATTTTAATATGGTTGACTTTGACTAGTTGAAACCAGACTGAGCTGGCTTCCTGATCTTTGACTAACTCTGTCAGCTAAGTGCTAGATTTTGTGCAACATACATCTGTTTTATTGCTCTCCTTTGTTGTGTTTTAAATTCTATGGTTTTTAAGGATGGATATTATTTGAAGGAAACATGCAAAAAATGGCTCAAAGAGCACACATACTTCATTAACTGTCAGAGATACTGAACCAGCTTTTGGTGCCTGGAGCATAAGTGTTTGAATGATCAATCAGTCTCACAATGAAGTAGAATCAGACTAAAGTACATAGGAAGGTGTAGCCAAAATAAAAAAAGAATTGACACAGTATGGCTACAAAACAGTTGAATTGTCAAAAAACAAAGTACTTCAGAGAGCCCTGGCAGCGAGAGATTCCTCAACAAAGAAGCATAAACAGCTTGAAATTAAAAGAACACTATAAAGACAGCCTGATTTCAATCCCATTCAAAATTTATAGGCTATCTACTTAAAGCAACACTTGAAAAAAATGAACTTGGCAAAGGTAAGGTTAATATCCAAGTAACTAAAGTGCAGTTTCATAATGAAGAATTTAAAAGTATATCAAAATTTTGTAGATTCAGTGCTAAATGTGTTAAAAAAAAAAAAAGGGAGGGACTACAGCAAAAAGAGGACAAATTGCATATTTAAAACATTTTATAGAAGTAAAAAGTTGCAACGTAGGGGCAGCTAGGTGGTGTTGTGAACAGAGCACTGGCCCTAGAGTGAGGAGGACCTGAGTTCAAACACAGCCTCAGACACTTAACACTTTCTAGCCCTGTGATCTAGGGAAAGTCACTTAACCCCAATTGCCTTGCCTTCCCCCTCCAAAAAAGAGTTGTAAAGCGTATTATATGCTAATTATTTTAATTATTTTACTTTGTACCAGTTAATTTGCACATTATTGTATGGCTTCAGAGTTTATGGTGAAAGAGTCATAAAGACTATGAAAACAAACTGAATTGGGAGAACTGATATAAAATACCGTGTAACCAAAAACAATATAAACACTTTAAGCAATTATATAAGCAGTTATAGCAATATAAGCTATTATAGAGACAAAAGAACTGACAATCTGAGGTATACCTAGGTACAAAACTTGGTATAACTGAGTTAGAAAGGAAAAGGGAGCTAAGAATAAGGTATTGCTCTTTATAGAATCTATGGAACCAGGATCAGCTCTCAAAATGACTATTAAGTTTACATGCTTCCCCTTTAATTTATTACTGCATTCTACCCTGCTCCCATATAAACCTCTGAAAAAAAACCTGATATTCATTATTTTAGGGAGAAGGGTCAAAGACAAGGGAACCCTTCCCACAGCCCAAATGAGATGGCATGGAACCCCAGAAACAGGAAACGTCCATGTGAGAGTGAATGAGGCCTGGAATGTGGTTGTGTTGTGAATAGAGAGAAAGGGTCTGATGTGCCACAAGCCAGGGTGGTAAAACTGACAAGACCTGGCAAGTGGTCAAATGTGAGTGTGGAGAAGAGAGGGAACATCCTAAATTGTGAACCTTAGTGACTAGAAGAGCAGTGGCACCTTCAACAGTAACTGGGAAGTTAGGCAGAGGTAGCTTTTAGAAGAAAGAGAATGGATTATTTGGGGTATGTTTGGAGGGAAAAGAATGAGTTTTATTAAGAAACTTAGGTAGAAATGTGAATCAGATAGGGTACCATATCAATACCAAATTCGGGTTATCTGCCTCTGTCTCCACCCCTGAAATTTCCAAAGGAGCCCTGGATCAACCCCAGATCCACACCACCCACTTGTGGCCTCTATACTTGCCCCAAGCCTTCCCAGGGAGCCCAGTGACTTGCCCCGGCCTCTGCCTATATCCCAGGGCCTTCTTGAATGGTCCGTTCCAGACGAAACCTGCCGCTATTGGCTCTTGCCTCTGGTTTGGACTTCCTCAGGCTTTATCTTCTTTTGCTCCTACTTGTAGTGAATAAGGCCTCCCAGCTTTCGCAAGATCTGTCATTTCACACAGCCTAAAGCAGGACATAGAGGGTGGGACTTGAACAAATGTATTTGCTTTCTTCAACAGACTTCTCTCTAGTCACTGATAATCTGACAACTCATTTTTCAATGGTTAACTTAAGTCTCTCTGTATTGTACTCTCAAAATCCCAGTGATTATGAACTTCTAGCTATTACTATGTAAACTAATTCCCCAACACCAACAGCCATGCTCCCTCATTCCCACCCTCCTCAACTCTACACACCAAACATCCAAATTTTCTCCATGACACATTTTGTGATCCTTAAGCAGCTAGTGACCTCCATATTAAAGCTACGTATTATTTATCTCCTATATAATCTGTATGTTCTTAGACAGGTACATATTATCTCCCCATAGAATGTAAACTCCTTGTAAGGCAGAGACTGTTTCATTTTTGTCTCTAAATCACCAGCATCTAATGGTACCTGGCACATAGTAGGTACTTCAAAATCATTGCTAACTTGCTAATTAGTTGGTCAGATTTTTGGAAGGACAGAAAAGAAGGCAGTTGAAAATGTGGGACTAGAGCTTTGGAGAGAGGCCAGAGGCAGGGATATAAAATTCCCAGTCGTCCATGTAGGTAGTTTTTGAAGCCATGAAGGGTAATTAGATAGCTAAGAGAGAATGCAGAGAGGCAAGAAAAGAGGGACAAGCGCAGGACCTTGAGATATCCACATTCAAAGAGCAGAGAGAGGAGAAGGAGCCAATAAGAGACAAGGAAGAAATTCTCAGAGAGAGGCGGAGAATACACTTACAAATTCAAAGAAATCCAGTCCAACAAGCATTTAAGATATTTACTATAAATACTGTGCAAGGTAACAGGTATACAAATACTCAAAGAGTTTATATTCTGATATAGAAACAACATGAAAGCAGACAAATACATACACATTTATACATATATACATATGTACAAATATATGTAACTTCTGGAGAAAAATGAAAATTATATTGGGAGAAGGGAGAGTGGAACAAGCGATTATTTAGGCACCTATGTAACGGGCACTATGCTAAGTACTTTATAAATATTATTTCATTAGACCCTCACAACAGCTCTGTGAGATAGGTCCTGTTGTATTTGACTCAAAAGCCTCCAGGCCCCCCAAAAAAGGTCAAGGAAAAGGTTCTTTGGCAATACAGAGCTGCTTAGTAACCTTAGTCAATCAATTAATTGTTGTTCAGTCATTTCAGTCATGTCCACCTCTTCATGATCTCTGTTGGGGTTTTCTTGGCAAAGATATTGGAGCAGTTTGCCATTTCCTTCTCCAGCTCATTTTACAGAAGAGGGAACTGAGACAAACCAGGTTAAGTGACTTATTTAGGATTACACAGCTAGTAAGTTTCTGAGAACAGATTTTAACTCAGGTCTTTCTGACTCCAAGCCTGGCCCTCTATGCACTGTGCCACTTAGTTGCCCAATTAATCAATTAATAAGTATTTATTAAATATCTACTATGAGTCAGACACAATTCTAGAGACTGAGGCTATAAAGACAAAAATATAATGGTTTCTACCTTTAAGGAGCTTATATTCTATCAGAGGAGTCAACACATATATAAATAAATATATACTAAATAAATGTAAGGCAATGAGGGGGGAGGGAATAGAGGGCACTAACAGCTGGAAGGACAAGGAAAGAGCAGGGATTATTAATTTGAGTTCCAGGATTTATTTGTTTTTTAGTATTTTATTTTAGTATTTCAATAATCAATATAACTAGCTTCTTTGTATACCTATGTGACTTATTTTATGCATGTAAAAATATTCTTCTGAGAAGGAGTTCATACACTTCTCCTGACTGCCAAAGTTGTCCAAGACACAAAAATAGTTAAGAACTATTGCCTTTAGAGAGAACTATTTCACTGCATCAGACATTGAGAAAACATACTGAAAGGGATTGATAAGTGTTGGTGAGGAAGTAGCTGTTAACAAATGTATAGTACTCTATATCTATATATAGCAGTTTGGTTCATAGACCTCAAAGGAAACTTAGAGATCACGTTGCAAAACCCTCTCACCAAGATAAGGAAACTTGAGGCCCAGAGATAATTCAATAACACACAGGTCATGAGCAATAGAGTTGGGATTTGAACCTGGGTGCTCTGACTCCAAATCCAGCATTTATTGCATGTACCATGTTGCATATTGCAAAGGATAAGGGAAACAAATCATTTAAGTGGTGGCAAGCTCAAGAGAAGGCTTTCTAAGGGTGACATAAAAGAGAATACAGCAGTAGTCAGCAGAAAGGGATAGGTTAAAGATACATGAGAGGGAATTATTGATTATGATCACATCGGCTTGGAAAAAGACAGGAGGGCTTGGTAAAGGTGCAGTCAGCTATCAATAATAGAAATGTTTTGGGGGTGGCTAGGTGGCACAGTGAATAGAACACCGGCCCTGGAGTCAGGAGGACTTGAGTTCAAATTCGACCCTCAGACACTTAACACTTACTATTCATGTGCCCTCAACCCCAACTGCCCAGCCTTCCCCCTCCAAAAAAAAAAAAAAAAAAAAAAAAAGCAAAAAAAAAAAGTTAAGCTCCTACTTATGGATAAGATCTCATATAAGGGCTAGGGATCAATACAAAGGCAAAAATGGAACAATCACTGCCCTCAAGGAGTTTGCATTCTACTACAAGAATACAACATATACACAAATAAATAAATATGAGGTCACTCCAAGTGGCAGAATACACCAGTAACTGGGGAAAAGTTAGCAGCAGCATGCACGATGGCAGAGATAATAAAAAGGAGCACAAAGCCTTGAAGTAAGCATAAGGATCCTGAGAGGCAGAGATGAAAAGACTGTATTCCAGCCTCAGAAGGCAGTTCTTGCTAACCTACAGAGATGAGATGGGAGCTGGAGATATCAGCTTTGGGGAGCAGCTAGGAATCCAGGTTCTTCTAAACATAAAGTACATAAAGGGGTGTAATACAAAATAAGTTTTGAAAGGAATAATGGAGCCAGATGGTGGTGGATCTTGAAGATCAGGCTTAAAAGGAAGTAAATTATTTGGAGGAAAAGAAAGTGAGAAGTCACTGAAGGTTTTGAAGAAGGGAACGACATGGTCAGATCTATGCCTTTAAAAAAAATTCTGGGCAGTTATGTGGATGATAGATTGGGGGAAAAAAGGAGACCAGATAAATGGGGGGTAGGATAGAATGGAGAAAAATATAGTTAGTCTTTCACAACATGACTATTATGGAAATGTTTTGCATAACTATACATGTATAACTTATATTGAATTGATTGTCTTCCCAGTGGAGGGAAGAAGGAAGAGAATCTGGAACTCAAAATTTTAAAACCAAATGTTGAAAAATTGTTGTTACATGCAACCAGAAAATAATATACAAGCAACAGGGTATAGAAATTCATCTTGCTCTACAAGAAAGTAAGGGGGAAGGGGGGAAAGGATAGGGAGGATATACGAGAGGGGGAAGGAATAACCTGTATGCTTGGGGTAGGGGGTGTAGGGCAGAGACAGGGGGAAAATTTGGAACTCAAAATCTTGTGGAAATAAATGTTGAAAACTAAAAATTAATAAATTCTGAAAAATAAAAATTAAAAGAGGAGACCAGAGATAGAAAGACCAATTCAGAGCCTGACAATAATCTAGGCTACTCATGTTCAGGTCTTAAACTAGGGCCATGTCAGTGTCCACAGAGCAAAATGTGAAATGCATGAGATGCTGTGGAAGTAGAACATAGAGGTCTTAACAAATGATGGAATATCATAATGAACCACTAGACTCAGAACAAAACATGACTTTAAAAAACTTTAAAATAGAACTAGAACTTATGAAACATAACAAGTCAATGCTATAGGAAGGAAGAATTAAGGCCACTTTTTCCTCTAAAACTGGAGGAAAGGAAAAAAGGGGATGGGGAGGGTAAGGTAGGCAAAGACATTAAAAAGCTGAAAGGAGACAAGGAAGGAGAGAATTTGAAGTTTATGACAGATGACGTCAATTTTCTCAGCAAAAGAAGTAATAAAATAATAAAAAGGCAGGCAGCAAAAAGGAAGAGAAGCAAGAGGACAATATTACCCCGTAAATTGATTACCAATTTATAGATAAGTGAATTAACTGAAATATATTTCCATGCAGGATTATAATGAAATCCATTCTTCCCTCATTTAAGGCTCATCATTTCCTTCTTACATTGTTATATTCAACTACTTATCAATCATTCAGCAATTCTTTTTTTAATGTACTGGATGTGCAAGACACTGCGCGGGGCATTTATATTCAGATCTAAAATGGTAGGTAACCAAAATAGATTCAGAACACAACATGATCAAAATTGCTAAAAATAGACCAGGGACTGTCGGAGCTAGACAAGCCAATGTTACAACAGAGCACAGGCATCCAATCAGCTGTCAAAGAGAAGTCTTTCAGGCCCAATAGGGCTAGTTCCTAAATTTCCATAACTTATTTTTGCACCTTCATACATGTATACATTCATAAATCCTCTAAGTTAAAAAATCAGGTCAAAGAAGGCAGGTATAGGAGTATATTTTAAAAGTCATCAGAGGGTTTTCTTATAAGTAGTTTGCAGGATATCTAGTCCTTCTCACTCTTTCCTATTACTTCTTATACTTGCATTCTTAACAGCAAACATTTATTAACTACCTGCTGTGTGCAGAGAACTGTATCAGGAACAAAGGGAAGTACAAAGTTTAGATAAAACAGAGCCCCTGACTTCATGAAACTTAGAGTCTAGAAGTAAAATAAAACCTATAGATATAGATATACAGATCATTATAATACATAAAACAATAAACATGAATATAGTAGAAAGTATAAAATCAAGTGGTACAAAGAATTTAAGGTTGTTACTGATAAGAGATATCAATGAGGGAGGCTTTTGAGATTGTCTTTAAAGAACGACTAAAGATTCAACTGACAGGGGGAGAAAATGTATTATTTCCAGGAAAAAGAAATAAAATGAGCACAGCTGCAAATACAGGAATGATCTGGATACACTCAAGGGTCAGGACATATATAATGACAAGCAAAGAAGGATTTTTTTGTTGTTTTTCTGGATTGAGTTTTAGCCAATCAAGTGCCTTTGAGTGAGTCTTGACTTGGATTGCATCAAGAGTCTTTGATTAGAAACAGTACTGCTTGAAGGGAGAGGAGAGAGTGGAGAGAAGAGCAGAACTGAGAGAGAGAAGTGAGTGGGTGAGGGGAACTTGTTTGTGGGGAAGCCTAACAGAAAGAATATTCATGACATTGGCACCCTGTATATTGATCTGTGTCAATTCCTCAGACAGAAGACCTGTCTGTTCAACTGCATTAATTTTTCAGACAGAGACACTGTTGGTCTTTATGAGTGAACTGAGTTGAAGAGCGGAGATCCATCCACGGAAAGGAGGCTTAGCTTAAGCCCCTTTTAAGAGATGTTAAAGTGAATTGACATGATGGTGCTGGTAGGTTGTATAAATACTGTAGCCCTGTTAAACTTTCTTTTCCTAGAAACAGAAGCTATGGGCAGGAGCCCCTGAAGCCTTTTGTCAGGCAAGAGCTTAGAGTGGAGCAGTCCCTGTAAGCTGAGATATGGAGCAGGAATAGAGAGCTGCCCACATGTGAATCCAGTCAAGAGTCGGGAGCAGTGAGCCCACAAAGGAAGAGCCAGGGGGTTTGGAAGTCAGCCTTGAGTCAAGATGAGAAAAGACTTTACTTGGACACTGTGTATTGATTGAGGAGATTGTGACTTACTGTGACCCAAGGGTATATGGTGTTTTTATTTTCTGCTACACCTTAAGGATATGTTATGCTAGGGAAGACCCTAGCCTGGGACCCTCTAATTGTGTAAACAAGTATTTTGGGGAATGTTACTGAATTCCATGATATAGCTATACACCATATGATATACTGAGTGTTATGATATATATATAGATATGTTTTGTCTAAGGATGTTGCTATGAATGTTATGCTTTGTTGAATAATGTTTAGTTCATTGCTGAATAAATAGAGAATTCATTATACTATGCAGTTAGACCCTTAAAATTATCCACAGCAGCTGTCTGAGGTGCATTTCTGTGATTGGCATTATAGTATAGTCCAGTTTTAAAGAAATAAGGAATAAGTATTTGCAGATCCTATACTTGATTGCATGCCACCATGGGTGGCGGCAGGGGAGAGAGGGAGAGGGAAAAATTTGAAACTCAAGGGATTGTGGAACTGAATCTTGTCAACTAAAAGTAAATTTAAAAATCAATTAAGTAAAAAAAGAAATAAGGACTATACGAGAGGAAATAATATGAGATAGATCTGGAAAAGGAGAATTCAAGTGTTCCATTACAGAGGGCCTTCAATGTTAGGCAAAGGAATACTCTGTAGGGAAGAGCAAGTCACTGAAGATTTCAAAAAAGAGGAGGTACATGATCAGCTCTATACACAAACAATATCATTGGGGAGAAGGTAGTAAATCTATATTTTTTTCAAGTTCCTAGAAGTACAATAGGTGAAATAGACCTGAGCAAGAAAAAAAAAGGAAGTGGGGGAAAAAAAGTTAAATTTTTTTAGCATAATATTCTAGAAATCTCAATAATTAAGTTTATGACAGAAGTACATGGGAAAAGTAAAACTCAAATAAAGTAACCATGTATAAAAGAGAACCATAGAGGGAGAGCTGATTTCTGCTGTAAGCATGGGTCAGCTTATGTGGCCTACATACCAAAAAATTCATGGGGAATAGGAGAAAGGATGCTGAGTAAGTACATTAGAAGCTAGCAAGTAGCTAGTTATTATAGTTCATTAAACTGTTACCACATTTAGGTTCTTAGGTCCTAGACCAGGATTCAGCAAACTATAGACTTCAGGCAAAATGTTGCTAGACTGTTTTTGTATGGCCCAAGAGTTAAGAATGGTTTCTACATTTTTAAATAAACCAGAATTTGCCAATACCTCTCCTAGACCATGGAGATAACTGAAATCACCTTATGTGTTGCACATAATTCCTACTGGAAAGGTTGTGAGGCCACAAGGACAAGAAAAATGTCTTCTCTGCCAACTTGGTCATATGACTCAGAATCATGGGGAAAATGTCAACACAAACCAAAAAAATCCATTTTTAAATATATGTAATCTACACTTTCTGGAACTAAAACACTTCTTTATCTCTGAGTTGTTAAGAATACATGAATGGCAAGCTTATATCAAATAAGAATGAACTTTAAAATCACAATTTATACAAAATCCATGTTAACATCATCTAAGTTTAGAATTTTTGTTGCAAAACAGACTGTTGGATGAGGGTATTTTATGATATCTCTTTGGGAGGAAAACATATTCTTTCCACTAGAAGGTATATGTTATTTCATGAAACACCCTGTTCTCAATCTCTTCCATTTTTGACTGTGTAATGGCTCCATTTAAGAGTTGAGTTCTAGAACCTTTCTATGAAAATAACTCCTAAATCTCCACCTCCAATACTTTTTCTTTTTTTAACTAAAACTTAAATACATAATGAAAAAAGAAAAAAAGAACCATATTTCTAGCTCCAATCTTAACTATTCTCCAAAACAATCCGCTACAAATTTCCATTTACAGGTCACCCCCATCAAATTAAACATGTCTCAATATGAATTATTTTCTTTCCTGTAATTCCAGCTCTCCTTCCTAACCTTCCCTTATCTCTGTAGATAGTATCATCATTCTGCTAGTTGATAAACATGTATTAAGTGCCTACTATGCACCAGGCACTCTGCTAAGCCTCAGAAGTACAAAGAAAGGTAAAAGACAGACCCTACTCTAAAGAAACTCAAAATCTAATTAGGGAAGACAGCACATAAAAAGAGGCTGCAAAGTGAGGAAAGGGAGGTGGGGGATAATGAAATCCTACTGCCAGGTGGAAATTTATAAGATGTCTGCCCTGGGCCTCTCCTTACATAAAAGATCTAAGAGGAGCTCTGTGATACCCATTCTCCACTCTCTCGAGGTCTAGAGAGGAGCAATCCAAGGGACAAGGAATGCTAAGGAAGTGTGAGTTTCAGAGTTGATATGATCTCTCAAGAAAAAAATTTCGGGAGACAACAGAGAAGTCCAATGGAACAATCATGTGGAAAGTGATGGGGTATTTGTCTGGGTTCCACCCCTTAAAGAGAGGATCTGGGAGTAGTTCTCTAATGTCCAGACTCCACTTCTCTGACCAGAGGGAGGGAGGGGCCCAAAGGGCATGGGGTACTAAGGAAATATTAGTTTCAGAGTTGATTTGATCCTTCAGGAAGATGAGTTTGTAGAGAAAATGGAGAAGTTCAATGAAGGAATCAGGTGGGAAGTGAATCACTTTAGACTTAAACTCTGGAAATCATACTATAGCAGCAGCTGTCAAAGTGCAATCCAGTGATTCCTCAGGACCCTGGAGACCCTTTCCAGAGGGTCTACTAGGTCAAAATCATTTTCCTAATATACTAAGACATTTTCATTTCTAATGTGGAAAAGAACAATATAAATAGAAGTTCTATAGAGGGTAGGGGCTAGTGAGGGTGAGAAGAAGCCTTCAATAATTTTTAAGAGTGTCAAGGGATCCTGAGACCAAAAAATCTGAGAATCACTGTATTACGAAATAAGAGATGTCAATGCAGGAAAGTCAGTCAGTCAATAAATATTTATTAAATGTCTAATATATACCAAATGCAAACAGGGCACACAAATACAAATGAAAAACAAAGGCAGTACCCTGACATCAAATAGCTTACAATCTAATAAACAAAGACAACACACAAAAGAAAGCTTAAAAGGGAGTTGAGGAAAGAGAGATTTTTGAAAGGAAGGCATTGCAAAAATTCATCTAGTCCTATCTCCTGCCTTAAGGTATATAATATGGCTATTTCCACCCCTTTTCAGAAAGGTCCTGAGACCCTGAGAAGGTAGGCCATTCAACCAAGGTACATAGTTATTAAAGGACAGAAAAGGGACAAGAAGGACAAAGTACAATGCTTTTGCTGCTCCACTATTTTACCCTCTCATGTCTCCCCCCCTCCGTACCCTATCAGCTACCAAGTCCCCTTGATATGTTTTTTGTGATTTCTTTCCCACCTAGCTTTTAACTTTTCTATCCAGTGCACCAACCCAATATATGAATTCATCATTGCATACTCAAGTTATTGCAATTATCTTCTAACCAGGTCTCAGAACCCCTCTTCTCTCACCAATTCCAAACATTCCTGCATAGTACTACAGACTAGTAATCCAAAATCAGCACTTTCAATGTGTCTTAACTCTTGCCCAGAAACCTAAAACGCCTTTCCATTACCTACAAATAGTATGAACTCCAAGTCCCTGTATGCCATCTTAGGCCCTCCAAAATCTGGCCTCAACCTAATTCTCCGAATTGACCTGCCTGTGCTGCTTTACATCAACTCCAATCATTACTTTGGCCAGACTGATCTATTCACTTACCCCCAAGCACATTATGTTTCTGTAGTGACGGCTGGCATTACAGTATAATATAAATCAGAAGACTTAAGACATGGTTTGAAATCTGCCACTATCACAACACCCAACTACTGTAACACTAACCTTATTTAATGAACAGGGCATTAGATTTGGAAGCTTCTCACTGTCTAGATCACTGTCCTTTTTTTCCCCTAAATTCTTTTCCCCCAAAATCTCTTCCTTTCCAAACTTCCCTATTATTATAAGGGGTACCACTATGCCCCCAGTCACCTAAACTCCAAACTTCAACATCATCCTCAATTTTTCACCCCCCCATGTCAAATGTGTTGCCAAGGTTTGTCAATTTTACCTTTGTGGCATTTCTTCTCTGACGCTGCCACCAGCCTAATATTACCTCATCACCTCACACCTGGGTATTTCAATAGCCTACTGGTTGGTCTCTCTGCTTCAAGTCTTTTCCCATTCCAATACATTCTCTACTCAGCTATCAACTGGTCTGACCATATCAGTGCAGGTATATAACAACCTCTCCCTTAATCCCCCCCCTCGTTCCAGTTGCTTCCTATCACCTCCAGGATCAAAATACAGAATGCTCCATTTGGCTTTCAAAATCCTTCATAAGCTACCCTCCTTACATTTCCAGTTTCCTTATATTGTGCTCCTGCCTACCACATCACCACCACCACACACACATATATACTCTGACTTCGCTGTTGTTTCTCCAATAAGACAGTCCCTTCCCCAGCTCTGGGCATTTTCATTGTACCATGCCTGGAATATTCTTCCTCCTTATCTCTGCCTCCTGGCTTCCTTGACTTCCTTCGGGTCCCAGCTAAAACCCCACCTTGGACAGGAAGCTTCTTATTCTGGTGCCTTATCTCCTGTTTGCAGTTATTTGCTCAGTTATCTCTTCAAGACTCTGAAGAGCAAGGGCTGTCATTTACTTCTGTATCCCCAAGTCTTAGCAGAGTGCTTAGTATACAGCAAGTTCTTAATAAATGCTTATTGACTGACTGACTTTATGCCCTATGACTTAACACCTGTCATTCCCCCTGCCAGGAATGTCCCCTATATTTATTAGGATCCCATTCTTTCTCAAAGGCACAGCTCAATTCTACCTCTTCTGTAAAGCCTTCCTTAACCATTGAAACTACCTCTTCCTGCTCTGAATTCTGTCTGTACTATTCACTGGGCAGTTAAACATAATGGTTTCTGTTCCTTAATCTCTCTAGGGCTCAGTTTCTTTATCAGTGAAATGATGAAGTTGTGCTAGAAGCCTTCTAAGTTCTCTTCCACTTTCTAAATCTCTGGTTCTATGGTATGCCTTGTGTTATTGTTTTGTTATTATTTAATTCTCAATTCATTCTTAGCTTTGAGAATGTGGCATTATATCACTGGGTATGTGCCTTGTATCTCCAACCAAGAGGAAAAAGAAGAATAATAACTAGAAGAAAATAAAGCTTCAGTAGCTTTTATGAGTAGAAGCTAACCATCTAGGTGATACAATGGATATTGTTCCAGGCCTAGAGTCAAGAAGACTCAGTTTCAAGAGTTCAGGTCTGGTCTCAGACAATTACCAGCTGTGTGACCCTGAGAAAGTCACTTAATCCTGTTTGCCTTAGCTCCTCATTTGTAAAATGAGCTGAAGAAGGAAATGGGAAATGACTCCAGTATCTTTGCCAAGAAAACCCCAAATGGGGTCAAAAAGAACTGGACACAACTGAAAAGTGACTGAACAACAACTGAAACTTCTATTACTGAATATATTGAGACTTACTGGCATCCTGAAGTCAAAACTCAATGGGAAAAACACATTGAAAGTAACTAGGAGGGGTGGAGCCAAGATGGGAGTGTAGAAGCAGCAAGGTTCCCCAGCTCCCACACAGCCACTTTAAATACCCATACAATACGACTCTAAATAAATTTTAGAGCTCCAAAACTCACAAAAATACAGAAAACACATCTTTCACTGAAGGCAGCTCAGCAGGTAGGCCTCATTGAGGCTGGCCCAGCCACAAACCACAGCCTAGCCCCAGGGTGGTTGGGATGAGCCACAGCTGGAGTCTACAGGACAGCGGATCAGTGGCACTGGGGCACTTTCCACATTTATCAAGCCAGGAGAAATAAGGCTAATAGAAAGGTCAGTGGAATTTGGCTTAATTTCGGGGAGAAAAAAGTCAGGCCAAACTGCCCCCAGGGCAGGAAGCAGCAGGAAAGGCTGCAAGCAGCAACTGACTCCACTGGGCTGCTTCAGAATTCCTGGCCTGCAGATTACAGGGGGGCCAAGGCAATTTATCAGGGCCAAGGGCTCTTGCATTGAGCAGCCTGGATCCAGAAAGTGATCTCATGTGGTGGCCCTGGGGTGTGCTTTCAGTGAGCCAAAGATGGTGGGGGCTGCAGCACTCTCCTAATACCTCCAGCAGCTGTGAAAACCATAGCAGTTTGGGACAGAGCTTTCCCCCCTGGAAGCAGAGTTCCATAGAGCTAAAAAAATCAAGCAATTATTTGACTGGACAACATGAGGAAAAGGAAGCAAAGTAAGAACAGCAATAAAATTCTAGAATCCTTTTTTGGGGGACAAAAAGGAGGAAAGCATAGAACGGGGGGAAGACAACACAGTCGGAACTCCCATACCAAATGCTTCCAAGAAATATGAACATTGCCTACAAGCCATAGATCAACTTAAAAAGGACTTTGAAAACCAAATAAGAGAAGTGGAAGAAAAATTGGGAAGAGAAATGAGAATGATGCAAGAAAATCATGAAAAGAGACTCAACAGCCTAACTGAAGAAAACAACACCTTAAAGAACAAATTAACTCAAATGGCAAAAGAGGCCCAAAAAGCCAATGAGGAGAAGAATGCCT
>CM053594.1:218466109-218495271 GCA_028646575.1 Pseudocheirus occidentalis
TAGTTCAGTTAGTAACTTTTTTCATATAGCATGTTGTGTGTTGGGGGTGGTGGTGGTGGTGGTTGAGAACTGTAAAGTTCATTGCAAAGCAGATACCTTCAGTCCTTTCGCATAGCAATCAAAGTTGAAATTTGTTTTTGCAACTTAAATAAAATAAGGACATTTTCACTAAATGAGAAATAAACAAATATATCAATTAGTAGGTGGCTATGCCTTATCCTTTAGATGTGGTTTTAAATATTAGAACAATGATTATACTTATTAAGTACTGAAATTTAGGCAAATACTACAGTTTTATACTGGCTAAGTATTTTTAGGATTTTTTTTTTTTGACAGGTGGGGTTAACTTGAACCTACCATATCAGAGCTATCTAGCATTATTAGTTATGCAGTTATTTTGCATTGTCAACTTGTGTTTATAAATATGACTTGGCCAAAGCATTGATTTTTTTTTTTAATAACTCTTGAATACATAAGAATTGATCTTATCTGTCTTTTGATAAATTGTAGTCATGTTAGCATATCAGTGTATCTGCATATCTGTTTTTGTCAAACAACTTAAGTGGTACTTTTCTTTTAAACCATTAAGGAAGATTGTTAGGTATAGCTTTTGCAATAGTGAATTTTTAAGAACTTTAACCAAGCTGTCAATAAGTAACCACAGTACTAGATAGCTTTGGCTCTGAAAACTTAGGGATAGTCATACAGTATCCTTTTTGAACAATCCAAAGTACTGTACTTAATCATCTAGCTAAGAAAGCTTCCTTTGCAGTTTACTTTTCACTTACCACATTAATAAATCATTACTTAAATGTATTAAAGTAAGATCATGGCAAAATTTATCAGCCCCCTACTCTCACACCCCCACTAACCCTGCCAAAACTAGAATTGAACAAGCAATCAAAATCGTTTATGGGACTTAATATATGGAATTCATGGTAAGAGCCTGGCATAAAGCACCTTAATAGTGTGTAGGTTCAGTTTTATTGATGGTCAGATCATGTCTTCTTTGCATGTAGTGGCTATATAGAAAATTAAGAAACAGCATATGTATAACAGGGGTAATGACTACACTAGTGTGTGTAATAAGGCTTTTACTTAGTGAAAATGAACGTTACTAACCTTTTAGGATTATGAAGGACAAATAAGAACTAAAGTCAGGGTATTTCTTTCCTAGGTATGAGTCAAGAACATGAAGGTTGAGTTTCAGCTTCCTACTTTTCATATAGCAGAGAATTAGTTATACAAATGTAAATTTACTGGTGACTAGATTTTTTTTCATTCACTCCACAAATTACCAAGAAAAATTCATTAGCAAACCTAATCACTTTGCTCTTAATCTTGAGTGAAAACAGTTGTTACATCTGTTTCAGTAATTCATTAAGACACTTTGGTTCATATACACAGTACTGAAGTATTTACTAGTGTTTGCTTATCAAGTGCAGGGATTTTTAATGCTAGATGGTGACAAAAATAACAATTATGTACAGATATGATGATCTTATAGGTCAAGATGGTAGCAGAAACTACATTTCTAATGGGCTCTGTCCTAGTAGGTTACCTTTTTAACTCATGGCTACATTTGAACACAAAAAAATTGATGTCCACAGTTTAGTATGGCTAGAATTCAGATAAGGAGAAATTATGTATTTCAAAAGTGGTACTGCATGATAAGTGAGAAAATATTTACTAAAGAATATGAAATATTTTGTATTACATATGTGGTCGGCCTTATTTTCAAAAGCATTGAATTCCTCAGTTCATGGTTTTTATTTTCACGTTAGGCATTTTCAATTATCGTATTCTTGTATTCCCAAATATCACTTATTTGGTTTAACTTAAAAGACTTTACTAGTGTATATCATTCAAATTTATAATTGTTTCTGAAATTGATTAGCTTATTTTTGGAATTCCATTTAAATCCCTACCCTAGTCTTTTTTCTACATTGTAGTATCTGCAGCACATAGGATTCAATTATTAATAAAATCCTTTACAGCAACATCTGCTTACGTTTCATTGTCCCGATAAATTATCTTAAGTATTTTAGTTTGTGAGTTTGGGTGTGTTGGGCAGAAATCAGTGAATGAGTGTCACACGGGGGGGCAGAATCTCTGAATACCAGTACTGCTGAACAATGTAATTTGTAAGCAGTTCCACTGGAAGGATAGTGGATAGCTAGCTGGCCTCCAAACCAGGAAGACTTGGGTTTAAGACCTACCTTGCACATATGGTAGCTGTGTGACCTAGGACAAGTTACAATCTGTCATTGACCTAGGCTTATTCTCTAAGACTAAGTTGGAGAGAAAGTGCCAGCCTTCACTGGTGGAGGGAAATTTCCTTATTTGGAAGTTCTCCACCAACAAAATTGGGTCCAGTCCCTATTTCTTGCTTAACCCCTAAATAGCTCATGCTAGCTGATAGACTGATTCCCCTTAGAGTGTGTATATTTTGTCCAGTTAAGCTTTAATTTTGTGAACCTATCAAAGAAGTCATATGGTTTTTTGGTTTTTTTTATTGGTCCCAAGACAGGAAGGTCAACTAATTCCAGAAATTTCTGTCTGGAGGAAGTGCCAGAAACTTAATACAGTCTAAGTTAACAGGCACAAACATTTATACCTATATATGCACTGTGATACTGAGTTCAAATTGTCCATACCCAACTTTGAAGTTGAGATCGAAAGTTTTTAATGCTTGATAATCATTAGAGGGACAGTTGATTATGGAATTTTATTTGACATGTATAAATCTGGTTTAATTTTAGACCACACAACTTTGTAATTTGTAATGCCTAAATTAATCTGATTTATAGAGAACCTAATGGTTTGTTAATTTGAACAAATAAAGATTTGGATCACTTGAGAGGTTAAATGGTATGGTGACGAGAACACTGGAATGGAAGTTGGGACACTAGCCTAAGATTTTTTTTTGTGTAGGGGCCAATCAGCTGTGTGATAGTTTCTTGACTTGGTAGTGGTATTTGGTAATGTATTAAGGTTACTATGCCCCTAGTAACTTTACATTCTCAAGGTGGTGATGCCCTTCCCCTATAATCTAGTATCCCATGCCTTTATTTCTTCAGTAAATAAGCCATTAGGTTCAGTGTGTGTATATGTCATGCTATATGTATGTAAATCCAAATTTGTAGTAGTATAATTTCTTTTTATTTTGATCACTTGACAGTGGCATAAAGTGGACCCCATTAGTGAAGTTTCATATAGTCATTACACACCTGCTGCATCTTCATAATTAGACACTAAATTTTGAATGGTCCTTAAAGTGTAAAATCCTTAGAACAATTTTGCTTACTGTTTTCCAGTTTCAACTCCATCTGTAACAGTTTAACTTCATCCTGTTATCATTAGTCACTGCATTGTAAAGGAATACTGTTCGCATGCTCTTTCACACCATTATTTGTAATACCTGTTCAACTTTAAACTACTTTTTACTTTTCAATTTAGCAGCTAATCTCTATGCATTTGTAACAAATTGGACTGCTTTCATTTCCCACCTTGTATGTGCCTCTAATTGAAAGCAAAAAGATAAAAGTGTAAACTTCTAGATCCTCACTTTCACCTCCAACCACCTACTTCCCCTTAATGCCACCCACCCCTTAATTGGGAAATATTAAAATGTGCCTAGAATTAGAACCATCTGAATTATCCTATAACCAAGAGTTTTGTATATCAAAAATGTTTATCAGGACGTTCTTTTATAGGGACAAATAAGCCACAAGTACAACTAAATTAGATTTCCCCCCTCCCCCCTCCAGAAAAACTTCCTATTTGATGACAACCCATACTAATCTGTGAACTTGTGTTACACTTGACTTAAATATTTTGTATGCTGAAGACCTCTCTATGGCAGAGTGTTAATTCTAAGTTATGATTTATAATTATTTAGAGAAGTTTGTGTGGATGGTCTGGTTAAGACAGCCAAGAGAAAATTCAAATGCAGGTAACTTTATTCAATAAAGATCTTTTAAAACCTTACGGTATTAATCAGAGTCTACTTGTACCTCTTGGAATAAATGTAGATTCACTTTGACAAATATTGAGCCCCCAGCATATGCAAGACACCATTTTAAATATGTGTCCTTAAGGATCATAATGTTAAGTGTACACTAGCATAACGTGATAAATGTCAGAAGAGACCTACAGCTTTGGGGCGGCTAGGGGGTACAGTGAATAGGGCACTGGCCCTGGAGTCAGGAGGACCTGAGTTCAATTTGGCCTCAGACACTTAACACCAAAAGTAACCATGTGACCTTGGGCAAGTCACTTAACCCCAGTTGCCCTGCCTTCCCCCCTCCAAAAAAAAAAACCTACAGCTTTTAAGTTATTTAGCAATTTAGATTTTTTTTAATGCCAGTGCTATTTGTATCAGCAAGATTGTAATTTTGATAGGTTACAAAGCTCAATCAGTAGTTGTGTGACTCTGGGCAAATCACTTCTGTTTGCTTTAATTCACTGGAGAAGGAAATAGCAAACCTCTCTAGTCTCTTTGCCAAGGAGACCCCGGACGGCGTGGTACATCAGGTCAGGAAGATTGGATGCTATTGAAAGACTGAACAACAGCATAAAATGCTGCATAGTGTAAGACTTGGAAGATGAAAGGAAATGAAAATTTTGCAATGATTTTCATAGGACAGCCAGTTGAAAATATTTTGAGAATTTATTTTATAGCAGTCTTTTAAAATAAACCAGTTTCCCACATTTTCTTGCTGACAAACTCAGAAAAAATTAGCCAAGATTATAAAATTGAAGTAGTAGGGAGCAAATATATGAGGGTGGGAATGTAAGGATTTTTGCTTGCTTTCTGTTTTAGTCCAGACCTGTAATTTCATTGGTATTAAGAATTCCTGGTGAAACTCCTACTGATGCAGATCACAATTTTTTTTAACAATGCTAAAGAATATATATTTTAGGGATTTAATCTTTTTTTCTGTTCCAAATTCCCTCTCTCAAACCTCTCCCCTATCCCTTGAGAAAGCAAGCAATATGATAACCCATTATACATGTGATGTCATGCAAACCCTATTTCCATATTGGCATGTTGCCCCCCGTTCCCCCCAAAAAGTGAAAAAATGCTTCAGTCTATACTTAGTGCATCAGCTCTTTAGAGGTGGATACCATTTTTCATCATGAGTCCTTTTGATTTGGAGGTCAAAGTTAACTGTCTTTTCTTCAGGTTTTTAATTTTTCTTTTGATATTTTTTTTCCAATTGCATATAAAACTCCCAAATTTTTAGCATTTTAGAAAATGTTTTGAGTTCCAAATTCTCTCCCAGAGATTATAATTTCTCAGTCTCGAGAGTTTTAGCTGCTTGGTGCACTGAGAGGATACATGATCTGCCCTGGGTCACAGCCCCTTATATGTCAGTGGTGATCATGTTTTCTTGACTGAGGCTTTCAAAACAAAGCAATTCCAAATTGGAATCACCAAATTTTCCAAATTTAATAACCTTGAAATCAAGTATTCAGAACTTGCTAGGCACTTAAGACACAAATATGAATGAAACTCCTATCTGTTATCCATCCTCTTTGGGAATTCCCTTTAGAGTTATTGGTACATCTTCAATGGTAGGGTGGCTATTATCCTTTTCCCCCCTCTAACTAGGTACTGAGATAATTAAGGGCATATTAATATTTGATTAGTTCTGAATTTGTTAGTTTTAATTATGAAATCACTTAAACTAAATTTTTTAAAGACCAACATGCAGCTTATTAGTCCTTCCCACTGTTCCCTTCCATTGAATTTGTACATTGAATCCTATTTGATATATGTAGTTTCATTTTCTGTAGTTATGATCTATGTGTATATCTATATGATTCTATTTTCATTTGTTGTTTTCCATATAGATTTGTTGTTTTTATAATGTAACATTTCATTTATATTGATGTGACAGAGTTTGTAGAGCCATACCCATTTATGGAGCATTTTAACTTTCTGATAGCATTTTTCAAGTGTTTGATAGTTATAGGATTTTTTTTTTGTAACTTAAATCATTGTTCTAAAAAATCTACAGCTCAGTAACCTTGCCAAAATTCTTATGCTGCAAGAGGATCTGTAAAATGTAGTGATTCTGACATTTCACATGAGCCTGCCAAGTTCTAGTAGTCATATTCAAAGTAAGTTCAGGTCTTAGAAGCATTCCAGGGGCTTTTTTCCTATCCATAATGATAATAAGTTTTGGTGGAGCTGATGAGTATAGTATGGTAGTCCTAAAGACCCTACCTAGAAAGAAAGAGTTGAGTTTAGGCTTCCCTCCAGCTATGGGTCAAATTCATGCTATACAGTTGTACCCTGTGGCAACAAGTTCATGTTTTCATTCTTCCCTGATTGACCCCCTATTCTCACTCCCCACAAAAACTTATCAAAACCTCTTCCCTCCTCAAGGCTCCTTTACCTTCCCTTCCCTCCTGACCTTCTCCACTGCTACCTCCAGCAAAGTATCTTGCTTCTTACTGAGAAAACTGAGGCCATTGGACCTGATCTCTTTTCCACACCATCTCAAAACTCCTTAACGTAATCCCCCATCGCCCAGTCCTTCCCCCCCTAGTCTTTGGCAATAAGTTGGTCTTTCTCCTTACCAAGGACAACGTCTCCACATATATCCTTAATGTCCTCTCTCATGTTTGCAGTTTGTAACCTCAACCATTTTCTCTCTAGTCTTCATCCTCTAAGCATTCCTTTCCTACTACTTCAAACTTGACCAAGTCTCCTCAGTCCTTAAAAAAAAAAACAAAACCACAAAACACTTTTACTATCACCTTATTATCACCTCAATCTATTACCCAATGTTTCATTCATATATGTGTGTGTATAGATACGTATATAAATTTCCCAGCTAGATTTTTAAATTTAACATTCCTTTGAAAAATTTTTGTGTTGCAAATTCTCTCCCCTCCTCCCCTATTGATTATAATATTGATTATACATGTGAAGCAACATTGATTGTACATGTGAAGTAATGCAAAACATTTCTATATCAGCTATGGTTTAAAAAAAAAGTTTTTTTTTGCTTTGTGGAGGGGGAAGGGAAGGGCAATTGGGGTTAAGTGACTTGCCCAAGGTCACACAGCTAGTTTTTGTGTTAAGTGTCAGAAGGCGGATATGAACTGAGGTCCTCCTGACTCCAGGGCTGGTGATCCATTCACTGCACCACCTAGCAGCTCGTATATTAGCCAAATTACAAAAGAGAATACACACACACACACACACACACACACACACACACACACACACAGAGGATTTTTGGTGGCAAGGACTTTCCATATTAAAGTGATGGTTTCTGAGCACTAAATGCAGTGGTAATCACTAAAAACCACGATGGTTCATCAAGAAAAAGCCATGCCGGGGTGGCTAAGTGGCTGTGAGTAGAGCACCGTCCCTGGAGTCAGGAGGACCTGAGTTCAAATCCAGCCTCAGATATTTGACACACTGGCTGTGTGACCTTGGGCAAGTCACTTAACCCCAAGTGTCCTCCAAAAAAAATAAGCAAAAAAAAAAAGAAGAAGAAGCCATGGCAAACTAACCTCAGTTTCTTCTTAGTAAAACAGAATTTGTAAAGGAACACATAAAATTTTGTAGACATAGTATTCCTAGATTTCAGCAAAGCATTTAGCAAAGTAGCTTATGCAATATTCTGGTAGAAAAGATGGAGAGACAAGGGCTGGAGGATGGTACAGTTCAGAACAGGTTGAATGATTGAACCTACAGAATAGTTAGTCATTAATCAATCAATACCAACTTGAAGGGAAGTCTGTAGTGGAACACCCTGGGAATCAGTCCTTGGCTCAGGGTTATTTAACATTGTTATCAATTATTTCTACGAAGCCATGGAAGGCATGCTTATTAAATCTGCCAATGATACCAGCTAGTAGGGATAAATCACATGTTAGATGACAGTGTCAAGTTCCAAAAAAGTAGCAACAGCCTAGAACAGTTTGGACTCAATAAGATGAAGTTTAATAGTGTTGAAGGTAAATTCCACACTGGGGTCCAATAAATCAGTTGCAAAATTATAAGATAGAGGAGTCGAGACTAGACAAGAGTTTCTGTGGAAAAAGTGTGACAGTCTTGGTGAATTGAAAGCTCTAAGTGAGTCAGTGCTAACATGGCAGTCAAAGTTTATGTCAGTGTACAGAACAAGGGAAGTGAGAGTCCCACTATAGCCTGGTCGGATTACATCTGGAATATTGTTTTCAATTATGGGTACCACATTGCTTGTAATGCCCTTCTTTCCCTGTCCCCTTGCCCCATCGTCACCTCCTGAATCAGCCACCATGAGGTGAAAGCAATCCAGGCTAGGGGGAAGAGAACTGTGGGTAGGAATGAAGAAGAAGAAAGAATATCTAATATCAGATATGAAAGTCTTCAGACTATTGCTAACTTTGGTGAAAGTGAGAAGGAACACTGTGAGAGACAGGATAATCACCAGGGATCACCACTTTATTAGCAAGGTCACCTCCCTTTTTGTCCAAAGGCAGACCCAGGGGCAACAAGCTTTGAATACAGCCTGGGCTAAACTAAGCACAGAGATAGAGGTGGAAGAAGAATTATGCTGAGGAGGACATTAGCCAAATTGATCCAGATTCCACCTTGCCTATTACCAAGATCCCAAGCCTCAAGGGAAGATTGACACATTCCTGAGTTCCTGAGCCAAGTCCACTGACCTTTGGGGAACTTTTGATATATTTGTGACAATCCTAATGTTAATGCTTGTTAGTTCCCTGTAGGAGTAGGGGGAGGGGTTGGGGGAGGTTGGGGGGGGGGGGAAGGAACTGAGCTCTTGGGTTTAGGCTTGCCCATAGACAACCTGGTTTTTTGACTTCTTGGTCTGGAAGGGATGTGTGGATTCCCAGATCACATTAGTTGTTTTAAGTGTATTTGATTTTATCATTTTTTTATTGTTGCCATTAAATAAAAACTATATTAAGCTATTCCATGCTTTTTGTGAGTAAACTCTCCATTAAAAGAGATGGGGTAATTTTTTCCCACTGTTACGCTAGGACACCACAAGCCAAACATCTGAATGGGGTATATGCATGCTAACCTCTTAATCTAACAAGATGAATATTGACACAAAGGGACAAAGCCAGGGGAAAGAGATGTAGCCAGTTTTTTTGAGAACTAGAGTGGGGTTGGCATTATCACCAGAAAGCTCTCTGGTTTGGGCCTCACTGGCACACGACTGCTGGGAATAATCTTTCCATAAGCACCACTAGTTGGTCAGTAACACACTCTGGTGGTTAAATGAGGAAAGGCCCTGAAATGGTAGAGCAGGTCCAGAAGAGGGTAATCAGGACAGTCCAGGAGGATGGACTAGAAAACAAACAGTTGAAAGAATTAAAACTACTTTAAACTGGAGAAGAGAAGGGTTGGAGGAGACACAATAGCAATCTTCAAGTATTTAAAGGGCTATTTTGTAGGCAAAGGATTGGATTTATTGTACTTGATTTCCCCAGCAAGACAGAACTAGAAGCAACGGGAAACTGAAAAGAAGCAGATTTAGGTTTGATGTTAGGATAAAAATCACAAGAGTTAAAGTGATCCCAAAGTGAGATGGGTTATTTTAGAAGGCAGTGACCTCACCGTTGTTTGAAGCCTATAAGTACAGCCCAGAGACCATCTCTTGGGGAGGTTATGAAAGGGATTCTTTGCCAGACACAGGTGTTGCTGGATTGGTCTCAGAGGTCCCATCTAATTCTTAGGTTCTAGTACTATAGAAGTGCAAAACAAGGCATTCCAAGAGTTCTGAAGGATTTAAAAGATCATTAACATTGGGGAAGGCTCCAAACATGTAACATTTGAACTTCATTTTCAAGGATACATGGGAATTTCACAGGCAAAGAGAAGGGGAGAAGATATTCCCAGCACGGAGAATAGCGTGAGAGAAAGCAGGGACTACAATCCACTACAAATCAGTTCAGAAAAGAGTTCCATTTAGCCAAAGCAGAGTGTGGTAAGGAGTGATAGGAAATAAGATTGGAAAAGTGGGGTGGCTCTAGATTGTACAAAACCTTTATTTAATGACAGGCAAAAAGGAGTCTTGAATCGACACAGGAATCAATAGGAATGACTGACGATCTCTGAGCAGAAGAGTAAGACAATATCTATGTATAAAGCATATTAGTCTGGAAGCAGTATAAATGATGTTTTGGAGAGAAAAGAAAGTAAAGGCAGAAAAATCTGTTAGAAAGTTATTGCAATAGCCCAAGTAGAAGCTAAAATGAGGGCCTATATTAAGGAGGGGATTGTGAAAATAGAGAGGGAGGAGGGAATGTGAAAGATATTGGGGAGTCCAGAATTGACAAAACTTGCTAAATGACTGTATGTATGGTATAAAGGAGAGGAGTAAAAACAAACCACTGTGTGAGCCTTAGGATCCTCAAACTACTTTTCTACTACTTTATCACTAGCATTGCAAAAACTGAAAAAAAAAAAAAAAAGATGACATACAGGAACAACTGTTTCTTAGAGGTTTCATTTCAAATGCCATCTGCTTCCTCTGGCATACAAAAATATTAGTCTGTTATTCGACAGAATTTATTAAGCATTTACTTTATGCAGGTACTAAGCACTAGGGATAAAAAAAAAGGGTAAAAATAATCCTGACCCAGAGGTGTTCACATTCTAATGGGAGGATGAAATGAAAAGTATCATACATAAAACATACTGTATATAAAGGGCAAGTGGAAGGTAATCCATAGAAAAGGCACTAGCCTTAGGGACTGAGGCGCAAGGCGGTAAAGGCCTCTTGCAGAACATGGGATTTCAGCTGAGTCTTGGAGGAAGCCAGAGAAACCAGGCAGTGGAAAAGAGCATTCTAGGCATTTTTGGTAGTCAGTGAAAAAAAATGGAGCAGGGAGAGTCTTGTACCATGAACAGCAAGAAAGCCAGTGCTGCTGGATTGTAGAATGCATGGTGGGGAGAAAAGTATGAGGAAACCATAAAAGTGGGAAGGAGTCAGTTTAATAAGTTGAACAGAAGATTTTATATTTGGTCCTGAAGTAATAGGAAACCGCTGGAATTTTCTGAGGGGGAGGAAACGTGGTCAGACCTGTACTTTGGGAAGATCACTTTGGTAACTGAATAGAGGATGGACTGGAGCAAGAAGAGATTTGAATAAGGGAGACCTGCTAGAGGAGTCTGGTAACAGTCCAGGAGTGAGGTGATGAGGAGCTACGCCAGGGTGGTGGTGGCGTGAGTAGAAAGGAGGGGATCTATACAGCAGATATTGAGAAGGTAGAAATGATAACACCTGGCAACACATTGGATATGTGGGGTGAATGTAGGTGAAGAGTTGAGGATGATGCCAATGTTACAAGCCTGGGTGATAGAGAGGATGGTGTTAGCTTTAATATATATATATATAGAACTCTGAAGTTTACAAAATGCTTTGGGGAATTGTGGGGAAGAGACAAAAACTTTCCTTACACTGCCTATTAGACAATGATAAAAGTACATTGACTCTGCCCAGATGGTAACTGAGGCTCCAAGGCTAAGTGACTTACTTATGATCATTCAGCTAATCAATGTCTACATACAAGTACTTATTAAGTGCCAACTGTGTGCATGGCACTTTGCTAAGTACTTGGGATATATATAGTTCAGACAAGACCTAAAACACCTAAACAGCTATAATAGATTAAACAATAATGAACTCTCCAAGGCTAACAATATTTTAATTGCTAGATCTAATTGCATTTTTTCAGTTCAGTTTGACCTCCTATGACTTTTGATACCTCTGAACACCACCTCTTCCAGGCCACTCTCTCTTACCTTAGCTTTTATAACACTGCTATCTCCTGGTTTTCTTCCTACCTGTTGGACTGATCTTTTCCAGCCCACCCACCTTTGCTGGATCATTATGCAAATTCTGCCTTCTTAACATAAGTCTCCCTCAGGGCTCTTTCAGAGGCCCTCTTATGTTTCCTCTAAACAAAACACCCTGTTTGGTGATTTCATCATCTGCTCTTATGGGTTCAAATATTACCTCCAGTCAGCTGTCTACCAAATTAATATCTGCCCCTAATCATTTCCCCCAACTCCCATCATGCATTATCAAACTCACTATTGGACCTCTCTAACAAGATATCTAATCAACATCTCTGAATGAATATATCCAAGATTAAATTAATTAACTTTCTCCCTAAAACAACAATTCCTCCAAACTTTTTTTGAGTTGAGGATTCTTGGCCTTGATGTCATCATTGGCTCTTCTTCACTCTACTTTCCATCCAATCACTTGCCAAATCTTATGAACTTTTATTTCCACAAACATCTCTCATACCCATCCTCTTTTCTCTCCACCTGACCACCATCTTTGTTCAGATACTCCTCACCTATTACCCAGACTATTGCAATAGCTTCCTAATATATTTCTCTCTTCTATTCTCTCTACAATCAATCCTCCACAAAACTTACAAAATCACCCCTGAGGCATAGGTTCAATTGTGTCATTCCACTGCTCAAAAACTTTCAGTGGTTCCCTATTTCATCTGTGTTAAAATACCAAATCCTTAATGTGGCATTTAATTTATTCTCCAACATGGCTCCAGTCTCTCTGGCTTTTCATCATCTCCTGGATGTTCCATAAACATCTCTAACTCAATCTGTCCGTGACAGAACTAATTATCTTCCCGTGGTAAACTGCTCATTCCCCATACTTCCCTATTTCTGTTGAAGACTCTCAGCCAAACAGATATTTGAGGCTTTGGTTTTCACTACTGGTATCTTTCCTGGACTTTGTCTTCTGGATATCTCTACTGCTGTTTTTCTTCCTATGTTGTAGCTACCGCCTGTAGTGATACTAGTGGTCTTTAAACTCTTTTTAATTGTCACCCATATCAAGAAAAAATGTTTGAACATGCACCCCCATGGAAGTATATTATAAATGATATACATATTTTTCTACTAAAATAGCATATTAATATACATTATAATGCTTGTTCAAAATGGAAATTAAAATGAGATGAGACTAAGTAAAATATTTTTAAATTCTTTTATTCACATGACATATTTTGTTCTCACTAACAAATATTATTAATAACAATTATTGACAATTTTTAATGTTGAGAGCAATGTAATTGAATATGCTTCATTTAGTGCCTAGCACTAAACATTCCCTGTTACCAGCCCGAAAGTGAAAATGAAGTTACTAATAAAAATCACAGAATACTTGAAGGTCGAAAGTTAAACACATGATACAAACTGCAACCTATTTCGACTTGTTTATTCTGTACAATTTACTCTGACTCTCCTCTCCCCTACATGAGAACAGAGAGTAGGTAGGAGCAGAGGGCTTACTGATTGGTCACCGACCTTGAGGGCAGAGCCCACCCACCGTCTGAGAAGGGCCTGCCGAAGCCGCTGTAGGTGTGTGTGCCCAATTATGTTAAAACTGCCCCAAGGGGCTGAAGCCCATTATAGGAAGTAGAAAGTGTAGTATTTCTTTATTTCTGTCATGGCCACATTTTTATTTCTGTCATAGCCGAAAGACTGCTTTCTATGTTCAAAATGCAGGCTGGTCTCCCTCTTGGAAGAGAAAGAAAGGGAATTTAAAGAACATCTCTTCAGTCTCCTGGATTATTATAAAGAACGAAATGTTCCTTTAAGCAATTAAAGAAAGACGTCAATATAACAACCAGGAGGAAGAGACGAAGAGACAGGTGAATGCTGACTCCTGTCAGGTTCACACAAAGGGGAAAGCGAGGAAACACAGCTGAACTCTTGGAAATGAGACAAATGTGAGGCTCTTTCTGAAGAGGAGGGAGTTAAGGGCTCTGAAGAGGAAGCAGGTGCTTGTCCTACAAGGACTGATGATATCGATCTCTAGGTGGGAGATCTTGCAAGTGAGAGAAAGGTTAGAGGAAGAAAGATGAGTAGTGTTGATTGGTGACTCTCTTTTGAAGCTACTGTTTATTGTCCTGCTAACAAGAATGGAGAGATCAGGGGCGGCTAGGTGGCGCAGTGAATAGAGCACTGGCCCTAGAGTCAGGAGAACCTTGAGTTCAAATCCAACCTCAGACATGTAACCCAAAACACTAGCCGTGTGACCTTGAGCAAGTCACTTAACCCCAATTGCTCCACCTTCCTCCCTCCAAAAAAAAAAAAAGAAGAAGAATGGCGAGATCTGTGTTCTTTATAGTGACTGGTATCCAAGTCATGAAAGTAAATCCTGGTAAGGCTTATTAAACCAAATGATTACTACCCACTTCTGGTGATTCGTGTAGTCTTATACGGTACAAAACAGGATATAAGAGATTATGAAGGTCTGACTGGGCAAAAAGGCCTTAAGAAACGAGGCAGTGTTTTTCTTACTGCTTCTTATCCAAAGCAAGACCTCTAGATGCAAAAGGCAGATTTGGGTACTGAATAGTTGTTCAGTAACAAGTTGGTAGGGCAGCTAGGTGGCCCTGTGGGCAGCTAGGTGGCCCTGTGGCCACTCAGTGGTCAGTGGATAGAGTGCTGGACCTGAAAGTCAAGATCTCTCCAGTTCAAATGTGACCTCAGAAAATTACTAACTGTGTGACCCTGGGTAAGTCATTTAACCCTGTTTGCCTCAGTTTCCTCATTTGTAAAAAGAACTGAAGGAAAAAGTAAATCACTCTAGTATCTTTGCCAAGAAAACCCCAAATGAGATCATGAAGAGTTGGGAACAACTGAACAAGGTGGGAATGGGATTTAGATTTCTGGACTGCTTAAAATTGGAACAACAGGCTCCTGGCTAGGGATAGAGTATATCTAATAATGACTGGAGAGGATATTGTCTGGAATTTTGCAAAACTAATCAAAGGGTATTTAAACTGAAAAGGAAGAGGAAGAAGAAAAACTGTCTTCATATTATCTACCAAGCTAGTTACCACAGGGCAGTGATCTTAAAAGTGGTGGGACAGGTGTTCCAGTTCCATAGGCACCATAGCATGACCCCAAAGGAGCTGTGACATGACCCTAAGGGATATGTGATCAACAATGGAAGGGTGGTTAGGCTTCTCTTCAACACAATCCCAACTACCTTTCAATTATTATCATCCATAATTTCACCACCCCATTCGCCTTTTCTTGTGTAAACTCCCCACCTTCCTAACTATAGAATCTTGAAACAGAAACTAGGAGAAACCCAGATGCCCAGAATTCTGATGTGCTATACTGGAGAGAATTTGATCTTGAAACTTTACATCATTGTTCATTCTCTTTTTGTATTTTCCATGGATGAGAGTGAGTAATGTAATAGCAAACAACTCAGAGACTCACAACCACTAACAGTATGAATTCCTCACTTCACTGGACTTTTCTGGATATTCCCTAAAAAGCTCTGCATTACTGAAACTCAACCATACTCATAATTGCTCTCAGGCCACTTCCTCTTCTCTCAAGCCAAACCTCAAACTTACTGCTTTGGCTTCCAATCTTTTCACTCATCACCTGTACTGATTTTCTAGCTCCTTAATCTTACACAAACACACTCTTCCTGCAATTGCTGACTTCCCTGACAACTCTCAAGTTTCCCAAACCACCAAAACACAAACCAGCCCAGACACTACTTCTTGACTCTCCTGCGGAACATCAAGAACCTATATACATCAAGCAGCTACCAATATAGCTGCTTGAGATTTTGAGGAAACTTTCCATGAAGGGTACACCAGTATCTCTTGTTTCCATAGGTTTTTATGCTCCCAAGGAGTAGTGGCAGGAATAGAGGAGAAGGGGAATGGACAAGCATTTATTAAGCTCCTACTATGTGCCAGATCCTGTGCTAATCACTTTACAAATATTACCTCCTAGATTCATACAACCACTATGAGAGGTAGGTACTAATGTGATCCCTGTTTAAAGCTAAGGAAACTGACTTGCCCAAGTCACATAGCTTAATGTCTGAGGCCAGGTTTGAATTCCCACCTTCCTGACTCCAGGCCGTGTACTCTATCTGCTGTGCCACCTACTTGAAATAGAGAGAAAGGTACAGATTTTGTTTGTTTTTTGTGTAGTTGGAAATGTTATCATATATAGAACAGGCTAACTGAATGTAGCTGAAATATTCTAGTTTGTTTTGGCAACATTAGATGCTGGCCTTCTTCCCTCCATCAGCCCAGCTCAGTGTGCTGACCTTGGTGCTAATGATGTCATATGCTTCTTTAGAACCTGCTTGGTCTGATATTTGATGGCTTTGATATCAGAAGTGAATACCAGGGTGTTGTTCTCAGTCTTCTTTTTAGAAACTCAATGGTCAAGGAAAAGTTGATCATGATAAAGATCAAGAAGGTTCCTTCTAGGGATGCTTTTGGCTTCCTTTGAAATTGAATTGTCTTAGGTTATCAGAACATAGGGGACATTGGAATTTTCACTCTTTTGTGGCTAAGTTCGCCCTTGACTATTACTTTATTGGTCTTTGAGGCTTTTGACTTGATATCATCTTGGAGGGACAACTTCCTTTTGTGCTTTTCGTACCATCTTGAAGGAATAGTTTTGATTAACTTCACAGATCTAAAATTAATAGGACATGGGAACTGACTGGTTAAGAAATGAGTGAGAGGAGAGAATCAAAGATATCTTTTAGTATAAAAACTTAGAAGGCAGATAAAAATTGTGAAGGTGTAAACAGAGGAAAGGTAATGAATCATAATAGCATGTAATAGAAGTGCCTTGGAGATGTATTGGAGTATGTGTAGACCCCCTCTAACTGGTTCTGGTCTTCAAACCATGGTGATTAGGAGACACCTTTTTGATTACCTGGGTAGCTGAAATTCAGTTGTCTTTAAAAGGACCTGAGTTGGCCTAATCCATTCTTCTCTGGAATTCTGTCAAGTTATTTAACCTTTATGGTTCTCTTTGAGTCTTTTCTTCCTGGCATTTGGTGAGAGATAATGTTATAAGAGGAGAGGCTTTGGACTTTTTCCATCTGAACCAATGTACCTCTGAGAATATAGGTCTAGAATCTTTTCCTGCTTGGCATTTGTCATTTTCTGTCTCAGGTAAAGGAACAGAGATATCCCCCACTCAGGTTTTGCAGCCAGCTCAGAATTGATGCCCCAAGGAGCAAAGAATTACCTTTTGGATCCAGTCAAGCAGTAAATGATATGAGGACTCATTCAATAGTCATAATGCAACTGTACACAAATTTGGTGGGACCAATGTTATGAAACTAAGCTAAGTTTGAGCCTACTCTCCTCAGAGAATGAAGTACATAGGAGAGAGTGTATCTGTAAGGTGTTAGGGAAATTGTTTGTAATTTTACTGTTACTATATTTTCAAAGTAAGTGTTCATCTAGTCATTTCAGTCTTGTACAACTCTTCATGATTCCATTTGGATTTTCTTGGCAAAGATACTGAAGTGGTTTGCCACCTCCTCCTCCAGTTCATTGTACAGATGAGGAACTAAGGCAAACAGGATTTAGAAATTTGCCCATGTTCACACAACTAGTAAGTATCTAAGGCCAGATTAGAACTCAGGAAAAGAAATCTTCCATACTCTGGGAAGCTGTCCCAAAAAGTAAATATCCCTTTGTAAAACCTAATTGATTTTAAATTATTAAATGATACTAGGTGCTGGTTGTCAGCACCTAACAATGGGGAAACCATAGATGATGGAACTTGGGCCAATAGCAATAGAGAAAAAAACACCCTTAGATTTTCAGGGTACTCTCTAGATTCCTGAATAAGAAAATGTAGTCAGCCTTGCTCCAGAAGAATGAGCCATTACACTCTCCCTAGATTTCTCATGGAGCAGCTGGATGGTACAGTGGATACAGAGCTGTGTCTAGAGTTAGGAAGACTGGAATTCAAATAGAACCTCAGACACTAACTGTGTGAACCTGGGCAAGTCATTAGTTGTCTGTTTGCCAGTTTCCCCAACTGTAATACAGGGATAATAATAGCACTCACCTCACAGGATTGTTGTGAAGACCAAATGAAATAATATTGGAAAGTGCTTAGCACAGTGCCTGGCACATAGCGGGTGTTAGGTAAATGTTTATTCCCTTCCCTTCCCAATGGAGATAGTAATAAAAACCATGGAAGTAAATGATCATGGCAAAGATCACTGGCTCCAAGACTTAGAGTGAAGAAAAAGGTGAGAGGGTCAAGGACAAAGTCTGGGGATACATCAGATTGAGGGAGAGTGAAGAGAACATGGGGGCCAGAAGAGATAGAGAAGAAATAATTAGAAAGGTAAAAGGAGGGCCCTGAGTTCAGTGGTATTCCAAATCTACAAGAAAAAAGAATTTTAGGAGAGGACAGACAATAGTGTCAAAAGCTACAGGAAAGTCAGGAACAAAGACTGGAAAAGGACATTGTATCTTAAACATTTTAAAAGCAGTCAGAATGAAAATCCAATAAAAAATAGGAAGAGGGTAAATGGAAACTCAGGGTAGACACAGCTTCTTCAAGACTTTTGAAGGGAGTATCAATAGAGGAAAAAGTAATGAAATACTGAAGGGAAAAGAATGAAGTAATAAAGAAAGGACGTAATGAAGGAAGTAATGAAATAATGGACGCAAAAGAAAGAAGGAACCTTTGCTGTTATGAAATAGAAGGATGAAGAGGAGGTAGTTGGGGAGACCTGAGTATGTTTTTGGGCTGATGGAAAGGAGCTAGAGGCAAGTGAGAGATTGAGGATATATGAAAAGATATAACTACTACAACCACGTTGGGGGAGGGTATGGAGAAGAATGGGATCAGTTTGTGACTCTAGGGAAAGAGGGATCATGATATGCTGAGTTTTAAGAAACTGAGGAGGGAAACTGAGGGTAGGTCTCCTGTAATGGTCTTACTCTGTATTAAACTAGGTAATTTACTCTCTAAGTATGGGAGGGTAGAGTACCACTGGTGGCAAAAGAAGAAAAAGTTTTGAACACTCCTTATTACAAATAGAATTAATAAGGATTGTCTTGCAGTAGTCAGAGTCCAGATAAAGTTAGGTACTATGGATTTTTAGTGTATGAAACCAGTTGGATTTCACTTCTCCCAACAATGCTCAGCAACCTGAGGGAAAAACAGAAAAATCAGATGGTGGGAATTCCATGGAACAGGCATTCAAAGGTTAGGAAAGCAGGTCATGGGGGCAAGGGATTCAGGGTAATAGCCAATGAAATGGTCTCTCTTCATTGCAAGTCCAGACACATTTCTACATTACAATGCTAACTTCCTTGAGGGCACAGAGCATGTTTGGCCTGTATTCAGAAGGTAGTACAGTTTGACAGCGGAATGTAGAATGTATAAAAGTAATACATCATAAAGCTGGAAAGATAAGATGGTGCTAGTTTAAAGAGTTTGGGGGTAGAAGACAGATGAGATGCATATCAGACAAAAGAGTCTGACCTTTATACATGTAGCCCTTGTGGTAATCTAGATAAAGAGTCCAAAACAGGAAGGATTCACTTTAGGGAGAATTTTTTACTTCTTTGACTAGGAATCCTCACCCAGAAAAATCTACAAAAATCACCTCTTGATGCCACCTTAAATATTAACACCAACTCCTTTTGTAAGCATGCAATTTACATGTTTCTGTATTTTATCTTGTTTTCTCAAAATAAATTTTAATTTACATGGGCAAGTATAAGTATTCAAATGTAGAAATAATAAGTTATTCATCACATCCTTTGGTCTGTCTTTTCACCTTTTAGATGGTACCTAAATGGGGCCTTTTAAACACTTTCTGTAAGATGCTTAGGAGGTAATTGGTGGCATGGTGACAATTCTACGTGTCATGGTGGATTAGAGTGCTGGACCTGAAGTGGGGAAGCCCTAAGATGAAATCTAATTTCAGATGACTTATTAACTATGTCATCTCTCATGGCCTCAGTTTCATTATCTATAAAATGGGGAAGATAGCAGAACCTACCTGCTAGGGTTATTGTGAGGATTAAATGAGATTGCTAAGTTATATAAAGTGCTGTGCTCACCTTAAAGTACTTTGTAAATGTTATTTCTATTTACTACACATTTCCACTCCTCTCCACAGAGTTTCTCCAGCCTTGACTCCTATCTCTGTTAAGGGAAGCAAATTCTTACCTCTTACCTGCCTCAGAGAACAGGCAGCATGCTTTGCTACACTATGCCTCTGGCTGAATTTTTCTGAAAGTTAAACACATTTACCCCTTTTGTTAGTTCTTTCTACTCTCACCCTGCCCAGACAAACAAAAATTGTCCTGAAATTTTGATTAGCTTCAAGAAGGCAAAATACTGTTGGGGAAAAAGGGGCAGGAATAGTGAGCCATCCTATGGCATTCTTGCTGTCACAGCAAATCTCTTGTCATTCTTATGCTCCTTCCCCAGTTAAAATCTACAGTGCCTGCAAATTACTAGATGCATAAGTATAAGTTGTAGATACATATAAAGGCATGTACTAATTTGTGAACAGCAATATTACATGCATGTTACAATAGAACAGAACTTGAAATATCAAACAATATAGCAAATTACATGCACACAACTATGTATTACAAAGTTGCAAACAGGCGGACCAAACAGAAAGGTTATATGAAAATACATCACATAATATTTTAGGGTTACATACAAAGTAAGCATCACATATATTCTGCTGGTATTGTCTATGTGAAGGAATGAATAGGAAAGCATTCACAAAATGCTAACTATGTGCTATGTGCTAGGACTGCAAATACGAAAGCAGAAACAGTTTGCACCCTTCAGAAGCTTACGTTCTGATGCGGGGAAACAATATACATAAGGAAGTAATGGCCAGGGGGGAGAACTTTGGTCCAGAAATTTACAGGAATGGGGAACTGGGGAATTTAGAAGCAAAGTATAGGGCAGTTAGGTGGTGCAGTGAATAGAGCACTGACCCTTGACTCAGGAGGACCTGAGTTCAAATGCAGCCTCAGACACTTGACATTTACTGTGTGATTTTAACCCCAATTGCCCTGCTTTCCCTCTTCTAAAAAAAAAAAGATGAAAATTATAATACTGATTGTATGATAAAATGCTTGTTCACTTGACTTTATTGACATACACATTCAGGAACAATGGCTGAATTGATTTATTATTTTTCGTGGTTGCAGAACAGAAGTGGGAATGGAGAGGATGGAAAAGTATTTGCACTACATAAAGCTATTGGGAAATTTGTAGAGGAGGTAGTAAAGGGAGAGGAGGTAAGGAAAGGAAGCTCAGTCTGGTCTTTCTTGAAATAATGTTCTAGGAGAGAGCAGGGCCCTAAGGTGGACTTTCTGGTGACATGAAACTTTTCCTCTTGCCTTAAAAGCATCATATATAAAGCCTGATCACAGACTGGCTAAGTCCTGAACTGCTTTATTCATTTGTTGTCAGTTCCATTTTACACACTTTGGAATCCTCAAGCTCAGTGGCTTATTATCTCTACCTTGAGTTCTTAGGTGCCCCAAACTATCACTGTCTCCAGACCATAATAAGATCAGTTCTGCACATGTATTCTCTTATAGCCTCCATGTCTGGAGTATCAATAAGGAAAGGATCAGAATGAGTCTTTGTCTGGGTCTTCTCTACCCTCAAGGAAACACCATCAGTTTCCCCTCAAGCTGAAATTTTCTCTGGGTTCACCTTATTTTGACTATCACCTGGTGTTCTGTCTATTTGCATTTTGTAGATCAGCCCACCACTACTTCATTTCTCTTGTCCCCCTTACTGTCAGAGAATATGACTAATTCTTCCATAGGTAGGGGTTGGTTGTGTCTTTGTAAGGACCTGCTGCCAACTCAGTGTCATCCTCTAGAGCAGCGGTTCTCAACCTGTGGATTGTGCCTCCTTTGGAGGTCGAATAACCCTTTCACAGGGGTTGCCTAAGACCATCACAAAACACATATTTCCAATGGTCTTAGGAATTGAGACACCGCTCTTCTATCCATCTCCAGGCAGATACGCCCACATGCAGATAGACCCACATATGAGTATTAAAGGGTTGGACATTAGGAAGGTTGAGAACCACTGTTCTAGAACCTTTTCTCAGTCTATGCACTGGAATTCTTTTTCCCAAGATTTGCACCCATTACTTAGCAGCCCAATCTCTGTGGTCCTCATTACAGTATGGCCTACTTTCTGTCCTGTGACTTGCTATATCAATCACTATGTCTCTGCCAGATGGCTGCTCTCCTCTGACCAAGAGAGATCAAACATTTGTAAAGTATCTAGAGGCCTCATACACATATATCATGAATACCCCCTGCTTTTTTTTCCAGGAAGAGAGGCATTAGACATGTTGAAGACCAAATAACATCATGAAAAACAAAACTAATTCTTTCCTTATAGAGAATAAAAGATTTGTTATTCATGCATGAAACATTTCCAGATCAATTGTCTATATAGTCATATCACTGACTTGTTAGAAAAAAAAATCAAAATTGATACCAAACAACCAAGATTAGAAGGGAAGCAGAAAGCTGGGAAACAATTTTTATAGCCAGCATCTCTGCTAAAGGCTTCATTTCTAAAATATAGAGAGAACAGAGTCAAATGTATGAAAATACAAGTCATTCCCCAATTGATAAATGGTCAAAGAATATGAACAGTTTTCAGTGGAAGAAATTAAAGCCATTTTATAGTTATATGAAAAAATACTCTAAATCACTATTGATTAGAGAAATGCAAATTAAAACAACTCTGAGGTACCATGCCACACCTATCAGATTGGCTAACAAGACAAAATAGGAAAATGATAAATGCTGGAGAAGATGTGGAAAAATTGGAACACTAATGCATTGTTGGGGGAGTTGTGAACTGATCCAACCACTCTGGAGAACAATTTGGAACTATGCCCAAAGAGCAATAAAACTACCCACTCTTTAATCCAGCAATACCACTTCTAGGTTTGTATCCCAAAGATATCATAGAAAAGGGAAAAGGACTCACATGTACAAAAGTATTTATAGCAACTCTTTTTGTGATGGCAAAGGATTGGAAATTGAGGGGAAGTCCATCAATTGGGGAATGTCTGAACAAGTTGTGGTACATGAATGTAATGGAATACTATTGTGCTATTAGAAATGATGAGCAGGTAGATTTCAGAAAAACCTGGACTTATATGAACTGATGCTGAGTGAAGTGAGCAGAACCAGGAAAACATTGTACACAGTAACAGCCGCATTGTGTGATGATTAACTCTGATAGACTTAGATCTTCTCAGCAGTGCAAGGGTCTAAGACAACTCTAAAAGACTCTCAATGGAAAATGCAATCCACATCCGCAGAAAGAACTTTGGAATCTGAACGTAGATGGAAGTATACGATTTGCTCTCTCTCTTTTTTTTTGTTGATTTGTTTTGTTCCTTCTTTCTCATGGTTCCTCCAATTGGTTCTAATCCTTCCTTACAACATGGCTAATGAGAAAATATATTTAATATGAATGTATATGTAGAGCCTATATCAGATTGCACACCATCTTGGGGAGGGGGGAAAGGGAGGGAGAGAGAGAAAATCAATTAATTAAATTTTTTTGTTTAAAATAAATTTTTACTGATATCTTTTGCTTTTTTTTATATCACTAGAATTTCCAAAATATCTCTCCCCTTCCCTTTTCCAGGAGCCAGCCTATATAACAAATAATTATTTTTCTTTTTTCTTTTTCTTTTTATAATTAATTAATTTGTTTTTAGTCTTCAACATTCACTTCCATAAGATTTTGAGTTTAAAATTTCTCCTATTAGTCTCCTTTACATCATGACTAATGGGAGAAAATTTAGAACCCAAAATCTGATGGAAGTGAATGTTGAAAACTAAAAATAAATAAATAAAATTTTTAAAAATTGATGCCAAGTAATAAAGAGTAATAATTGAGAAGATATGGTATATAATAATAGTAACTGCCATTTAAGCAGAAACTTTGAAGTTTCCAAAGTACTTTACAAGCATTATCTGATCTGAGCCTCCCATTATTGCTGTGAGGTAGGTATTATTATCTCTGTCTTACACATATAGAAACTTGGACTCAGAGGAATTTAAGGGATTTTATTTTAGTCACATGTATTGGAAGAAGGATTTGAACTCAAGTCTAGCAAACTCCAAGGCCAGTTTTCCATCCACTATGCCATGGTACTTCTCTTCAGTATGACCTGCTAAATAAATTGTTGATCACCCGAAAAGTAGAGAAATAGATAAAATGATAATAATCTATACAATCTATCCTTTCCTAATGAAATGAAAATTAATTACCACAGTGAGAAACCAATTCAGCCAATAAATACTTGATTTCTTCAATAGGGAGATATTGAAGCTAAGGAAAATATCATCTTAGAATAATTTATTAAAGGACGCTTTTATAAAAGGAATATAAAAGAAATAATCAGAGAGATAAATGACTAGAAAAAGAGATGGGTCAATCACATATGAAGACTAAAATATCACTAGAGGACAACTGGCACACTCCATTGGTATCCATGCAATTTAAGAGATATAAAAGTGTCCATCATGTTGGATGAACCCTCTGTGAAGGATTTAAGGTAAGGATGTGGAAAAGAGTATATGAAGACGTGGGTGGTTTGCAATCTGTTCCAGCAGATTTAGAGTCAAAAAGTCCTGAGATCATGTCCTAAATTTGTCACTTACTAACTATATGACCATAGGCAAACAATATAATCTCTATGAGTTTCCATTTTTTTAATCTGTAAAATTAGAAAAGTAATCATTGTAACCTCATAGTTTTTGACAAGTTCAAAATACATGTGATGTAAATTAAGGACTTTGTAAATGTAAGTTATTTTGAATCAGTTTTGTGCTCTCTTGCTGAATCAAATATTCCTGCTAAGGGTCTGATATCAAAGATACAGAGGGAAATGATACAAATATTTGAGAACATGAATCATTCTCCAAAGAGTAAGTGGTAAAAGAGTATGAACACACAAAATCTCAATGATCTGTTCCCTTCTCTATCCTCCCAATTGGGTTCCTTCCTTCTAGACTCTCTACTCTCCAGTTCATCTTTCACAAGCCACCAAAATGATATCCCTAAACCAAAGGTCTTACAGTGTTACTCCCACTCATGAAGTTTCATTGACTCTTGCCTCTAGGCAAAAATAAAAACACCTCTGTTCAGTATTTTAAGTCCTTCACAATGTGGCTGCTTTCTGACTTATTACATGTTAGACTTATTACGTATTACTTCTCTTTGTGTACTCTATCTTTTAGTCAAACTGGTTTGCTTGCTTTTCCTGATATATAACATTATATCTCTAGTCTCCTTTGTACAAGCTGTAACCCATTACCCTCTCTTTACTTCTACCTCTTATAGTCCCTGGCCCCTTTTAAAACAAATCTCAAGTGCTGCCTCTTATGCTGATCTCTTAGTTGCTAGTGTCCTTCCCCACCTAGAAAAAATAATAGATACATACAGACAAACAAATTGTATTTGTTTATATGGATATAGGTTATATCTCCTGATAGAATGTAAGCTCCTTGAGGGTAGGGAGTATTTCATTGTAGTCTTTCTTTGTACCCCTAGAGCTCAGCATAGTGCCTGACACATAATATACACTTAGTGTTTGGTTGATCTGCTGAAATTTCACTGCTGCCAAAAGCTGAATAAATGATAAAATTCCTACCCTGACAACAATAATTTTGTGCTTCAAAGGTGGAAGAAGCAGCAAGGAGACTTTTATTTTGAATTTGGAAAGGTTTTGAGTGTGGAGTTAGCAATGGAGTGGCTATTTTTTTAACTAGAGGAACAGCCTAGCTAAGTTCAGAGGGTCTCATCACCAGACTGGCTACAAAGTGATGCATTTTTCAGTCACAACTCTGAGACCATTTACTAAAAGGACAAAGGGTTGTAAATCTGTATTAGGGAAGGGAGTTTCCACTGGACAAAACCATAGATCCTTCTACGTATTGAAGCAGAAAGTTATTTTACTGTATTATACAGCAGTAGTCATCAAAATGACTTGGTACTGGCTCGGGAATAGAGTAGTGGATCAGTGGAATAGATTAGGTCCACAAGACAGTAGTCACTGACTATAGAGATCTACTGTTTGATAAACCCAAAGACTCCAGCTTCAGGGATAAGAACTCACTGACAAAAACAGCTGGGAAAACTAGAAAACAGTATGGCAGAAATTGGGCACAGACCAATATCTTACATAGTATATCAAAATAAAGTCTAAATGGGTTCACGATTCATCTATATATGAAGGCTGATACTGTAAGCAATCTGGGAGAGCAAGGAATAGCGTACCTGTCAGATTTATGGAGAAGGGAAGAATTTATGACCAAAAAAGAGATAGAGAGCAATACAAAATGGAAAACAGATAATTTTGATTACATTAAATTGAAAAATTTTTGTACAAACAAAGCCAATGTCACCAAGATTAGTAGGGAAGTGAAAAATTGGGAAAGAATTTTTACAACCAGTGTTTCTGATAAAGACCTCATTTCTGAAATACACAGAGAACTGATTCAAATCTATAAGAATACAAGTCATTCCCCGATTGATAAATGGTCAAAGGATATGAAAGGCAGTTTTCAGAGGAAGAAACTAAAGATATCTGTAATCATATGAAAAAATGCTTTACATCACATTGATTGGAGAAATGCAGATCAAAACAGCTCTGAGATGCCATATCTCATCTGTCAGATTGGCTAACATGACAAAACAGGAAAATGATAAATGCTGGAGAAGTTGTGGGAAAATTGGAACACTAATGCATTCTTTGTGGAGTTGTGAACTGATTCAACCATTCTGAACAGCAATTTGGAGTTATGCCCAAAAGGCTATAAAAATGTGCATGCCCTTTGATCCAGCAATACCACTTCTAGGGTTGTACCCCAAAGAGATCATACAAGTGGGCAAAGGACCTGTGCAAAAATATTTATAGCAGCTCTTTTTGTGGTATAAAGAAATGGAAATCAAGAGAATGCCTATCAATTGGGGAATGGCTAAACAAGTTGTGGTATATGAATGTGATGGAATACTACTGTGCTATAAGAAATGAGGAGCAGATGGACTTCATAATAACCTGGACAGACATATAAACTGATGCTGAACGAGGGGAGCAGAACCAGAAGAACGTTGTGCACAATTACAATCAAATCTGTGATGACTGACTTTGATAGACTGGGCTCTTCTCAGCAATGCAAGGCTATAGGACAGTTCCCAAAGATTCATGACGGAAAGGGCTATCCACATCCAAAGAAAGAATTGCAGAGTCTGAATGCAGATTGAAGCAAACTACTTGCTCTCTCTCTCTTTTTGTTTTGTTTTGTTTCTTCCTTCTCATTGTTCATTCCATTGGTTACAATCCTTCTTTACAACTTGACTAATGTTTAGCGTGAAGGTATTTGTAGAACCTATTTCGAATTGCATGCTGCCATAGGGGAGGGGGAAGGAGAAAGAGGGGGAGAAAATTTGGAACTCAAAAGCTTATGGAACTGAATGATGTAAGCTAAAAGTAAATACATTAATTAATAATTTTTTTTTTAAAAGAAAGTTGTTTTTACAAAAAAGGAGGTAATACTACTCTGCCTGGTGAGACTACATACAGAATACTGTGTTCAGTTCTGGGTAACATATTTTTGGGAGAATAGTGACCAAGGCCTAAGACTTTTTCTACTTCTTTGGTATACCCATACTGCATATCTATCTGTCCATCATTGCACTCACAGTTGTATCATCTCTAGCACAAATCTTCTTTATATATACTGCATCCAGTCCAGCTGCTTTTCCCATTTTTTTATTCTTCTTACTGCCATTTCTACCTCCTCCAAAAGCCCTTTATGTGAATTAGGGTGCAAATGTAATGAGTTCACTATCCTTCATGGAGAAAACAGTTTGTTAAAATGCCTTTTGCAAATCTTTTCCATTTTTTCTTTCTGTTTGTAGTAATCTTATTTTCATCCTTGAATGCCCCTGGGATGACTTTGCTTAGTTGGCTGTCTTACTATGCTTTCTTCAAACTGGTTTTTCCTTCCTCTTCTTTCCCTTTGTTTTATGAGCTGTTACCACTTGTAATCATCAGCATTCTTCATAAGATTTAATGTGTTTATACTCTAGTTCAATGTTTCCATCTCCTTCCTTTTGGCAAGCAAGTCATATGTTTGCTGACTGAGGTGGTTTATTTTTTATAGCTATTTTGGTCTCTGTACTGTGGTAATTAATTTACATAGATTAAGCTTTTAAAAGGTTGTATATATGATGTAAAAATTATTAAAATATTGTGTAACCTTCCCTTGAGAAGTATGCCAATGCCAGAATGCATAGCACTGGATGTTTTGGAGAGGAACTCTGGGAGGCTATGTATGGAAGTTAAAGGCCTCCAACTGTGCATATTAGCAATCCTTCTGTAATTTATAATCTTAGAGATTTGTTGAGGGCAGTTCTTATATCTAGGTCTTCTGACTCCCATGGTCTATCCTCTTTGCCCTCTATTATGTTTTTTTTTTAATTTTTTTTTTTTTTGCTTTTTTGGAGGGCAGTTGGGGTTAAGTGACTTGCCCAAGGTCACACGGCTAGTTTTTTTGTGTGTGCTAAGTGTCTGAGGCCGGATTTGAACTCTGGTCCTCCTGACTCCAGGGCCAGTGTTCTATTCACTGCGCCACCTAGCCGCCCCCCTCCATCATATTTTTTAAAGTAATCCTACAAATTTTTACTTTAAGTTCTGTTACGAAGTTGAATTATATTACATTATTATATTATATTACAACACAATATTACACCATAACAATAATTATATAATTATTTTACTATTATATATTCTATTATTTTACATTATATATATATACATTATATATTAGTTTAAGATTCCAAATTGACATAATTCCTTAATCTAAAAGCTATAGAAATACAATTTAGCTAGCTACTCAATGAAATAAGAATACTTATTAGCTTTTAAATGTAATCGAATAGCACTATAAAAGGAAATAAGGAACTGAGGTTCATTCTCAATCTCCTAGCCACCCTCCAACATTAACCCAAATACTTCCCAGTTACTACTTCATATATCTCCCTCATCTAGTCCTTGTAAAGTCAATCAGCAGTGGATTCCTGAGAGAATGCTACTGTGAACAGCCTTTAAGATTTGGTTTACACAGTATTAGTGAACACTCTGTTTATTCCATTACAAAATCAGATTCAGTACAATGTTCACAGTTTCAACAGTTCACAATATTATATACAATCTTCAGAACAAGGAAAGTCTCAATATTATATCTTATTACAGAAAGGAACAAGGAACAAGAGAAGAATCAGCTGG
>CM053594.1:218495771-218543974 GCA_028646575.1 Pseudocheirus occidentalis
GGGAGTTATGGACACAGTATGGTGGTGGACCCCTGGGGAGCTGTGGTAGCACAATGTTCTGAGGGGACAGGGCTCTGCCTAGCCCACATTGACCTGGCCTATTTGCACCAAGTATGCCAGAATATGCCTGTGGCCCAGCACCGAAGGCCTGACCTGTATGGCAATTTGGGTCGCCCAGATCCTTAGCACCTGCTGACTGAACCAGCAACCTGTTCTGTGCCAGTGAGGATCTGTGGCTTGGAGGCAGGACCCCAGGCCACTGAAGAGCCTCCACTCCCTTTCCTTTGTGGTATACAGGTTCAACCTGTTGCGAAGCCCTCAAAAATGCTTTTCTGGACTCAGATTTTAGTTACATATAGATGGGCTCTTAAATCATAATTTTATGAAAATTAAAGCTACACTGAGATCTAAGCAGCACTGACAATGAAAAAAAATAGTCATGAAGTCCAAAAAAAAAAAAAAAGTTAAAACTAAGTAAAATTTGAATATAATCTAAAAATATAAGTGATAAAAAAGCGATTACCTGAGGAGAGTCAAAAGGATATCGACTACTAAATTTAAATAGAAGTTGAAATTTCTCCCCTTCATATAGAGTACCTGGTGCACCCTCCATGTCTACAATCCACCTGGAATATAAAAAAAAAACAAATTAAAATCCTGTTAATCATTTTTTCCCTTCAGAGAAAATATCACTATACTACTGAAAAAACAAGGGAGTCAGCCGTCTTTCTACTCTTGGGCAGCTAGACGACTCAAAGGATAAAGATGAGGAACTCAAGTCAAAAAGCTCAAATCCGACCTCAGACACATACTAGCTGTGTGACCCCTGGCGAGTCATGTCACTTCTACGTGCCTTTGTTCTCTCATCTGTAAAATGGGAATATAATAATGCCTATGGCACAGGGTAACTGTAATCAAATAACAATACGCATAAAGCATTTTGAAAACATTAAATAAATGCTAGCTATTGTTAAAGTCATAGAAGAAAACTACAGTTTGGGCAACAAAGTAGACTAATCAGAACACTAGTGACACATTATTTTGTGTTAAGGTTTGCAAAAAAACTCTACATAAATGATCTCACTGGAGCTCACAACAGGCAGGTACTACAAATATCCTCATTTTACAAGAAGGACATTGAGGCTCAGGAAGGTTAGGTGACTTATCCAAGTTCACATGTTTGAAGCACGATTTGAACCCACATCTTCCTGGCTTCATGTTCAGCTTTGTCTATTACAGCTGCCAGATGGACTTGTTCTCTTACCTATATTCCCTCATGACCACACAAAGAAATCAACCACTCCCTCATATTTCCATACAACTATAAAGATGACCATTCCTGCTCCCACCTCTGCGGTGCCTCTCCAAGCCCTCTCCTCTTCTCTCTCCCTAACTTCCTCAATATAAGTCTGTAAGAGCCCAACAGGACAGGCCTAGACATTTTCCATACAGCATCCACATAGAACTTTAAAGTTCACAGAGTCCATTTCATACTTTACTGCAGTTGATTCTTACAACTCTGAGTCAGATAAAGGTATAATTATCTCTATTTTAAAGATGGACAAACTGTACTATAATAAATATAGGAAGCATGAAAGAAATAAGGTCACCTTCATACAAGTTCTCTCACTAAAAATACATACGGGTTGGGATAGTAATAAGCAAAACTGAAAAGAAAGATCTAAGCTAGGTTCTAGTTCCAAATCTACCACAAACAAAAAGCAAAAGTTTGGAGATAGTAAAATGTAAACTTCTGAGAAGTCAGGACTATTTTGGCTTTGTCTTTGTATTCCCAATCCTAACGTAGTGCCTCACATGCAGTGTGAATTATGTTAAATTATGGAAAAGCGTAGAATATAAACTTTTCAAACCAGCTTGGTGTATAAGACCCAGAGTAATTGTTTTTAACCACAGGTTCACTAAAATTTTCCTGATGTAGAGATCATAGAAAACTCAAAGGGAATTTAGAGAAAATATTTCTCTAGTCCAGTCTCTGCATTTTACAGATAAGGAAACTTAAGGTGTAGAGAAGTTATAACTTGCTTGAGGTCATGTAGCTAGTTAAATAGAAAGCCAAGAATAGAATATAGGTATCCTAGCTCAAATTTAACATTTGAATTGAATCGCGGACATTACTATTCTGTGCCCCAATCTTTTCACTTACCTTGTTTCTAAGTAAAGCACTTTCTAACTTGCAGAGTCTAAATAAATTGTATTATCATCCATAAACTCAGGAGACTACAGAAAGTCTTTAATGTTCTTTCTAGCACTATGATTTTAAGTCTGGGGAGTGTAAGAGATGACAAAGAAACCATTGCTGCTCTATACCATCCCACCCACCACAGAGCAACAGTGCTCAAAAAGCAATGGACTCAAAGCTAGGATACCTATATTCTATTCTTGGCTTTCTATTTAACTAGCTACATGACCTCAAGCAAGTTATAACTTCTCTACACCTTAAGTTTCCTCATCTGTAAAATGCAGAGACTGGACTAGAAAAATATTTTCTCTAAATTCCCTTTGAGTTTTCTATGATCTCTACGTCAGGAAAATTTTAGTGAACCTGTGGTTAAAAACAATTACTCTGGGTCTTACACACCAAGCTGGTTTGAAAAGTTTATATTCTACACTTTTCCATAAATCATACCATTTGCTTTATGGAAATATTAACCTTTTTCTTGCAAGTCAAGGGTACAGTGTCCTTACATACACAGCTCTTTAACCTGGAAAATTTCCCACTTGAAGTGTGCTGCTGTGAGAGGACACATTGTACAAATTGTAGTTACTCAATGATACTAAAGTAAAAATCTTAAGATCTTAAGAAAAGACAACATGTGAAGTAAGCAATGACCAAGGAAAGAGTAAAAATTGGATCATAGTCCCCAACCTTAATTTGCCAGCAATCTAACCTAGGGGAAGAACCTTTTGAGAGGTTTCCTCATCTGTAAAAAGAGTCCAGAAGTGCTCAAAGATCCCACTTAATTCTAAAATTCTAATATCCTGTAATTAAAACCTTAAGACATTATTTGAGTTGGTTATATGCCTTCAAGTTATCAGTCCAATGTCAAAGCTGAGACAACTGAAGGTCCCAGAGATAAAGTGACTTTCCAAAGGTCACAAATATTAAGTGGCAGATAGGGGATTCGAATTTACATCTTCTACCTCTACTGCAGTACTGTGCCAAACCACTGCTAAGCACATAGTGCTTTGTACAAATTGAGGTACCATGAGACAGCCATGGGGCATACACAGATATAATTTTTATCTATGCTCAAAACATACCCTTTAAACTGTCTTCCTTCTCTTAATTCCCATTATCTGTGGAGTTTTACTCCAGAGTCAACTCCGACCAACTATTTGCTATATTCTCTTCATTATCATCTATGACAAGTAGAATCCCATTTTAACAAAGTCTGGTTCTTACAAACAACTTGAGTCTTGCCAAGATGGTTCATGTTCACAGATTTTTGTTGATTATGTATAATTAATTCCATTAAGTGAAATTCTCAAATGAAATGGTGATAAACAATCCATTTGTTCTCATGGTTTTGCTTTGTTTAAAAATTTTCTAACTGGTCTTAATGTTACTGAGATATGTGAACAGGTGACTGTGCTTTTCTATATGATAAAAACTTACATATCATTGGTACCTTTCCCTTAAAGATAATTTTATTTGATATAGATTAACCAAACTGGCCTATCTAATGCAAGATATGGATCACTTAATGTCAACACATGAAGAACATATTAAAATGCTTATATTAGAAAAATATCCTTGCAATTAATTTGGCTACTAAAAATAACATATCAAATAAAGTACTTACTGTGTAATTGAATTCTGAACACTCTTTTCATTTAAAGTCATTCCTGGAGGAGGATCATTTTGCAAAGCCAATAATTCTTTTTGCAGTCGTTTCTAGAAAAGATCAATAACATTTTCAAGTTTTGCATAATCTTCTGTTGCATTACATAAGAAATTATAAGTCTCCTAATGAAAAAAATCAGAACTGAATACTGAAATCCCTCATTTAAACACCTCTCATAAGCCATACCTTTCCCTTGTCCATGTCCCTTGAATCTATACTGCCATATACAATTGCTATAAATCATATTGCTTATCTATTTCTACAACGTATAAGGCACTTCCACACATCTGCACTCATCATAAATTCTTTAAGTTTACCTTTAATACTCTAAAAATAGCCCATAATTTCCCAGACATATAAATGTGTCACACCTTTAGAGTTGCACAGCTACTATTCTACAATAAATCTCACTGACTGGTACCTCCAGAAGATATAGATAAGGGCTGCTTTCGCTGTTTTCCACCAAAATACTTACTATATGGGAACTCTTAGGGAACAAATCATTTCAGATAACTAAGTTTTACAAAAAGCTAAGGGTTTAGGCCTTGAAATACCAAAACTTTCTATTTGGGGTAGAAGTCAAAACCCTTTATATAATTTTCCTGTTTCCAGATTGTACTGAAATATGGCCTTTATTCTTCTTCCTGTATACTACTTCATTTGTTGATCTCAGCAGCTCCCAGAGAACCAATTATCATCACTAAGCTGATGAATCTCAAATCTATTTATCAAGACCTAACCTCTCTATTGACCTTTAATCTCATATCTTCAATTGCCTATTAGGCATCCCAAAGAGAATATCTTATAGATATCTTAAACTCAACATGTCCAAAACTGAACTCATTATCTTTTCTCCAAAACCTTCTCTCCCTTCTAACTTCCCTATTACTGTTAAGAGCACTGCCATCCTCCTAGTCACCCAGGCTCACAACCTGGGTCATCCCTGACTTCTCACTATCTCTCACCTCCCATAATCAATCTATTGCCAAGGCCTGTCAATTTTTATCTTTGCATCTTCTTTCCTAACATTGGCACCACCTTGGTAAAGGCCCTCATCACTGGATTACTTCAATAGCCTATTGGTTGGTCTGCCTGTCCCAAGTTTCTCCCCACTCTATCAACGTGATGTTCCTAAAGATCAAGTGTGACCATGTTACCCCTCTACTCAAACTCCCTATAACCTCCCAGATCACATATAACTTCCTCTGGCATTTAAAGTCCTTCATAATCTGCTCCATCTTTCCAGCTTTCTTACATTTTATAAACCATCCCCCTACCTCTACCCTACATACACACACACACACACACACACACACACACACACACACTCTGTGATCCAGTGACACTGGTCTACCTGCTATTTCTCACACATGACACCATCTGTAAGCCCCAGGTATTTTCAGCAAGCAGCTCCCATGCCTAGAATGCTGTCTCCCCCATCTCCTGGTTTCCTTCTGTCAGCTCTCAGCTAAATCCAACCATCTAAAGAAAGCTTTTCCCAATCCCCTCTATACAACCTTCCCTCTGTTGATTATTTCCAATTTATCCCATACATAACATGTTTGTACAGAGTTGTTTACATGTCTCTTCCATTAGGCTATAAGCTACTTGAGAGCAGGAACTATTTTGACTTTTCTCTATATACCAGTGCGTGGCATATAGCAGGTATTTAAATGTTTACTGACTGACTCAGTATTTCCCAATATCTTTTCTTCTGATTCTTCAAAACACTGCTGAGCTCTGTAAGACTGACTGATCCTATATTAAATGGCCTTTAACTGTTATGCTTAAATGCTTAAGAGCTCTGTATCTCTTTTAAAAACAGCTTTGCTATCTTCTTACTTATTGTCAGATGTCACTTTCTATCAACTGTCAGAATATCTGCCTCCCCCTCTTCACTTACAAAATTCATTGATTCTAGGGGAAGCTAGGTGGTGCAGTGAGTAGAGCACCGGCCCTGGAGTCAGGAGGACCCGTGTTCAAATCCTGCCTCAGACACTTGACACACTCACTAGCCTTCTGACTTTGGGCAAGTCATTTAACCCCAATTGCCCTCCAAAAAGCAAAAAAAAAAAAAAATCATTCATTCTAATAAGCTGGCTTGAGAAATTAGATAATCAAGTTAATTAAAACTGGTCATAACAACACCCTTCTTTGCAAAAGTGGAGAACTATGGGCATGGAATACTATATTATAAAGACCTGGTTAATCTGTTAGTTTTCTGAACTTACTTTTTCTTTTTCATTTCAGTTAGAAGAGATGACACTTCTGACACCACTACAACTCCCCCCCAAGTAAACTTATTTCTCTATCAAATTTTAGACTGTCTCTAAGACAACAGAGAATCCATTTCACTAATATCTATACCATTAAAACCGAATGATATGGGAAACACAATAGGAATGGGGGGGGGGGGAATTAGCAATAAGAGAAATACTGATCTAAAACTTTTCTGTTTTTCCTTCTCATCATATCCTAAACTTCTTTTCCCTGGAACTACAGGGGAAAAGAATACAAAGATTATAACCAATGATCTCTTATACTTTTATTTCCTTCCATCATATTATTCTCAGAACCTCACTGAACTTGCCTTACATATGCATCTAGTTTCTATTAAGAGAGGTCATCACTGACTCTCAACATCCATTTTTGGGATTTTCAAATTTTTATCCCTCCCCAAGATAGCAAGCAATCTGACGTAGGTTATACATGTGCAGTAATGTAAATCTATCATCACTGAGTCTCAATCACAATGACAGTTCTCTGGTCAGAAAGGAAGAGAGTAAAAAAGTATTTAATTTATCTAGCATGACCTGTCACCTTTATATTTGTTCTCAGGTTAACCAATATAAAAACCCTTGAGAGTAGGGGCCAAGAAACTACAACAAATAATATAAAGAACTCGAACAGCTACATTAAAAGCCAACCTTTCCCCTTTCCTATCTCACTCTCCATCAGATAGTTATCTTTAATCTAATAAAAAGTTACCTAGATTATAGACTGAGGTAGGAATTAGTATTCTGCTAAAATTGTTTTTAATCCCTTTAAGACCAAGACTTATTTTAAACTATTTTTTTCTAGGAACCTGAAGTGTACGGTATACAGTTCCCTACCTAAGGTAAACAATAAACACTATTTACCCTTTTCTTATGGATTCAAGGACAAAACTGATTATATTATGCTATAGATATCCTCAAAAATACGAAGACAATGTAGGTGAAACCAAGATATATACTGTAAAGGAAAATAATTTTTAATTTTTAGAATTCTGAACTTGAACATCAAATATGAGCGTTTCCATGTATAAAGTAAAACAGAAAACAAGTTTGTTCTACTGGCTTTTGTTCTGCTATTTTCTGTGCATTTTTTAAAAGAGCTTCAATCCCTCTTCCTATTTACTTTGTTTAAAAAAATCTGGTAACCCTATGCTTAATCTAGATATCACCCTTCCTAACTTTTCCTTCCATTTTAAAAAACAAAATCCTCTTATCAAATATACATAGTCAAACAAAACAAATCCTCAGATTGGTCATTCCAAAATGTGTCTCCTTCCACCTTGAATTCATCACCCATTAACAAGAAAATTATAGCAGCTGATATTTATATAGTATTTTAAGTTTTGCAAAGTGTTTTACATGGATTCTCATTTGATCCTCACAACCCTGTAAGGTAAGCATTATAAAGGGAATTATTCATATTTTATGGATGAGGCAGAGAGATTAAAGGATTTGTCCATAATCACACAAAGACAGAAGGCCAACATTCTTATGACTATATCATGCTATTCCTCAAATAAAATAACTCTACTGTGATAGACATTTCTAGTTTAATTTCAATTCTTTCCTCCCCAAGGGCTGGAGAGCCCTTTGCCATCAGTAGTTTTGCCTCTTACCACATTGTTTAACAGGTGGTTGTTTATCACCTGTTAACTGTTCCTCCTTCCTTTTCCTTTTCCTTTTAAAAAGTAACTAAGTAAAACTGAGGCCCTAATTAAGAATGAATGGGAATGCTATCCAGCTTCTGTAACCAATTTCCTTCCCTTTAAGTCATGCAAAGGATTGATAGCAGCAGTCAAGATTAATGAGAAGCACAAATCTAAAGAAAAATTTCTCTCTGGCTAAATGTGGCATATGATTTAGCAGTCTCTAGAGCTGAGCAGGATAACTGAGTGATCTGATTCAAATGGAAGAAATTTCAAAAGGTCCTTACCTTCCAGATCCCGCTAGGCTATAAACAAAGATGGCAATAAAGGAATTATTTAGGCAGAGGAGCTCAAGTCACAAAATTGAAAGTAAGGTTTAAAGCAGGTAAGAAAGTAATAATAGGAGCAACAATACTTAAAAGGCTGACAGGAAAATTTGCACACACACACACACACACACACACACACACACACACACACACACACCCCTCTCTCTCTCTCTCTCTCTTTCACACACACACACACACACACACACACTTCCCTTCACCCCAACCCCACTTACCTGTCATAAACCTTGCTTTCAAATTTGTGATTTCAGTCCCTCTGCCTATATTATACAGACACAAGCATGCACACATTGGTGGCACTGTGCTAACTGCTGTAGATTCTAACAAAGATTAATCAGATGGTTTTAGACTCAAGGAACTTGAACGTAACCTCAAGAAAGCTGTAATTCCTCGGCCAGTTTCTTCATTTCTAATATGCAAATATTATTATTATCATCACATGCCCAACTCCCTAAACTAAAATGAAATGTAAGAGTAGATGTAAAAACATTTTTAAAAGCACAAACTTTAAGTGGCAGCATCAACCAACAAACATTCACTAAGCATGTATGCTCAGGAACTATGCTAGGTACTCTTATTATATAGGAAAGAAAAAATTATTGAAACTTAAAAAAACAAACAGGTGAAGTAATCTGATAATCGTATCATATCTAAAGAAATAGAAACTTTAATAGGAGTCCAGAAATGAAGTAAAATTTAAGTCTAAAACTATTTCAATTTGCCACTGTATAACACATAAATAGTATTCAACTTTGGCTTTTTCTCAGGTAATTTTGTAATTACCTAAGCAAAACTGAAATTTGCAACTAAAAAGAATATAAATTCCATAGTAGGTCTTCTTTTCTGAGTTCAAACTACCACATGTTTTAACACTCCACTAGACCTATAATATCATTTTAACTTTCTCTCCAGTTTCTTTTTTAAAAATTTTTTCTATTAAAAAAAAAAAAATCAACCTTCTTTCCTAACCCTCTCCCATAATTGAAAAAGAAAGGAAGGAAGCAAGGAAGGAAGCTTCTGTTACAAACATGTAAAGTAAAACAAAGCTGATCATTATTGCCATCAAAGTTGCTTAATCTTTTAAAATTCTTTTTTTTTTACTATATTGTTATCAATGCATAAATTGTACTGGTTCTACTCATTTCACTTGGTATCTGTTCATATGAGCGTCCCAGGATTTTCTGAAACCAAGCCCTTCATTATTTTTCCCAATTTATTTTATTTCATTAAATATTTTTCAACTACATGTAAAAAAAATTAACATTAGTTGGTTGTTTTGTTTTTTTTTAGGGGCTGCTAGATGGTGCAATAAATGGAGCATTGGCCCTGGAGTCAGAAGAGCCTGAGTTCAAATCCAGCCTCAGACATTTGATACACTTACCAGCTGTGTAACCTTGGGCAAGTCACTTAACTTCCCCTTGCTTTCCCCCCTCCAAAAAAACACCCAAAAAAGGGTTTTGTTTTTTTTTAAATTCTGAGTTGTATGAATTCTTTCCTTTCTCCCACCTTGAGAAGGTAAACAACTGAATGTTGATTACAATGAGAAGTTATATAAAATATATTTCCATATTAGCCAGGTTGCAAAATACAGACCAATTGCCCCTCAACCCCCCTCCAAAAAACCCAAGAAAAATAAAGTTTAAAAAGTATGCTTCAATCTATATTCAGATTCCATTGATTCCTTCTCTGGAGGTGGAGGGCATTTTTTATCACAGATCCATGGTTCTACTGTATTGCTGAGAATAGTTAAGTCATCCACAGTTGGTCTTCATAGAATATTCTGTCACTTTGTTCTGCTCACTTGGCTTTGTATCAGTTAACAGAAATCTTCCCAGGTTTTTCTGAAACCATTCTACTTATTTTTTCTTATAGCACAAATAGTATTCTATCATAGTCATATACCACAACTTGTTCAGCCATTCCCCAACTGATGGGCATCTTCTCAGTTTCTAATTCTTTGCCACAACAAAAAGAGCTGCTACATAAATAGTTTTGTACACATTGGTCCTTTTCCCTCTTCTTTGATCTCTTTGGGATACAAACCTAGCAGTGGTATTGCTGGGTCAAAGAGTAAGCAACTTTATAATATCCCTTTGGGCTCAGTTCCAAATTGCTCTCCTGAATGGTTAGATCATTTCACAATTCCACCAATGCTATATTACTATCCCAATTTTTTCATATCCCCTCCAAACTTTGTCATTTCCCTTTTCTGTCAAATTGGCTACTCTGATAGGTATGAGGTGCTACCTCAGAGTTGTTTTAATTTACATTTTTCTAATCAATAGTGAATTAGATCACTTTTTCATATGACTATAGCTTTGATTTCTTCTGAAAATTGCCTGTCTACATGCTTTGACCATTTATCAACAGGAGAGTGACTCATAAATTTTTCTCAGTTCTCTATGATTTTCTTGTTTTATTGTTCTTGCCTTTTAAAAAAATATGGCTAATATGGAAATGTTTTGAACAATTTCATGTTGTAACTGATATACTGCTTGCCTTTTCAGTGGGTGTAGGAGGGAAGAAGAGAATTTGGAACTCAAAATTTATAAAGAAGACCAAAAATAAATAAATAATAAATTAAAATCCTATGAAAAAATCTATTGCTGACTAATACATCGAATTCAAACTCCATTACCTGGTTTACTCTGACAGTTCTTAATCCAACCTTACCCTCCAACTACTATATAACACAAATGGGCTACTCTAATGATACTAATCTCAATGTCCCTACTACAATAAATGTCCATTCCTGCTTTGCTGATGTTCTTTTCTCCATCATCTAGAATACCCCACTTATTTCTCTCCCATGATGTACAGCTTACTCCTTTAAGTGATGCCTCTTCCAACTACTCTAATCCACACTAATCTCTTCTACCTATGAATTCCTACTGCATTTAATCATGGAATTTTAAAGCTACAAACCATTATCTAACCCTTTAATTACAGTGGCTATTCTAAATCTTTCTAGCCTCCGATTACATTCATTGTTGCCACCCTCTTCTCATCCGAGAACTTCACTTTACACCTTACCAAATAAACCGAAGCCTTACAAGACATCCCTCTTTGCTTCTCTTCTCACTCAGACTTCTTCCCCAAATATTTCTTCCTTTACTCATCTCAAAAAATAAAAAAAAAGTGAACTGTCTCCTTGCCAAGGCAAACCTACTGATGTATACTTTTAATCCCATCCTTTCCCATCTTCTCTAGCAGATTGTTCCAACAATTCTCTTTCTAATCTTCAGTTTCTTCTTATCTACTAGTTCCTTTCCTGAGGCTTCCAAACACATCCCTCTCTCACCCATCCTTTTGGGGGGGGGGGGGGGAGAACCTAATTCACTAGATCTGACCACCCCATTAGTTATCATTCTACAGCTCTCCTCTCCTTGTCAGCTAAACTTCTTGAGAAAACCATATATAAACAGTGTCTCTACTTTTTTCTTTTCATCAATTCTAAACACTGCAATCTGGCTTCTGAAATCATTCAACTGATACTATTCTCCAAGTTAGCAATAACCTCAATGGTAAAATCTAATGGCCTTTTCTCAATCTTCATTGTTCTTGACCATTCTCCAGCTGCTGACACTACTCTCTCCAGATTTTCCTCCTACCTATCTAATCACTTTTCCTTTGTCTCTTCTGTTCATCCAGGTCACATCCAGAGAGGGAAAGGAATAAGCATAAGTGCCTACTATGAGCTGGGTACTGTGCTATATACTTTATAAAAATTCTCTCGATTCTCACAACAACTCTGTGTGGAATGCTGTTATTATCTCCACTGAAGTAACTGAAGCAGAGTAAGTGACTTGTTCAGGGTTGGACAACTAGGAAATGGCCAAGGACCAATTTGGAATCAGGTCTTCACAATTCCAGGCCCATAGCTCTATCCACCATGCCACCTTGCTGTCTTCACTCACCCTATAATACCCCCTTGCCCAAGGTTCTTTCCTGTTTTCTGTTGTCCCTATACTATGTTGCTCAATTTCATTAACTTCCACTGATTCAACTATCTCTAAGCATATGATTCCTAGATCTATATAACCAAACCTCTTCTCTCTCCTGCACTAGTCCTCAATCACTATTACCTATTAAATTGGATGTCTCCTATGCATCTCAAGCTAAACATGCCCAAAACAGAACTCAATGCCTTTCATCCCAAACCCTCCCCTGTTCCTGTCAAGGGTCACTGTAACAATCACAGACTCAAAACCTTGGTGTAACTCTTGACTTTTCACTCTAAATCACCCCACATATCCAATCTGTTGTCCAATCTTGTCATTTCTACCTTTCATAACCTCTTTATAAACCTTTCTCTCCACTCACACAGCTATCAATTTAGTATAGACCATCATCACCTCAAGGTCAGACTATTCTAATATTCTTCTAGTTGGTCTCCATGCCTCAAATTCTCTTTACTCCAATTTATCTTCCACTTAGCTACCAGAGTGTCTTTGTTAAAGTGCAGGTCTGACCATGTCACTCCTTACTCAAGTCTGGTGATTTCCTATTACGTAAAGGATGAAATATAAAGTTCTATATAAAACCTTTCACAACCTGGCCCCTTCCTACCTTTACAATTTTATTATTTATACTTTATTCTTCCCCTCTCCTCACCCCACAGAAGTAGGGATTTCCCTCTGAGAATACTTTCCATTTACACTGAGTATATCTTATATGTAACATACTTATCTGCAAGTTGTCTCTTCCACTAGTATGTGAACTCCTTGAGAGCAGGAACTACTTTTCCCCTTTTCTGTATCCACAATACTTGGCACAATGCTGTGCGCGCGTGTGTGTGTGTGTGTGTGTGTGTGTGTGTGTGTGTGTGTGTGTGTGTGTGTGTGTGTGTGTGTGTGTGTACTGGTAAATGCTTGTTGACTAAGTGGCCTTAGAGATCTAATTCAACATTTTCCCATTAGAGATTAATAAACTGAGATCCGAAAAATTAAATAACTTGTTCCAAGTTCACAAACAAGTTAATAATTCCAAAATGTTTATTTCTAAATAGAGCATAAAACTCTTGATATGGTCTGCATTTAGGGACATGAAAGTCTGGTACAAAAACCCAGAAAAATTAATAGGGTAGGGAAGAAAGTAGAAACAATATGTCCTCTCCCCAGGGATTTTTGACAGAAACATAATCATACTGCTGAATTATTCTAGGTCTACACATCAAAGTTATTCCAAAAACAAATTATACATAATATATTTTTTGTTGCTAAACAAAAAGTTATTTTAGATCAAGGACACTTAAATGGGGGTAGGGAGCTGCAAAAATTTTTCTCTTGCTCCCACTTCTCCCAAAGTTTTAGCATAACTTCAAAAACACCATAAAGTTTCTTAGACTATCAGAATGAAGCCAACTGGACAAGTACAGGAGGAATAAATCATCTGAAAAACTCGGGCTCTTTTGTCTTTCATTTTACTTCAATATCTGGCTCATAACAAATTCTTTGCTGCTGCTGTTGATTGACTGACTAGCAAGTGAAGAGGCTGTGGAGTTTTCAGGGGACTCAATGACTCAATGTTACCCAAAAAAGCTCATGAAAGTTTGGGGTATTTGGCAAGCAATGTTTGAAAAGACACTGAAAAGACACTCACATGTAGTGACTGTTGAAGAAACTATAGACTGACTCTTCAAGAAGTTCTGCATCTCAACCCTGAAAACATCCTCAACCATTATTACTGTTTTGCGAAGAGTCTACTTTAGGTAAATTCCTTTAATGAACTAACTCCAAAAAACAAAGACTTCTTTTTATTACTAATTTTTTATGGATCTTGTTGTATAGAGTAGGGAATAAGAAACATGGAAAAAAATCTCTCAAGCAACAAAAATGAGCATCACACAGGGAGCAAGAGAGGCACAAGGTGAGTGTGATTTGGCTGCCACATATAATAAATAAGGAACTTTGAAGAACTAGAATAAAGGAAGTCAGGGAAATATATCAAAAACATTTTTTAAATGCGGGCTGGCCACACAAGTGGTGTTAACAGGTGTAGAGACAGGGTGCTCCACTAGTATCTTGACATCAGAGAAAAGTGAAGACCCCCAGGATGTCAAGTGGAGACCCTGTAATGAATTTATGGGAAGACATGAAGAAGAATTACACAAGATGGGAAGGCATGCATGAGTTACAACCTGCATCATTAGAAGAAACATTCAAATCTATTAGACATATTTTTATCTTTTTTTTTTTTTTTTGGCTTTTTGGAGGGCAGTTGGGGTTAAGTAACTTGCCCAAGGTCACACGGCTAGATTTTGTGTTAAGTGTCTGAGGTCTGATTTGAACTCAGGTCCTCCTGACTCCAGGGCCAGTGCTCTATTCACTGCGCCACCTAGCCGCCCTGTAGACATATTTTTATGAGTAATTTTGGTAATTCAGTAGAAAGAACACAGGACCATGATTCAAATTTGGTTTATAGTCTCAACTTTATCATTAAACATATGAACTTAGGCAAGTCATAACCTCTAGTAGAATAAGGAAGTTGAGCTAGGTCTTCTTACAGATCAGCTCTTAAGTGCAGAGATTCAAATTAACTCTAAAAAACAACAAATCAAGTTTTACTATATATTATTCATGTCTTTTATTCTAGATGGTATTTTTTTATCCTGAAAATGCATAAAGTATAATTATAAATCAATTAAAACTTTTTTCCCCCTCTTCTCAGTTATTAAGCAAGATATTGGGGATACAAACACTGGGGAAAAAAAAAAAGGAATCCCTAATCTCAAACAGCTTATTTTAACTGCAGTATCTGAGGAAGTAGAAAACAATAATGAAGAGAAAATGGATAGTTGTTTTTTTTTTTACTGCTTTTCAAGAGCAATCTGTCTATAAATTACAGTACTAAGGAAAATTTTTTTGCACACTGCTATAGTATTTGGTTACTTGACAACACTGACTGGTGAATTAAAAAAAAAAACCAAACTGGAGAGCTATTTGTATTTTCATCCCAATCTCATTTCTGAGGCAGAATGGCTCATACATTGTAGCCTATAATAAACACAACTGTTTAAAGAGTAGGTAGTATCTGGAATATAAATCAACAAAAGAACTGCCATAAACTAAGGCTGTAAATTAATTCACCTTCCTTTTCTTGTGAAAAGAATAGTGGCAAACTGTTAAATACCATTTTACCCAGCAATCTTAATCCTACTAAAATATAAAGAGCCCATGGAATTGAGGTCTATGAGCATAAAAACTGAGTTTTGGGGGTAACAAAAATTTGCAAATTGAGGGTGTGCCCAATGACTGGGCAATGGTGAAATAAAATGTAGTATATAATACAAAAAAAATATTATTTTATTGGGGCAGCTAGGTGGCACAATGAATAGAGCACCGGCCCTGGAGTCAGGAGGACCTGAGTTCAAATCCGGCCTCTGACACTTGACACATTTACTAGCTGTGTGACATTGGGCAAGTCACTTAATCCCAACTGCCCTCCAAAAAGCCAAAAAAAAATAATATTATATATAAAATTTTGCAGTAAAAAAATGTCTGAGAAATTCAGACTTGTCTGAACTGACACAGAATGAAATATAACCAGGAAAAAAACACTCACAAAAAACACAATCATGTAAATGAAATGAACATTAAAAGTCAAATCTAAGAAACCAATCCAACTAAGGAATCAATCTTGTTCCTGCAGAACAGATAAAGAAGTACACTTCTCATGGATAAAAATAAAGTTCCCATATACACCAAAATACTTATGGCAGCACTTTTTACAAGAGCAAAGAATTAGAAACAAATAAGATGCTCCTGACTGGGAATGGCTAAACAAATTATGGTACATGAATGTAATATGCTATTACTAGGCTTTATGGAACAACAGATATGATAAATATGGAGAATAAAAAGATTTCTATGAGTTAATATAGAACAAGGAAACAACATGCACCATATAAACAGAACCACAAAACAATCAAAAGTGAATGCTGATACCTGCAGCTGGGAATTGGGATATATGGGGGCTGGGATAGGGAGACCCCTCCTGCCCTACCAGAAAATAGGAGAGCAGAGCAGGGGAGGGGCTTTACAGTGGGATTGCTGCTATGGGGTCGGGGCGGGAGCAAGACGGGGAGAAAATGTATAATTCAAAAAATGTAATGAAAATGAATAATGTGAACAAGAAAACAAATAAAAACTAAATTAAATTTCTAAATTAAAAAAAAAAAGTGAATGCTGGGGCGACTAGGTGGTGCAGTGAATAGAGCACTGGCCCTGGAGTCAGGAAAACCTGAGTTCAAATCTGGCCTCAGACACTTAATACTTACTAGCTGTGTGACCTTGGGCAAGTCACAACCCCAATTGCCCTGCCTTCCCCCCTCCAAAAAGAAAAAAAAAAGTAAAAAAAAAAGTGAATGCTGCAAAATTATTAAGAACAAGTAAGACTGCAAAGAAGAAAGATATGAGAAGACACTCTCACATCACATCTTCTTTGATGGAGTGAGAAGTCCATAAACATAACACATTGCACGTATTTTCAAACTGAAAAAAAATATTGATAAGCTATACTGATTTTTCCTTTTTCATTTTCTTTAAAAATATTTATTATATGGGATGGGGGGGGATATTAGAAATTTTGATGATGTAAAAAAAAAAACTAGGGGAAACTAGGTGGTGCAGTAAATAGAGCACCAGCCCTGGAGTCAGGAGGACATGAGTTCAAATCCAGCCTCAAGACACTTGATACTTAACTAGCTGTGTGACCCTTGGGCAAGTCACTTAACCCCAATTGCTCTGCCTTACCCCTTCAAAAAAAAAACCCCAAAACAAAACCAAAAAAAAAAAAAATCAATAAAAATTTATAGTTTCTTTCTCTCTAAAAAGGTGGAACACTGTTAGGGTCACTCCTTTTGTTGGTTACTTTCTTTTTAACAAGAGGAAAGTTCAATGTTTGAAGGAGGTGGGGAGAGATAATATTTAAAAATGACTGATGAAAACATGTGACACCATAAAGCCTTATTCAAAAAAGGAAGGAAGGGAGGAAGGGAGGGAGGGAGGAAGGAAGGAAGGAAGGAAGAAAGGAAGGAAGGAAGGGAGGGAGGGAGGGGCTCCTTCGAGTAGAAATTTACCATACAGTAAGCTGTAGCTCTTGTCTTCAGGAAAAAAAAAAATCAGTTCAACAATCATATATTAAGCTCCCACTATTTGTATTGTATTAAGGACTGGGAATACAAAAATAAAAACAGTTCCTGTATTCAAGAAGGTGTGGAATATACAGGCGGATAATATAAAACATACAGATAAATGAATACAAGATGCAAATATCAAAATAAACACAAAGCAAATCAGGAGGTGAGGAAAAATACTGCAGGTTTCAGGAAAGACCTTGAGTAGGGTCTTATACAAAGCTGTGCCTTGAAAGAAGTCAAGGATTCCACTGCATTCCACTGTGGGGAAGGATCAATTCCAAACAGCTAATTTGTATTACTTTTCTTACCTTACTAATGGGTCTGTTGAGAGACTGAAAACAGCATGTGCCAGGTAAGTCAAACCACCACCACCACCCTGACCACCATCTCCCTTTAGACCCTGCCAGAGACAGCTCAGGATCTGAGCTTGAAAGCCTTGGAAACAGCTTCGCCCTCCAAACCACCAGACCTGCTTCTAGCATGGTACCCACAGACATCATTAAGGAGAGAAATCCTTGTGGAAAGGGGGCTCACCTTCCTCATCATCACTATTAACAAATGCTGATCAACTGCCAACAAAAGGCAAAGAAGCACAGATTACTTTCATGGGGTAGTGGAAAGAGTGTCAGGCCTGGAGTAAGGAAGGCAAAAGTTAAATCTGGTCTTAGACATTTACTGGCTGTGTGATCCTGGGCAAGTCTCATCTGTAAAATGTGAATAACAATACCTACCTCCCAGGGCTGTTGTGAGGATCAAATAAGACAAAAACAGTAAAGCAGCACAGTGACTGACCTACCCACAGTAACATATGAATGTTAGTAATCATCATCATCTTCATCATTGTTAGTGTTATTAGAGACAGCATCTCCCCACCCCATTCAGCCAAGCCCACTATTCCTACCTCCAGCATTGCCTTCACAGCCATCACCTGGGTAAGCAGATCCTGTGGGGAAGGGGGCAGCCGCCCTCACCAACTGCCAACTAACTGCCACACAGAAGCCCAACAAACCAGCCTGGCTGAAGCAGCAGGGCACCCTGAGGGAGCTGCAAGGCAGCACATATAAGGCAAGTCAAACCACCAGCACTACCACCTTAACTATCATCTTCCCTTAGACTCTGGTATAGACGTTCCAGGACCCTGAACCTGAGACCTGGGAGTAGAACTTCCCAGGCCTTAGTCTGGGAAGCAGCCCTTGTGGAGATACAGCCTGGCAACTGCTCCTGCCCATGCTCCAGCAACACCTACTGAAAATCCAGAAAGCAGTCTTGCCACCAAAGTCCTTGGTACAGCCAAACAGTTCAACCCCAAAACCGCCATTTTATCCATGGAAATTACATTAAAGAAGAAGAATCAGCATCTGCTTTGCCATGGCACCCTAAAGGATCATGACTTTTTCATGTGACTTTTTCAGCTGAAACCTTCCAGATGGGTTGTCTCCCCCATCAGTATAGGAGCTCCTTGAGAGCAGGAACTTTCTTGCTTTTTTACTTATATCCAAAATGCTTTGGCACATGGTAGGCACTATCTTCCCTCCTTCTTTCCTTCTTTCTTTCCTTCCTTCTCTTTCCTTTCCTTCCTTCATCCATTCACCTTAATATTTCTGTAACTTGAATGGATCCAGTCAACTATGTTTTCCCAAGGCTCTAATGTGGATTTTGTCAAAGGATATGATAACCTTGGCATTTGGGGCACATCTCTAACATTTAAGATTTTAAGGTTATAGATATTAAAATATTTAGTAGCTGCATCACTTATGAATAGTCAAGTATTATTTGTACTGAATTTCTAAAATGGCTAACATGGTTATCTTGAGTAATAAACTCATCTTTAGACAGGGCAGCTTTCAAATTCTAGCTAAACTATGACTATTCTTTGGTAATTTATAAAGACAGTCTGTTATTTGCTAAATCAGATATTTCCCTGCACAAAGTCAAAAGAAAAACTTGGTTAAGTTGTGGTTGTGTTTACTAAGTCAAATAAACATAAGACCAAAGTATATTTCAACCTTAAGATCCTGAACAGATAGATTAAACTGACTCTATGACCCAAACAAATAGAAAAATTAATATCAGTAAATATGTGCCAGGTAGGTGACTGCCAAGTTTGTCTTAACAAAAATATTATGTTCTAATTTGTGTTGCAAATCACAGGAAAAACATTTAATGGCTATAACAAGACTGATTTCCTTGTCCTTGATCAGTGTGGCTCTTCCAAAAGTTGATATAAAACATTTCAGGTGTATAAGATAATGTAATAAGGGGCGGCTAGGTGGCGCAGTGAATAGAGTGCTGGCCCTGGAGTCAAGAGGACCTGAGTTCAGATCCAGCCTCAGACACTTAACACAAGAGGGCTAGCTGTGCGACCTTGGGCAAGTCACTTAACCCCAACTGCCCTCCAAAAAAGGCAAAAGAAAAAAAGAAAAACTAAAAACAAGATAATGTAATACAACCTAAAGAAATTTAATAATAGCTAACATTTAGAGCGTATTTTCAAGACTACAAAGTACTTTATATCAACTCACTTAAGCCTCTCAACTCAGAAGTGGAAATAATCCACACTTTATATATATGAGGAAAATGAGACTCAGGAAGGATAGATTAATTGTAAATATTCTCTGTTTGGCTTTTAAAGCCCTTCACAACTATCTCCCATCTCCATTCTTTTTCAGTGACTGGCTATTCCCCCATCTCCATGGTTCTGCACTGGTCAGCCCCCATGCCTGTAATGCACTCCCACCTAACCTCTACTTCAAAGAATCCCTTCTTTTAAATACTGAAGTCAAGCAAACCAGCTCTACATGAAACCTCTCCCAATCCATTCAAATTCGAGAGGTTCCCTAAACTACCTTGTACTTTTACATAGTGTCCCCACCAAGAAATATAAAAGCAAGGATTTTTTTTTAAGAGCACAGATTGTTTCATTTCTGTCCAAGTCTGACACATAATCAGTGTTTAATTAATATCTGATTGATCTAACTTTGCAGACTGCCACAGAAAGATTTTTATGCTTAGTTTTTAATTCAATAAGCATTTAATACTTTAGTACTTACAAATACTTACAAAGTACTTAGCCTGACATGCCATAGGTGCTATATAAATCCTTATTCCCTTCCTCTTCCCCTTCTGAATCATCTACTATACAAAAAAAAAAATGAAAACAAGCCCTACCTTCAAAGCAAAGAGTGTACTCTAAAATGGAAAAACAAATTCACAAAATCAAATTTTTGTGGGAAAAAAATTTGGACAAGAGAGAAAACTCAGGTAGAATATGAACATTATATTCATCATCTTAAAACGTGTCAAAACAATAATGGAGGGGGAGGACAGAAAAGAGAAGTAACCATTAGCAAATTTTTTTTTTGTTCTGACTCCAATCTCTAGCCTGCTTCAAACAAGATTAATTCATGTCTACCACTGTTACTTGCAAAATAAATACAACCAAAGGAAAATGAAAAAGGGAATCGGAAAGGGAATAGAGTAGGGGAGGGAAAGAGGAAAAGAAGCCTTTACTTCCATTCAGTGAGGACATCCATTTTAAAAGGTACTTTAATATCATACTTATGGATATAATTAAGTAACAAAAGGATAAGGTGGGCCCTATTTTTCAGTCTCATACATTAGAACCCAGATTAATATATATAAGTCTGTATGTGTTTATGTGTGTGTATGTATAGTGGGGTATATAAAAATTATATATTATCATGTATATATGCATTTATAAAGTGTATATAATAGTGTGTGTATTTGTGCATGTATTCCATTCCTAGAAAAGGTGGTGATTCTCCTCTGGTAGAAGAAAAACATTTACCTCAAGTTATTATATCAGCAGAGATTCTGGCCAAGTTTATATAAGTTAATGTAGTTAATACAAGGAGGAAAGTTTGACATCAGGTTCTTAAAATATGACATAAGATACATTAAAACCTTAACTATGAACTATATTACATTAAACAATTAGTTAAAAATTAAACCAAAATTTAAAAAAGGCATTAGGTGTTATTTGCTATTTTTTTTAGGGAAAAATGCAGAAGTAAATTTCATACCCGCTTTATAATAATCATATGACAGTATCCCACTGTTAGCATATAATAGATTAACTTTCATTAGATCTATAAGAGGTCAGATCTTTGTCAAAGTTGTTTTATGGCAGATGAAACTTAAGTTACATTAATGACTCCTTTTACTAGTGGAGAAAATTGTTTGAAACTGAACATTTAACCATTTACGTATTAGAATCGATGTCATAGCTAAAATATTCTCAAATGACTCACTATTCTGTAATATTACACACAATCTGCAAGAATTTTTATTTAGTACTATGAAGACAAGGGGCTATAGAAGTATGTCACCCTAACTATTCTAAGATTACAGTAATTCAGTCAAAGATAAGGAAGTAATTATGCACCCCTTAAAAAAAAACCTTCCTCATGAAAAATTAAGCAAATAAGAGTTTTAAATTCAAAAGCATTTGTTCAAACAATAGCTTCTGTTGTTTGAATGTGTTTTTTTTAACTTGAACATAATGCTAAACTGAAAACATCTTTAAAATTTAACCATGTCTTCTGAATTACTTTTATCTAACTTCTTATACAGAAATACTATCTCCATGTATTTATGATGGGACCTATAAAAAATACATAATAGGCTGTAAATTAACAACTAGGTACTGAAAGTTAATTATCAGTAAAAAACAATATCTAAATCTTCCATTGATCAAACATTTAAACGGGAACTGTGTGCCCAGAAAATCACATTAGATATTCTGGGGGATTAGAGGTACAAGATGTCAAATCCGCTGAGTCTCTTTGAAAAACTCTGCTGTGAAATGGAAGGGGGGAAATGGGTCAGCAGTACGAAGAGGAGGAGTCGGAGTCAAGGGAATCTTGATTGGTTAAACACCCAAAGGAGACCTGTGGATGTCTTAAAGTAAAAGAGGAACCAGGAGAGGGAGAAAAGGACTGATCTAGAGAGAGCACACTCATTTACAATGCAGAGAATTACGATGATTTCATGCTCCAAGTTACAAGAGGAAAAGCTTCAGGATAGCGATTGGATCTGTTTTCACTGGTATAAATAAGTACTGGTGAGAAACTTCTACCAATGAAAATTAGCACCTTCTTTGATCCTTACAACAACCTTATAAGTACAATTATTATCCCCATTTTACAGGTGAAGAAACTGAGGCAGGCAGAGGTTAAATGACTTTCACAAAACCACACAGCTACAGTATGAGGCAGCATTTGAACTCAGGTTTTCCTAACTTGAAGTCCAGTGTCCTACATGCTGAAAATAGTGACTGTTAGAGAAGTTTGGGAAGACTGGCATAGTAATTCACTGCTCATGAAGGAGTAAACCAGACTAACTATTCTAGAAAAGTAGGAACTATGCCCCCCAAAAGTCAACTGAACCATTTATTCCTTCTGACTCTACAATACCACTATCTACTCTTGTGACACAAAGAGGTCAAAGACAGAGTGAAAAGATCTGTATGCACAAAAATATTTATACCAACACTTTTTGTCATCATAGCAGAGAACTGGGAAAAAGTGAGTACCCATCAAATGGGACATGGCTGAAGATGATGCAGCATATGATTACAATGCAATATTATTGATCTGTAAAAACAATAAAATGAAGGATTCAGAGAAACTTGCATAGGAGACATGAATTCTTGCAGAAATACCTGTGCAAAATCTGGAGAACAAGTTACAATAATAACAACACTGTAAAGAAAAATAACTTTCAGAGAAATAATAACTACATTTGATGCAAAAGCCAACCATGATTCAAGAGGACTGATAAATGATGGTGAACCGCACTCTCTATACCTCTTGATAGTGAGGTGATGGATGGAGTCAAGGTGCAGAACAAAACACATTTCTGGATAAGGCCACTGTAGGGCTGGGGTTTGTTTGTGCATTTAACAAGGGTTCTGTTTTTCTTTTTTCAAATAGGGGAAGAGAAAGCAGAGCTGGAAAATAGGGCTGCCTAAAGAAAAAACATCACTAAAGCATTTTTAAAAAGCAAACGTTAGAAAACAGAAAAAAAAGCAGGACATCTTTGAAAGTTACATGTCCGATTTAATTGTTAACATACATGGGAAAGCAAACTGTATGTTAACAGCCTCACAATTTCATGCACAATCTTCTGTTTTACTTGTAAGGGAATGCTCCTTTTATTTGGCATTTCATTCCAGAAGAAAAAAAAAAAGAAATGACCAGAACAATTTACATAATGACAATTATGTTAACAATGTTAAGGGAAATAATCTTGAAAGATTTAATGCTTACTCAAATTCCATGTCCAAAGCCAGGATGGGTGGATGTCTTGATGCTTTAGAAAGTCCTCCAATTTATTTTTGTACCTTTGGATCATTCCTTCTTGTCCAGCATAAACAGGTGACTATCTTATGATGACTTACTCAGTGGAGATAACCCATAAGATTCTGTATTTTGCCATACCTCTTTTGCATATTTGGGTATCAAACCTATAGAAAACAAGGTACTGGAAGGGGGTAGCTCAGATTGCAAGGAAGCTCTGAGGTCCACTTCATTAGAAGGGACCATGGACCCTTTAATAAAGTGCCATTGGCTCAGAGCTCTACCTCAGTCTCTTCTACTGTAGGTTGGACAATTTTAATTCCCCCAAACCACACCCTTAAACTTCACAGAGCATCTTGTTCTCTAACATCCTAATATATGTCCCTAATGCCCTCTATTATAGTTATAGGCACATATTAGTCAACTGGAAAAACTCCTTGAAGAAAGGGACTTTCTTATTTACATTATGGATCTCCCCCAGCACAATAGGAACTAAATAAGTATTTACTGCATTTTGTTGTAAATATATGTATGTATACACTTGGATATACAGCAAAATACAGTAAATAAAAGAGAAAAGTGATTCCTTCTAGGACTCAGTAACATATGAAGAAAGGAGAAAAATAAATATAATTTACAGAATCTCAGAACAGATTCTGTATCATTCTGTATCCAAAACAAACCTGGACAAGGAATACTGCTGTAACACACCACAGAACACAATGCCTCCTGAGAATTCCCACTGTTAGTTTTTTTTCCCCTTACAACAAGTCTAAATTTACACTTCTGCAATTTCTAACCATTGCTCCCAATGCTGTCTCCTGGGTTCAATCCTTATTTCTTAAAAGAGGACTGTTCAAACACTGAGGATAGCTCTTAATTCCCCCCAGTCTTTTTGAGGCTTAATATTCTCAGTACTATCAACTAACCCTCATAGAACATGATGTCAAGACCACCCCTAGTAACCTAGATACGGTGTCACTCCTAAAATGTGATGACCAAAACTGAACATAAGAGCATTTCATTCCTAGTCTGCACTCAAACCACATTTGAACTATTATCTCCTTAATCCTGGACACTACTCCTCTCTTAATATAGCCTAAGGTTGTATTACCTTCTTTGGTTGCCAGATCACACTGACTCAATAACGTACTTTACAATCCATTAAAAAACTTCAGATCTCTATCTACCCAGTCACACTTCCCCATTTTATCCTCCTGAAGTTAACTTTTTGAACCCAGGTGCAGCCTCCCTGGTGCACCCCACTAAGGCCCTCCTTCCAAGATGAAATCAAACCATTAAATGACTATTCTGAATCTGACTATTCAACCAGCTCAAAATCCACCTAACTATAATATGGTCTAGCTCTGTGGTGTCAAACTCAAATAGGACCCAGGATCCCTGAAGGATACATATTGACTTAGAAAACACAAAATTAATATTATTTATGGTTGTTGGGCTTTTTTTGTCAAATATTTCCAAACTACATTTTAACTTGGTTCTGGAGTTTTGTTATAAGGGCCCCAAGTTTGACACTTCTGTTCTAGTTCACATCTCCTATCTCTTCCACAAAATTAGTATGAAAGAATTTATAAAATATCCACCTAAAACTTAAGTAAACTAGATCTACAGCATTGCCCTTATTTATTAGTCTAGGAATAACCCTGTCAAAGAAAGAATTAAATTGAGTTCCTGACTTGTTCTTAATGAAGCTATATTCTTTATAATCATTACTTCTCATTCTAGATACTATGCCTTTAATTATACTTCCTAAAAAGGAATTTATATCAAAGTCACATTTATAGTCAACAGATTTCATTCCCATTTTCAAGAAAAGGGAAACATATTTCTTGTCAGACTATATTATCAGAATAATTTTTCCATTTGGCAATTTAGTGTCAGGCTCTGTATACACATTTGTTCATTAACACTGAAAATTAGTCACCAAATGTAATGAACTAGGAAAAAAGGTTTAAGGGGCCATAATAGTGACCAAATGAAATAAGTATAGCTGTTGTCACACCTATTTTTAGCTCTGTTACAAAAACATGGTAATGACGCTAAGATCATAGGTATGATCCTCATGTGACCCAATTAGCTTCCATCTATTTCATATCCAGATTCTAACTCCAAAGCCCTAGCCAACTATCTTGCAAATGCATGCTGATGGTCACAAGGGGGACAAAATCCAATCAACAAACAGTCCTTGAAAAACACAACACAACTTACTGATGATGGATCAATAACTATCTTCATGGATGTAGAAATGACCACACATTACAAAGAATTACATTAAAAATGAGTAAAAATCTGTAATTAAAATTATCTTTAGCAAGTATGCTACATCAAATAAGGTTTGCCTACATAGTTACAACTTAACTCACATGAAAATTCAAGGAAAGTTAATTTGTCAGATAAAGCACAGAGCCAGTTGTGCTACTTTTAAAATCTGCTTTTATTATAATTAAAACACTTTCAAGATATATAACAGACACATATCAGTATCATTTCAAGTGATTAACTTAAGGCACATAAGGGAAATATGTCAAATATGAAGAGAAGCAGCATTTATTAAGCTCCTACTACATGCCAGGCCCTGTGCCAAGTGCGTTACATATTTTATCTCATCTGATCCTCACAAACCTGTTAAGTAATGTGTTATTATACCCATTTTACAGTTGAGAAAATGAGGCAAAGATTAAGTGACTTGCCCATGTCCACATATCTATGAATGTGAACTCAGATTTGAACTCATCAGATCTTCCTAACCCGGTTACCTAATTTGCCTATAGCTTTCTTAAGGTAACTACAGTCTGATAACTACAGTCAAATAATACAAAGACTGATTTTTAGACTAATTTTGACCAGAGTAAAAACATTACTTTTCACAGTGGCAAAGAACTGGAAACTATGAGAATGCTCATAAATAAAGACATGGCTGGAAAAATCACATTATACGAATATCCTGTAATATATAAATGTTATATGAATATGAAGCTGTGTTCCATGGATATAATGGAATACTACTATATGATAAGATATGAAGAAAAGGACAATTTCAAAGAAAACTTTTTTTTTTTTTGCAAGGGGGAAGCCAGGGCAATTGGGGTTAAAGTAATTTGGCCAAGGACACATGGCCAGTGTTAAGTGTCTGAGGTCTGATCTGAACTCAGATCCCCCTGCCTCCAGAGCTGCTGCTCTATTCATTGTACCAACTAGCTGCCCCCAGAGAAAGCTTGTAAGACTTTTGTGAACAGATGCAGTAAAGTAAGCAGAACAAGAAAAGCAAGTTATACAATAACATTATAAAGAAAAACAATTTTGACTTAGGAAGTCTCATCAACACAATGACCAATGAAAATTTCAGAGGATCAATGATTAATCTAAGGAATTATGTGTTCTCACAACTCCGTGGATGAATTTGGTCAAGTTCCTAGATCTTCTTTGGGCTTAGTTTCCTTTATCTTTTACTTGTGATAGTAATCATGGCCTTCCTTTTAGGGGTGATCTGACTATAAAATGAATACATTAGCACAGACTTTAATATATATATTTGGGGCAAAAAAGAAACTAAGTCTGGCCTTCAGGATATCCCATGTCTTTCTTAAACGACACTTCTTTGGACTATATACTTTTACAGAATGGTATATTTTTAGTAACTTTTCCACAAGTTAGGAACTGACTTCCATAAGGCTGCATTTACCAGGTGTTAAGTGATTTGACTGATTTGGGCCTAATAACATTTATTACCTCAGTTTATCACTGGTTATCAAGCAGATACTTCTTTAAAAGTCCAAAATTTTTACATTTCTTTAGGCAAAACAATGACTGCATTGCAGTGTTAAAAAGAAAAGAAATATTTGTTTTTAAGGTATCAATGTTGATGAGATAAACATGCAATAATTCACTGTATGTTTCAGGAGTGTGTTTTTATTGAAAGCCTATATATAATACTAAATTGCACAAAACATATACTGGTAAAACTGACTCAAGCAGTTAAAATACAACAGTTTTCTTGTGAGCTGCTACCTCTGAGGCGTGTGATTTAGAGCTGGAAGACATCTCACATCCAAATCCCTCATTTTACAGATAAGGAAACTGCGTGGCCCAGTAAGACAAGGCCACACAAGAGGTGCTAGAGTTTGAACTAGTCTCCTGACTCCAAATCCAGTGCTCTTTCTTTCCACTATAACATGCCAGTTTCTTTCAGAATGTTAAGAGATGAAAAGTAATTTTCCTGTAATTTGTTGTTGCTGTTGTTTAGTCATTTTCAGTCGTGTTTGACTCTTCATGACCCTATCTGGGGTTTTCTTGGCAAAGATACTGGAGTGCTTTGCCATTTCCTTCTCCAGCTCATTTTACAGAAGAAGAACTGAAGCAATTAAGTGATTTGCCCAGGGTCCCAGAGTTAGTGTCTGAATCAGGATTTGAACTCGGGTCTTCCTGACTCTAGTGCCAGCACTGTATCTATCCACTGTGCCACTCAACTGCCCCTTTCTCATTATAGGTAGCCCTAATATTGGACTTAACCCATAGTTTAAATTGCTTTGAGTAAGCTGAAAACCTATTAATTTTTATTTAACTTTAACTCAAATCAATGACAAAAACTGAAGAAAAAAAAAGAAAAGGAAGTAAAAAGAAAAAGGAACAATGAAAAAGACAATGCAATGTCTACATTGCAACTTAGTGCTTGCTACCAGTAACCAGATAAGCTTTAAAAATGTGTCAGACCTGTGTCTCTTGCTATAGAGTACTGATCAAATAAAAATGTTTCTTAAGGCCACCAATGCAAAGTACTGTGGGAGATACAAAGTATAACACATGTTCCCTATCTTTAAGAAGCTTATAATTCAGTTAGTCAGATAAGACAAAGGAAATGGCAGAACAAAAGATAAAGTAGTTCAAGATTGCAAAGCAAGGGGTGACTAGGTGGTGCAGTGAATAGAGCATCGGTCCTGGAGTCAGGAGGACCTGAGTTCAAATTTGGCCTCAGACACATAACACAGCCATGCAATCTTGAGCAAATCACTTAATCCCAAATGCCCTGCCCCTCCCCCTCCAAAAAAAAAAGATTGCAAGGTAGTCTACATGAAAGCAGAGATATGTTGCTTTTGTTCAGTCATTCAATTGTGTCTGACTCTTTGTGACCTCATGGCCTATAGGTTTTCTTGGCAAAGATACTGAAGTGGTTTGCATTTCCATCTTTAGTGGTTTAAGGCAAAAAGAGGTTAAGTTACTTGCCCAGGGCCACACGCTTTTCTGAGGCCACATTTGAACTCTTCCTTGAAATCTTCCTGACTCCAAACCCAGTATTCTATCTGCTGAGCTACCTACATGCCTCCAAAAGTCAGTATTCCCACCTAAATACTAAGCGCGCCTGATCCTGCTTAGCTTCCCAAGATCAGAGGAGATCAGACCCATTCAGGGTGGTATTGCCTTAGACAGAGAGAGGTTTACCACAGCTCCAATACTTTCATGCATGTAAGACATCTGATAACAAGTATTCATGCAGAATGCCTTGAGTTTATACTATCCTTAAAGAAAGCACCCAGTCCCCTAGACCCTTTCAAAGTCTTTCCATTTCCCATTGATGAATAAATTAATGAAAAAGCATTTATTAAGAGCTTATGGGTGCTGTCAATCATAGTGCTACTGACCCACAAAAGCAAAGCTAGTCCTTGTCCTCTAGAAGCTTACATTCAAACTATGGGATATAACACATACAGGGGAAATAGTAGGCAAAGAAAGATATTCTGGTTTAGAAAGTTATCCTGGAGAAAGTAGACTGACACATACTTTCTAGGGACAAAGACTTTGATTACAATTCTAGAACTGGTAGGAAGGAAGGGATAAAGTAGACTGTACACGCTCAGGGAGTATAGAAGCTAGTGAGAAGTTGACTATGGCAACCATCTATCAGGACAGTGAGGCTCCAACTCAAGTATTCGGGGAAGGAAAGGGTTAAGTTCTCTAGGACTTGGCTTCCAGACCCTGCAGCACTGGCGGTTGGTTAAGTTCTCAACCTAGTACATGAACTTGAGCATCATCCTGATTCTGATCTCACAGTGGCATATCCCCATCCCTAACCCAGGCATTCAAACAATTCTAGATTCTTTTTTAGGACCCAAATCCCACTCCAAGTTACTATATTACCAAAGAAGGATAGAAGTGGTGAGAGATGCCATCACTATTGGGAATGTTACACTGAGGATATGAATGTGAAAGCTTTGGACTGAGGATGGCATAAGTATCTTAATGATTCTTATTCAGCAGAAACTTGAAGATAAGGCCTTGAACTGAGTCATATTTTCCTATTATTTGTTTTAATGGGTCAGGAAAAGCATGGCTGGCCTACTCATTCCAGTCAAAGCTATGTAAGCTTCTGAATCCAAGTTCCATGGAACTTTGGATTCAGGGAAACTCAGGTATGAACCTGGTAGTGGAGAGGACACTGGTCCAGGTGGAAATGAGGAAGTCAGCAGCAGCAGATGCTAAGATGGCCTGATGGCATAGTATGTGAAGCTGAATCATGGCATGTTGCTTACAACAAGCAAATAGCTTCAGGAAGACCCAAGTTCACATCAGACCTCAAACATCTCCTAGTTGTCACTTAATGTCCAGGCAGTCACTTAATCACTATCTGCCTCAGCTTCCTCATCTGCAAAATAATAATAAAAAGAATAATAGCACTTACCTCCTAGACTAGTGGTGAAGATCAAATGAGATAATAGTTGTAAACTACTTAACACTGTTGCTTGGCACACAGTAGGCACAATATAAATGCTAGCTATAAAAATAATAACATTTATATATGTTTTAGATAGATAGACAGATAGACAGACAGACAGAGAGAAGATAGATAGATATGTATGGCCTATATGCCAGGCACCAAGCTTAATAACACTTTACAAATATTTGCCTCAGTTTCCTCAATTGCAAAATGGGGGTAGCAGCACCTACCTCAAAGAGTTGTAAAGATCAAATGAGATATTTGTAAGGGTTTAGCATGGAGCTTGGCACATAGTAGGTACTATATAAATGCTTATTCCCTCTTTTCCTCTGATACTGAAGGTACCAACCATCCTCCCAGCCACACAAGCTCAAAATTAGGTGTCATCCTCAACTCCTCAGTCACTCTCAACCCAAATAACCAATCTGTTGCCAAGTCTCATCCTTCTACTTTCACATTTCCCACTATCAGTCTGTACCCTTGTCTTCTTTGACACAGCTACTACTCTGCTACTCATGCTCGACTATTGCAACAGACCACCAGTACGTTTCTCTGTCTCAAGTTTCTCACTGGTCTATCTTCCACCCAGCTGCCAAAGCGATCTTCCATTAATGAAGCTCAGATCTTGATCATATCATTTCCCTACTCAAGAAACAACACTGGTTCCCTTTATTAAACCCCAAGATCAAATATAAAATTCTCTGGTTGTTAAAGGCCTTCCCTGGGGCAGCTAGGTGGCACAGTGATTAGAGCACGGCCCTGGAGTCAGGAAGACCTGAGTTCAAATCCGACCTCAGACACAACACAAAAACCTAGCCGTGTGACCCTGGGCAAGTCACTTAACCCCAATTGCCCACCCCACCCCCCAAAAAAACGCCTTCCCGATGTGGTCCTTTTCCTACCTTTTAAGTTTTCTTACACTTCACACCCCTCCAGTAAGACTGGTTTCCTTGCCATTTCTCACACACACAATCCACTTTTCACTTTACCTTTGCACTAGCTGTCCCCAAAGAATTAAATGTTTTCTCTCCTTGCCTCAGTTCCTTTAGGGCAAGGGCTGTTTTGGCCTTTCTTTGTATCCCCAGCACGTGATCTGTATTCCTAATTTTGAAATGCCAAAGGAGTTTTATCACTAGCTTCGGATTCTCCATATGCTTCAGCTTCACTTTCCAGTCAGTGATCTTGGCTATCTTATATTGTCTGCCTACTGGGGTCAATCTGCTTCTGCCCACCTGGAGCAGCACCCTGAAATCAACAATCAGTTATTTTTATATGTGTAGACACACACACTTTTCTCCTTCCTATGCCCAGCTTCAACCTCTCCCAGAGAGACCACATAGCTGTCAGGAGTCTGCAATTTAGTTAAGTACTTAATAGGTAGAGACTACAGATAAGTCGCAAAATGAATAACCAATACAATCAGATTTTCAATTTGCTTTTTCAGCTAGCAAATGATAGTGCATGCGTATCTAATAACTAGAGAGCAAAAATATAAAATCATAGATTATCCAAAGTTGTAAGATACGTTAAAAAATCATCTAATCCAATTCCCTTCTTTTATTTGTGAGGATACAGAGAGGTTAAGTGAATTGCTAAAAGTAACAAAACTAATTAGTGACATAGCTGAGACAAGAAGTCATCTCCTGTTTTTGGAAAATGAAAAAACAACGAGCAGAACATTTTTGGCCAGTCAGATCTATTCAATATTTCAAGAATCTGAAATTCCTATCCCTCTTACCTATGCATACTGGGCAATCCACCTGGTCAAGAGATTTTTCAAAATTAGATAGTCCAGTTGTTAACCAAGAGACAAACACCAAAACTGTATTTTAAATCATCATAATTACCAGCTGGCATTACTTTAAAGAATCCAGAATCACCTTGAGGTCACAATAGGCGGATGACTTCTTTGGCTACCTTATTGAACTTTACAGTTGTGTGTGTGTGTGTGCGCGCGTGTACATGCATACACATATATACATGTATATATGCATACATGCAAAATAATGGTAACGGAAAGAAAAATGTTAGGCTGAAAATAAGGAAAAGAAAAAATAGGCAAAGTAATCAAAGTAATCAAATCAATAGGAAATACAGTTCTACAGGTTAACTGTGAAAAAACTCTTCCCTTTACTTATACTTAAAATATTTGGATATTAAGAATTATAGGAATAAGAAGTTGCAAAAGGCATATTTCCTAGTCACTTCCTGAAAATTCCAAATTTACAGATATAGAGTTTTAATTTGGGAACTGATTCTTTTCAGGAATTTCTCTAATCAGAAACTAACCATCACTTTGCTTGTTACTAATCCAAGAGCCAGTTCCTAATCAAAAAGAGTGGTCCATCAGTGATAAGTCCAAACGAAAAAAAAAAATTTTTTTTAATTTTTTGCAGCAAATTTCTCCGATTTTCAAGATGTACAAGGTATCTATACATATACACAAGAACAAAAGCCATTTCCCTGGGATAACTGGCCAAAGGATCTGCACAAGTGGTTTTCAAAAGAAATCTAAGTTATCATTCACCATAGGAAAAAAGGCAACAAATGACTAATAAAAAAAGTGCAAATCCACCTCAGAGCCATCAGACTGACTGGCAAAGAAGAAAAAGACCATTGCTTGGGGCAGTAAGGGAATAATGGGAAGACAGGCATTCAGTGCACCATTAATTGAGCTGTGAAGTGTAGCACAAAACTGAACACAAAGCAGGTGCTCATCAATTTCAGTGTGAAAAAATTATGGCATATAAATGTAATGGACTATTATTGTGTCAGAAAAACCTAGGAAGACTTGTACAAACTAATGCAAAGTTAAATGAGTAGAACTAGAAGAACAATTTACATGACCACTACAATAATGTAAAGGAAAACAAGTTTGAAACATGTCAGAAAATGACTAAAGTAAGCCTCTCACCTTTTGCCAGTGATGTGGATAAGAGATAGAAAATAAGACATAACACTTTCAGATATAGCAAATGCATTTATTTGTTTTGTTTGACTATATACTTCTTGGTTACAAGTAGCTTTAGTTACTAAGGGCTCAGAAAATAAAGTTCTTGCCACCAACATACTTGGCAGAGTCAAATGGTTCAACATCAGATACAGATACGATTTTCTCAATAGAAATGATACTAAAAATGCATGACCTAGTACACTGACAGTAAACCCTAGGGATCAGTGGGTCTTTCTATCTAATAAATACCTGAAACTTTCTATACCTGTTGTCTCCTTCTATTAGAATGTGAGTTCTTTGGAAGTATGGACAGTGACACGTTTTTTCTCTGTAGCCCCAGTGCTTGGTACATAGTAAATACTTAATGTTTTTTTCCTCAACATATTCATGCATTATTAGCTATGTGTGTAAATGTATGTCCATAAACTCTCTAGAAAGCATTAAGTATGCTACCAAGAAAGTATTAAGTATGCTACGCTGGCTGTGACTGGCCCTACAATTTCATCATGAAGGGATTCAGTAAAAGGCTTGGAATCAGTAGATCTGGATTCAAATCCTGCCAGACCCTGTGTGATCCTAGGCAAGTCAATCTCAATTTCTTTATCAGTTTAAATGAAGGGACTAGGTTTTTCGACCTAAAAAGTCCCTTTCCAGTTCTAAATTATTGATCCTGAAAACTCCCAGGTTAAGAAATTCCTTACAGAAATGTCCCTTCTCTGCAATTTGCAGTTCTAGAAAGCTGCTTAAAAGGTTAGAGGAACTTGCCCAGGGTCACAAAGGAGTATGAGGCAAGGCTTAACTGAAATATTCATGTTAAAGTTCATGATACATTTTTTTTTAAAGACCAAAAGAATGATAGAGGCATTGCTCCAAAAGGAACCACAAATAAGGAAAAGTTTTAAAAACTACTGCCTTGTTTAACAGAAAGCATAAAATGTGCTGTGATCAGGGGCCCTCCATGCCAGTTTGGGATCTTGGAAAACTCAGGTTTCCATTTCCCTGTCTGTAAAATGAGTTAGATTAGATCATTGATTTTCAACCTTCCTAATGCCGTGACCCTCTGATACAGTTCCTCATGTTGTGGTGACCCCCAACCATAAAATTATTTTTGTTGCTACTTCATAACTGTAATTTTGCTACTGTTATGAATCGTAATGTAAATATCTGATCTGCAGGATGTATTTTCATTGTTACAAATTGAACATAACCGGAGCGGCTAGGTGGCGCATTGAACAGAGCACCGGGCCTGGAGTCAGGAGGACCTGAGTTCAAATCCGGCTGCAGACACTTAACACAAAAACTAGCCGTGTGTCCTTGGGCAAGTCACTTAACCCCAAATGCCCTCAAAAAAAAAAAACAAAAAAAAAAAACCAAACAAGAAAACAAATTGAACATAACCCACAGGCTGAGAACTGCTGGATTAGATGATCTCTAAGGTCCATATCAGCTTTTCAATAGTTTAAATCTATGAATACTAATACAATATACATCTTGAGATTTTTTTAAAGATTCAGACTTAATCTTTAGGAAATAATCGGTTTACCTTTGATTTTATTGCACTGCTTCTAGAAACTAAACTTTCATGTCTATATGTGTTTATACCCCCGTTACTTTAATATATATTTTATGTCAATTTACAAACCGATAGAGTACTTTAAGCTCTTAATTTTCAGTAGTAGCTGTATGTCCAGATAATGACAGTACTCGTTAAATTAAGAAAATTAAAGAACCTGCTCACATCTCTTAAATGGTAAGACATTCTATCGCAACCCAGCAAACCAAATATGCTTTGAGATATGGCTTATTTACAAGCAGATATTTTAGTCAGCTAGAAATAATGTATTATAAACTAATAAATGTTTCAGAAAAAAAAATCTAGTCACCAACCCGAACATGAGAATAGACTTGCATAATATCCAAGATATATTAGGAAATGACACAAATTCTAAAAGCTATTTCCCAATAGGTAAGCGGTCAAAGATGAACAATTTTCAAAAGAATTGTACATTATAAATAACCTTCTGAAAAATATTCTCCAAAATACTAATAGTAACAGAAATATAAAATTACAATAGCTGAAGTATCATTTAACAACTTGAAAACTGGCAAAATGAAAAAAAAACCAGTTAACGTTAAAAAGGGTTGTGGGAAGGCATGCACATTAATACTCTGTTGGTGAAGTGCAAAGGGAAAGGAATATTTATTTATATAAGTACCTGTTGTGTGCAAGCATGTGACAAACAGCTCATCTGATCCTCACCTTACCCTAGTAAGGTAAGATCCTGTTATTATCCCCACTTTACAGTAGAGGAAACTCAGGCTAAGAGATGTTAATCAACTTGCCCAAGATCACATAGCTAATAAGTGTCTGAGGCTGAATTTGAAATTGGGTCTTCCTTACTCCAGATCCAGAGTTCTTTCCACTGTACCAACTAGCTGCCTTATTCATCAAATGGTTCCATAGGTCTAGTTATCAATTTTGAATTATGGAAGAAAAGTGAATTTAGCTGTCCATATTCTTTGACCAAATGATCTCACTATGGATGCACGTATGTAGCCTAAGGAAGCCAATGACAGAAACAAGACATAATAAAACATTCACAGTAGCACTTATTGTGGTAGCAAAAGAAAAAATGGAAGCGATGTGGATTCAATTTACTGGGATATGGTTGGGGGGAAAAACAGCTATGCTATATGAATATTATGCATGAGAAATGAAGCTCAAGGAATTCAGAAACAAGAACAGATTTATATGAACTTGGAGCACAAAATAAACAGAACCAAAAGAGCAATATACCACCATGGCTACAACTATGGAAATGAAAAGGTCACTTAAAGGAAGTTGAACTGAGTACAGTAACTGAAAAAGCAATGAAAGACCCAAAGAATATATAACGAATTATGTAGCTCCCTCCTCACAGAAGCAGGGAAATACTACTAGACCAGCATATTGTACTGTCAGATATAGTCACTGTATCGGGTGTTATTTCCTAATTGTTTTAATTTGTTACAAGGGAGAGCCTCAATCTGGAAGGATTTCTACACTCCAACCACCCCACCCCACCCTCAATTTAAGAAATGACTGATGTAAAGACAAAAAAAGCATGAATAAAATTATCTTCCAAAAGAATACCCTGTAGACTTGAATTTCAAAGTTCTGCTACTGTTCAAGAAACTTGACTTTTCTTTATGATCAAAATCAACGAAAAGAGAAAGTGTTAAGACCTGCACATCAGAGGATGTATATTAACATTTTCAGAATTACAAATGCAGGAGAAAACTTTAGTGTTAATGATTCCAAAAAAAAATTTTTTTCAAATATATTTCTAATTAAACAAAAACAAAACCAGTTTACCTCCCCAGTCATGTGGTCTAAAGTTACAAAAATCTTTAGGACAAAGAGTAATACTTGGAACACAAACATGCAAATACATACTGTGGGAGTTAATATTTTTCATATGATCTAACTATGCCTGTCAAACTCTAAGTTGATAAAAACTGAGTTCTGTCCCAACTTGGTTTCTGTTCACAATTCAATTTTCCCTTCTCATTTTGGAAAAAAAAAATCTGAGTTGTAAAGAAATCTTACCATTCAGAACCTCAAATCTAATTTTACTGGTAATATTTTTGCTGCAAGCCACTACCATTGTAATATACTCTACCAAATAATCCTACAAGCTAGCTTTTCCCCCCCACAATAAAGGTTAATCCTTTTTAACATGGGGTTTCCCCCTCCTTTTCTCCTTCTGAGTTTATATGATAGATGGACTTTCCATCTATTCTCTGTGGTAAAACTTACTCCTGGGTGGAGTATATTTACTACTCCAAATTTTTCCACACTGAACTGACACTTTTCCCTCAAATTAATCTAACTACACCTTTCCTTAGATTTCTTCAGCAAAAATAAATACATAACCTTTTGTGAGCTGCATGAAAGAGTAGGGAAGGAAAGGCAAGAGAAAAAGCACAGGGGATAATAAAAGGGGAATGAGGTAAATGGGAACAAAGATGGTGTGCACAAAAGGGGAAGGATGCAGAAAAGGGAAGAGGAGAAAAGGAAGATCGTGTAGTCACAGCTTACAAAAGGAAAAAACTGGGAGGAGTTTAAATTTTTCAGAAGCCAAAAAACAAGAGCTATTTTTAATGGCGTGAGGCAAAAAGAAGCAATTTTGTTCACTAAAGAGTTAAGTACTTAAGCTCCAAAAATACTGAGTTGACACTCATACCAGTGAGTGAAATTCATACACTCATACTTAGCTTCTCTTCAAAGCAACTAAAATTTTAGTAGTTCTAGTCACCTTTGAATGAACAAATGTACACTCAATTGCCCCGAACTAGAACACTGCCATCTTTCCAGGCAGTCTTTAGACTGCACAATATCGACAAGGATATGTAAGTTGGAAAGCCAACGACTCCTCGTCGAAAACTCCACTGGAGATGACATTAATAAATTCCAACCAAAAGTGTTTCGCTAAAATGTTTTGAGAAAAGAAAGCAGAGGAAAGTAATATTGTGACGAAGGTTAAAAGTAGGGTATCTTGGAAAGCTTTGGGGGAAAAAATGGACTATCTATCGGGTGATGAAGTAACAGAGGAAACCGGTAAGTCAAAGTTTCGGAGAGACCAAGATTGGAGCATTATTGAGTACTCTTTGATTAATGTTTGGGTGAGACTTTAAATAGTGGGAGGCTGTAATAAGGTACGAGGCAAGGCAGAGTAAGGCGAAGGCTGCCGGTCAAGGGAGTGACGGTAACTAGAACGGCAATTTATTCAAGGGCGTAGGGGAAGGTATTTTATTTAGAAAGGTGGGGAGGAGAGAAAGTGGGGGAAGGAGGAAAGTAGGGAGCGATGGGAAGGCAGCCAAAGGAGAAGCATCGGAGGCCCGCCCGGAGCCGGCTTCCCCAGGGACCGACCTCTGGGTCTCTGTCTCTTAGGTCTCTGTGTCTCACTCAAAACTCGCACTTACACACTTACACACATCCTCACTCATTCTTGTCTGGACACTCCAGCGGTCGCGAAAGCCACGGTGAAAGCAGCTGTTTCCTTTTGGGACGGGGAGAAGGGCAAGGAGGGGGACACGGGGGAAAAGGCCGGCCCGCCGCGAAGGGAGAGGGGCGCAGTCGGGGAGCCATGGCCCGGGGGAAGAAGGGTCACATCTCACCACCTCTTCCGCACCTTCCCCCCCATCCACCCAACTTCTCTGGCTCCGGGGTCGGCTAGGGCTAGCCAGGGGTACCCCGCCTTCCCCACGGCCTCCAGGGGACAAGAGAGGGAGCCGGTCCAGTGGCTCCAGACCCTAACCGGGTCGCAGCCCGCCGCTCCTGCGGCCCCCGCCGCCAACTTCGACCGAATCCCCACCCCACCCCCCACCCCTCGGCCGGTCCCTCAGATGCCGCAAACTCCTCTCACCTGCATTGACGCCATGATGGAACCATCCCCCCTGCCCGGCGCAGCCAGAGACGCAGGAGGAGGAGCTGCCGTGCTCGCGTCACGCCGCGGGATCCCAGTATCCGGGGTTGGGGGCGGGGGGTCGGAGACTGCAGGAGGGGGAGCTAGGGAAGGAGAAGGGAGACCGAGATCCGGATTGGTCGGTGGGCCCACGCGCCTAGGAAAGAGGGCGGGTCTAGGGGCCAGGCGCTAGGGTGGGGGCGGGGGTTGAAGCCCCGCAGGTGCTAACAATTCCCTCTCCTTTTTCTCGGTCCTCCCCCCCGCCCTCCCCTCTCTCTGTCCGAGTCGGCCCCGCCCAAAACTACAAGAGAAAGAATAAGGGAGGGGGAGGGGGAGGGGAGGACAGAGGAAGACGGGGCGGGGAAGAGTTTAGTCCTAGGGCTTAGGCTGGGCTTAGAGGTGAGATGCTGCTAAACGTCTTGCTTCGCTCCCGGGATTAGTTTCTTCTAGTTCCATGGGTCTCTGGTTCTGGCGTGTCTTTATCTCTTGACCATCCGTTCTTCCTAACCTCTCGCTGCCCCCGCCCCCCAGGACCCCGCTGTAGAGTTGAACTAGCTGGAGTTCTCCAAATCGCTGCGGGTCGACTTTGACGAGTTCCGATTAGCAGAGCCTGTTTAACCGTGATTCGCTTGGTCCAGCGTTGATGTTACTGAGGATGCGATCAGTCCAGTCCAACAAGCATTTTAGCAGCTAAGTGCCAGAGAGACAAAGAAAAGCAAACAAAACAAACCCAACCCATTAAAACAAAAAGCAAATCAGCCAACCTGATCAGCCTCGACCAACCTCCCTGCTGTCCAGACGATTCTCCACGCTTTCCAAACAGAGGTTGCCCCGAGAGATGAAAACTAAAGGGATTCCAAACTTATTTCAAATCCGTTCACGTGACTTCCCCTTTAACTTTAGACTTCACAAGTATTGGCACTATTATTGGCTGTTTAAAATAGATGACAAAATCGACTCTGGAGAAAGGTGTGAATAACTTTTTTTTTTAAATATTATTTACTATAATTTCTATTAATACATACGAAATTGTCTAAAGTTCTGAAGGGGGGGGGAGGGCGGAGGAGGGTTTATAATCCACAAGATCTACCTAAACATCAGAGATCCCATCTACCTAAACATCAGAGATCCCAAGAATGAAAAATGCTATGATAACCTTATTCCAAATGCCACCTTCACACAGTAAAAGCTTTGAATGTCGTTTGTGAAAGTAATACATTTATATTAACTACCTATGTAATGCTGTTTAAAGCAAATATTAATATTTAAGATTTAAAGGTATGCTAAGTCAATTAGAAGTTTTTTTCCTTCTTAGACTGATCTTTATTTTGTCCAATAAAAACAAAAAAAACTTCCCACTACATTTCAAAAGTGACCTTGAAGAAAAATTTGGAAAATATACTAATTATTTTTCATTAGAGTATAGGATTTATGATTATTCATATTCAAGCTCGAAATCTTATGAAACTACATGGTTTTGACTTTCTCTGCTAGCCTTTTCACAGTCAACAAGAATGCTTGCGTTTATTTGCTAACTTTCCTTCCCCGCAGAAATTAGAGAAACTGGTTGGTTTTCTCTTTGTCAGAGAAAAATTAATCAATCCTATTAACAACAGTCCAGAAGATAGTAGTATAAACTGTGAAGAGACAGTTTTGTCCAGTCAAAATTACTACACAGAGGGGGAAAAAATAATATAGAAAAGAAGCTTATACAGAAGAATTCGGCATAACAATTATAGCTGAACTGTCAAATGTGAATAGCTAGGGCAGATATAACACTTTTTAAGGCATCAAAGTGATATTTGATGAGCCTACATTCACACAAAAGGATAGTGCCATTGTTAATACCTTGACCCCAACCATTATGGATATCAATAAGGAAGAGACATTTTACAAGAATGAGGACAAAAATCTTATCAATATCAATATCTGAAAAATTGTTGGTCATATGAATTCCAATGTATTTTTTAGCACTGATGCTGAATGCAATGGAGAAGTCATTGGAGAGCTCAGAAAACTATAGAACCACAGAATTTTCTAGCTGGAAAGGTCCTTAGAGATTTGTAGTCTACTTATTTAATTCTTCAAGTCAAACCTTGATAAACTGGACTCTTCTCAGCAACGCACAGCTATAAGACAACTCTATAAGTCTCAGGATGGAAGGAGATACCTACATTCAGAGAAAGATCTAGAAAGAACAGAGTTTAAATGGAGACTGAAGCAATCTACATGCTATCACTCTTTTCCATGTTTGGTTTTGTTTCCTTTTTCCCATTGTCCACTCCATTGGTTACAACCTTTCTATACAACCAGACTGATGTCCAATGTGAAAGTATTTGCAGATTCTATACTTGACTGCATGCTGCCATGGAATGGGGGCCAGGGGAGTAGTGGTGGAGAGAGGGCAGGGGGAAAACTTGAAACTCAGGGGACTCTAGAACTAATTCTTGTAAACTAGAAGTAAATAAATAAATAAATTTTTAAAAAAGAAAAAATTCTTCAGGTCAGCTAGATGTCACAGTGGTTGTGGTGGACCCACAGTCAGGAAGAATCCTCTTCTTGAGTTCAAATCTGCCCTCTGACATGTACCAGCTGTGTGACTATGGGCAAGTCACCTAATTCTGTTTGCCTCAGTTTCCTCATCTGTAAAATGATCCAAAGAAGGAAATGGCAAACCACTCCTGTATCTCTGCCAAGAAAACTCCAAATGGGGTCACAAAGAGTCAGACACAACTGAAAACAACTGAACAACAAATCCAATTCTTTATAGACCAACATAGATGAACAACTATAACATAGCAGGTGCCAGCCAACATGTTTTGCCTGTGACTTGAAATCTAAGGAACTGACAAGGCCAAATAAGAGTCTGTAGTCATGGTTTTATAATATAAAGACCCAGAATGTGGATATAGGTAGCAGAGAATATTATTCTCTAGATTAACTAATGAAAAAGCATTTGTTAAGTATTGTTATACTGTCTGCCAAGCACTGTGCTAAGTGCTTGGGCTACAAATAGAAAAGCAAGATAGTCCCTGCTTTCAAGGAACTCACATTCTAACTGAGAGATAATGTAGGGAATTTGCTTGCAGGACAGAAGGTCCCTAGAGTGCAGTGGCAAAGCAGATGGTGATGTATCTTCTTTAGTGTCATTTCCATTGATAAACCAAATCCATTTCTGTTGCTGAACCTCCTGTCCCCCCCCTTTTTTTTTTTTTTTTTGGTGCCAAGGATTTTAGTGGTGGGAACTTTCCTTTCTCAGTCTTCAGGAGCTTGGAAACAAGTAGACCACTCAAATTCCCAATTAAGCAATAGAATACTACTGGATTAACTAATTGACTAAGACCTCCTTTTGGTGATGCAAGGAACTCCTTATACAAGGACTGAGAACAGAATATTGTTTGTTGGACCTGAAACACTCATTCAGGAGAGAGCTATTGTTGCTACCAACCTAAGTACATCCCCATGGGGAACTTGAGGATTGTATTCATCAACACATTATGGATCTTCATTAAGTATCTGCATGTATCCTTGCTGTTGTTTCTCTAATTTTTGTTTTTGCCATTTACCTTATTGACCCAACATTGCACCAGTGTGCACCTAAGAACAAAGGAAAACAGCCAAAGCTGAAATGTCTTATCCAAGGACACACAATGGTATTGGAACTTATATTAGAACCCAACTCTCTTTCATTCAACATTCATTCAGGAAGCCCGTATTAAGTGGTACCTTTATTCAAAACAGACCTCCATTTTAATGATATCTCACACTGCCAAGTGACAGCACATAATTAATTACAAGCATCATCCTGTACCTCCCAAACACTACCCTACTCAAAAAACTGCAGTAGTTCCCTATTGTCTCTGAGTAAAATGCAAACTCCTATGATATTTTAAGCTCTTCATAATCTAGCTGACTCCTCTCAGAACATCTCTAATATGGGTCTCTCCACTCACACAGCTTCCATCTTGGTTCGGGCCCTCATTACTTTTCACCTAGAATTCCTCAAGTCTTTCCTGTTCTAATCCATTCTCCCCTCAGCTGTCAAAGCAATTTTTCTAAGGCATCCATCATGCTGTACTCCATACCCAATAAACCCCAGTGGCTCCCTATTACCTCTAGAATCAATTATAAAACCTCTTTGGCATTTAAAGAAAACTATTCATAACTCCTTACCTTTCCAGTCTTCTAACATTTTGCTCCTCTCCATGTTGACCCAGTAACTTTGATCCAGTAACACTAGCCTGTTTACTAATCCTGGCACATGAGCCTTCATCTCCAGCTTCTGTTGCTTTGCCCTGTCCCCCCTCCCCCAGCCCATTCTCCCAATGCTACTTTTCTTCATCTCCTTCTTTTCAAATTCCTGGCTTCTTTTAAGACTCAAATCAAATACTACTTCTGCAAAAGGCCTTTCCCAGTCTTTCTTCCCTTTTCTACTTCCCCCCTGAGATTACCTGTCTTCTCTCTCTTTCTCTTTACATATATATATATATATATATATATATATCTTATATGTACTATGTACCTGGCTATTTACATGTTACTTCTCCCAATTAAATAATTAAATCATGAACTCCTTAAGGCAGGAACTGCTAATTTTGGCCTTTCTCTCAATCTCCAGTAATTAGCACAGTGCCTGACATTGTAAGTGCCTAACAAATGCTTGTGGACCTATTTTTTAAGGCTTATTACTGCTATTCCCCTTATCATGTTCCATATACATTCATTCCACAATCATTTATTAAGATCCTGTATGAAAAAAAAGTTTTAATCAATTGTTAAAGGATATAAAATACTGCCACTATTGTCAGTGAACGTTGCAATGCCTAAAAGGAACAGAAAGGAGCAGGAAAAGAAGTTTGTTTTAATTTCTTGTTGTTCGGTCACATCTGACTCTTCATGACCCCATTTGGGATTTTCTTGGCAAAGATACTAAAGTGGTTTGCCATTTCCTTCTCTAGCTCATTTTATAGATGAAGAAACTGAGGCAAATAGGGTTAAGTAACTTGCTCTGGGTCACAGAGCTAATAAATATTTGAGGCCAGATTTGAACTCAGAAAGAGGAATCTTCCTGACTCAAGGCTCAGCAGTCTATCCACTGCACCACCTAGCTGAAACATGATGCATCATGCATGAACAGTTAGAAAGTTTAAATGGACAAAGAAAGAACCTTTTCTTTGTTAAAAACTGAAAAGGTATGAGTTAAAAGAAACAGTTTCAAGGATACAAAATGAGTTGGACAATTGGGTTAAGAATGCAAAGCTTTATAGCATTATGGTTCTTCAACTTACATACAGTTTTTATAACTAGTAAGTGTAAGACTAGAAAAAAAAATAAATCACACAAACATGTAGCAGCTGAGGAATGAAATCAAGAGGGACCATCAGTTTCATAGGAGCAATTTGGTGAGTTGTAACCTTTAAGTGAAAGTTGAGTCCCAGAGTCAGGAGGCTCAAATAGAAGTCATTGAAAGATGTAGATGGCTGAAACAAAATAATATTGAAGCAGCAACTAAAGGTCACACAAACAGTTTTCTCAGATCTGTCTGAAGCAGCAGTCAGAGGAGTCATCTGAATGAGGCTTCAGTTATGTGATTCTTGATTCACTGAAGACAGACATCATTGGACCAAAACTGTAGTTCCAAACATTCCCCTTCAGGGTCATTTAAAGCTTCAGAGAGGTGAAGCCTCCTGTGAATGCATATTGCCTTAATGTTGTGCCATAAGAAAGTGAATACGCACAAGGAAAAACAGCCTAAAAATCAGAACTCTCAAAAATAGAACAGGGTGCTTCAGAAAGTAGGGGGGTTTCCCTCAGCTGAAGCCCTCAAGTATAGAGTAGATGACCACTCCTTTGAATGTTGTAGAGAGGATTCTTCTTCAGATATGGGTCAGACCATCTGATTTTCAGAGTTCCTTCTTTCTGAGATGCTCTGATTCTGTGATTCTACTCTTTTCCCTCCTCAGAAGAGAATTAAATTTGAGGTTTCACAAAACAAATCATATACTATCATACTAGTCATGCCTGTCCACCGACCGAATTTTACAGATGAGGAAACTAAGCCCAGAGAGAAAGAAGTACTTTTCCCAAAATCACAAAGAGAGTTACTGGGAGAATTAAGACTAAAGCCCCCAGTCCTCTAGGTTGCCAGTCCATGACTCCCTCTTGTTAAAAACAAAATAATTTTTAATGATAGCTCTTATATTTTACATCACCAAGATTTCTCCCAGTATCCTTCCTCCTCATCCCAAAGAACTCTCCTATAAATAAATAATATTTTTAAAGAAAAAAAGAAAAAGAGAAGAAAAATTAGCAAAACTAACATCAAAACAAAATCTGAAAATATGTAAAACATATCTCACCCATAGACCTTTTACCTCTGCAAAGAATTTGGGGATGGGGGAGATTTCTCATATGTCTTTTTTTTTTTTTGAGCCATACTTTGTAATTTTGCAGCATTCACTTGTATTTGTTTTGTGATTGTTATTTCCATTTACATCATTGTAGTCACAGTGTATATTGTTTTCTTGACTGCTTATTTATTCTGTATCAGACTATAACTCTTTCCATGTTTTAATGAATTCACTGTATTTATTATTTTTTACAGCACAGGAATATTCCATTACATTCATAATATTCCATTACATTCATGCAACACAATGTGTTTAGCCATAAACCAACTGACAGGCATCTACATTGTTTCTAGTTCTTTGCTATCACAAAAAGTGCTACTATAAATATTTTGGTGTACATAGGAACTTTCTTCTTATCAATAATCTTTTGTGGTATAAACCTAATAGTGGAATCTCAGGAACAAGGAGTATGGACATATTAGTTGCTTTATTTGCATAATTCTAAAATGCTTTCCTAAATGATTATATTCATTTGCAACTCTACCAACAAATCAACCAGTGTACCTTTCTTCCTACAACTTCTCTAACATTTTCTATTCCCATCTTTATGTCTTTGCCAATTTGTGGGTTGTGAGGAAAACCTCAGGGTTGCTTTGAAATTACTAGTGATTTAGGGCATTCTTTCACATGATAATAGTTTGCATTCTTTTGAGACATGTTTGTTCTGTCTTTGAACCACTCATCTACTGAAAATGCTTCTTTTTTGTTAGAATCTCTGCTTGATCTCTGAAGCTCATGCTGAAACTCACAAGTCACTGGGGTAGAAGATTCCTGTTCAGAAAAAGGTAAGAGTACATGCCCTCTAAGGTTCCTCCTAGCTCTGAGATTCTGTGAGAGATAAGATAGTATCCCTCTTCAGATGGAAAAGATTGGGCTATGGATAGGACCATTACCTTCCTTGTTCTATGCTTGTGTACTAGTGTTAATGCTGCCTAAGATTCCTTTAGATTTTTTTTTTGGCTGCTTCATTAAATACTTGTGGATATTTTTTTTCTGTATGAATCAAGGGAAAACTAGCTCATGGACCACTAGGGGTATGGGTGAAGGTTACGCTTGTAGTTTGGGCACTGAGCAATGCCTTCAACCTTTTCTAGACAAGCAGCACTAAAGGCTGGAAACACTTGGGAGTCCCCAGCTCACTAAACAATATGTAAATAATATGTAAAACACTCTGCCAGAGCAGTGAGCCTGCTTTTTTTTTTTTTGAGCCTGCTTTTCTTGAATCAACAGCTGAGGTACTTTTCCTAAGAAGTCCTTTACCCTAATATGGCTGCTAAAAGTGATAAAGTATGAGATCAGACATTGTGAACTGGTTTTTCTGCTCCCCTACAAACTTAGTATGTGATCATAGGCATATCACTAAAGCCTTCTAGGTTTCAGTAACAATAAATCTTACATTTGTGTAGTCTCTGGGAAACTTTCAATGCCCTCCCTGATTAAAAAAAAAGTTTTTATTTAATTTATGTGTGTTTTGTGTTTCTTGAATTTGTATATGTTGTTTCTCACAATAAAATGTAAGCTCCTTGAAAGCAGGAATTACTTCATTTTTGTCATTATATTAGCACCTAGCACACCTGGCAATAGGAGCAGCTTAATAAGCACTTGTTGAATTAACTTGGACATTCAGCTATACCTAGAATTTAAACAACAGTATTTAAATGATAAAATCTTTGAAAATGATCCTTTTTCCTCCAGTTCCTCCCTGAAACCTAGTTTAGTGCTTTATAGAGTAGTTAACCTGAAGGAAGTTAAGATTATTACAACTATGTAACAACCTCATTACAGATGGTTTAGAATGACAGACTGATCTTTTGCCTGGTTTGTTCCAAATTCTCACTAGTAATACAATAAAAGTTTTGGAAACTGACATCCAAAGCCATCTAGGCTACTTACTATGAAAATTCTAGTGAAAGAAGGCCTCTGAAAGAAACATTACAATAATATCTCTTAAGTCAATCTCTAAGTGCTGTTAAAAATAAGAAGAAAAGTGACTTTTTGAAATAGCTAATCTACCAGGCATTCACAAATGTTACAGGCACTGTAACTTGATAACATCAGTACAGGTTGGTCAAGGACAACTTGGAAATCTAAGAGTGACAACTTTCAGCAAATGACTTATGCATTATTAACGCTATAGTTCTTCAAAATGCAGACAAGGAGGGATTCATACAGAAGCTCATGTACAATATGAAATTTTAAAAAACTATTAGAGAATTTCTATTAGAAGAGTAGAATTTTGGGGGTAGCTAAGTGGTGCAGTGAATAGAGCACAGGCCCTGAAGTCAGGAGGACCTGAGTTCAAATGTGACCTCAGACGCTTAACACTTACTAACTGTGGGACCTTGGGCAAGTTACTTAACCCCAATTGCCCTGCCCTCTCCCCTCCAAAAAGAAAAAAAAAAGAGCAGAATTTAATTGAATTGGAGATTTGTATGGAAACCTGGATGAAATGTGTCAGATATGAAAAAAAAGAACTGGGAGATTTAATTTTTGAAAAGCAATTCTATTACTAAATTCACTGAATGGATTCAATAAGTTGGATAAAAGTCATGGATCAAGTTTTACTTTTTTATTGTATTAAAAATAAAATGAATTGGGGTGGCCAGGTGACAAAGTAAATAGAGCACTGACCCAGCAGTCAGGAGGACCTCAGTTCAAATTTGGCCTCAGACACTTAACACACACACCAAAAAAAAAAACAACCCTAACCGTGTGACCTTGGGCAAGTCAACCCCAATTGCCCTGCCTTCCCCCTCCAAAAAAAAAAAAGAAGAATGAAAAGAAAAGAAAATGACGAAGCAAATCCAAAATGAAATCTATTTTGTATACCAGATCTCAGGCAAAAAACAAACACCTTCTCAAATTGAAGGTTATGTGTAACTCCTGATATAAGTCCTTGGTTACCCTGACTACTCTGTAGTAGACAGGACTGTAATGGTAATCAATTTGTTTGATCAGATACTTAGGGCTAAGTATAGAACTCTGTCCATTGGTGAAAAGGTGTGAATTCCCAGAACTCTGTCCATTGGTGAAAAGGTGTGAATTCCCCTGTTGATGTGGAAGAATGCT
>CM053594.1:218544474-218595003 GCA_028646575.1 Pseudocheirus occidentalis
TTCTGACTGAGTTGTCTTCCTCCTGCTCCATACTTTGGTCTTTTTTGTCCATAAAAAAGGATTCTAGAGTTTTACTGCTGTTCCTAGCCTGCTTCCTTTTTCTCATGTTGGCCAGTCTATTAATTGCTTGATTTTTTTTAGCTCTGTGGAACTCTGCTTCCTGGAGGGGGAAAGCTCTGTCCCAAATCGCTGGGGCCCTCTCAGCTGCTGGAGCTCTTAGTGGGATGCTGCAGCTCCCCCCCAGCTTTGGCTCACTGAAAGCGCACCCCAGGACCACCACTCAAGACCACGATCCAGATCCAGGCCAGATCCAGGCCACTCAACCCAAGAGCCCTTGGCCTCGATGGATCGTGTCAGCCCCCCTGCTATCTGCAGGCCAAGGGCTCTGAAGCCGCCCAGTGGAAGCCGCTGCAGCTCTCAGACGTTCCTGCTGCTACTGCTGCCTCCCACTGCCTCCTTGCCCTGGGAGCAGTTATGCCGGACCTGCTCTTCTCCACCCGAGTTAGCAAAATCCACTGACCTTTCTCTTAGCCTTTTTTTCTTCTGGCCTGAAAGATGTGGTAATTGTGCCTCCAGTGCAGCCGATCTGCTCTCCTATAGACGTGGTTCCCAGCCCGATGCCCCAGGGCCTGAGCCACCAGGTTTCTGCCATGGCTCCCAGACTGCTGCAAAGAGCCCCGCCTGCTGCGCTGCCTGTAGCAACAGATGTGCTTTCTGTCTTGTGGAGTGTTTTGGAGCTTGAAAATCTGTTTTAGAGTCTTATTTTATGAGTTTTTTAGCGTGTTTGTGTGGGAGCTGTGGTGCTTTGCTGCTTCTATGCTGCCATCTTGGCTCTGCCCCCCCTGCTGATTACATTCTAAACCATTTTCAGGCTTGCCTAAGTTCAGCCTTTTATTTTATAATTTAAAAAAAAAAATACTGCCCTGATGGTATATAACTGACAGAAATGATTATACAAGTTGATAAAGTAATAAAAATGTGAAAGGGAAAATAGGCCTCTTTTCTTGACTTGAATTTGTTACTTTTTTGATTGACATCTATGTCAACATTATTGTAAATTTTAGATTTGGGGATCCATGACCATTTTTTTGAGGTGAACTAAATAAAATAGTAAAAGACCTCCTACAGTTCAGAAACTTGATAAATCAAAACATTTTTGGCATTTAGCATTACGAATTATCTAATAGGGATGTATGATTGTTGGGCATACCTGAAATATTGTGCCATATTTTTAAACTTTGGATAAAATTTTGAGTATTAAAAAATCTTTATTAAATTTCATCAAGGGGCGGCTAGGTGGTGCAGTGAATAGAGCAGCGGCCCATGAGTCAGGAAGACCTGAGTTCAAATCCGATCTCAGACACTTAACACTTACTAGCCGTGTGACCTTGAGCAAGTCCCTTAACCCCAATTGCCCTGCCCTCCCCCCTTCAAAAAGCAAAAAATAAAAATAAATTTTTGTCAGCAACACTGTAGTCTACACAAAAATTCACAATAAACCTCATAGCCAAAGTACACAAATTCGCAACACTTTTGTGTATGATAAATCACAAAACTTGTACAATTCTGCCATGACTATACACCTTTGATTTTGAACAAGATACTGTATTATTTGCTGTTGTTTCCACTTGATTCTGTAAAATGTGAATTAAAGTAAATATTTCTGCAGTTAAAAAAATAAAAATAGCATGCTGGGGAGAAAATCTATTTTTTTTTTTAAAAATGAAGACTGGAACTATTTTGACTTCAGCACACAAGCTGAAAGAAAAGTCATTTATTACTTATTTATTATAAAGAAAAGGCAAATACATAGCAAGTTTTTATTTTTTTTTCCAAGGTACTGGGGTATTATTTCAACTTTTTTCTGAAACAGTCCAGTTTTACCAAAATAATAAACGTAACTGAATAGCACGTAATTCAATATAGTGCACATATTGTTTGATGGGTTTAATTTCTTACTGATCATCTTTCAGCTATTTATAAATCTTGTAGAAATAAATCCTAAATCTTTCAGGTAATCTAGTTGAAAAAAAAAACCCACCTGATTTAAAGGGGTGCATGTGCACGCCCGCACGTGTATGTGTGTATATGTGTGTGTGTGTGTGTGTGTGTGTGTGTGTGTGTGTGTGTGTGTGTGTGAGAGAGAGAGAGAGAGAGAGAGAGAGAGACGGAGAAAGAGACAGATAGAGATTGAGAATGTGGATATGTGGATATGTGGATGTAATGAGTCATTTCCCAACTGATAAACAGGTAGCTTTTCAATGAAGAAATAAAATATACACATACATACACATATACACAGTCATATAAAAATTATTTAAATCATTACTGAAGAAAGAAATGCAAATTAACACGACTATGAGATATCATTGCAGATCTATCAGACTGGTTAAAACAATAAATTTCCTTCAACAGGGGAATGGCTAAATAAGTTGTGGCATACGTTTGTGATGGAATGCCACTGCAAGAAATGATGAGCTGGTTGATTTTAGAAAAGTGGAGACTTGGACTTGTGAAGGAAAATGCTATCCATCTCCAAAGAAAGAACTCATAATAATAAGTATGTACAGTATGGTTTTACATATATGTATACATATGTGTACGTATACATATGTGTGTGTATTAATTGTAGTCTTCTCTAAGATAAGAACACAAGACAAAAAAAGTTCAATTTTTGCCTATTCACTTAGAATTCAGAATCTGAAAAAAATCACTTATTAGTGGCCATCAATACCTTTAAATTTTCATCACATACATGAAAATAAGTACTACTTATATCTTTATAAATCTTTAGAAACTACCAATTCTTCAGCTTTCAACAGTCTGTTTTGTGCAAATGAACAATGAATAAAGCAGCTTTAAAACTCTATTTGCATCCAGAATACACTAGCTATAAATTTGTAGACCATATTTACCTTCCAAATGATGCTCTGACTAGGTTAATAAAATTATTTTACTTTTCCTGAGGACATAATAGCAAAGAGCGCCTGTGAGTAATGTCACCAATGGAAACCAATCTCCTACTTTTAATTCACATGCTCTTAAACAGGGAAAATTACTTTCATGCTATAAACATGACTAATATTTTAAAACACAGATTCCTTTCCGTTGCATGAGTGGTTATATAGAAAGGAATAAGCAAGAAAGGGAGGAAAGGGCAAGAGGTAAGGCAGAAATGTTAAGGAGGAAGGGAAGGTAGAAATATGCTTACTCAACTTTTTGAGTTAGTCATACATTTCAATGGATCTTTGATGGAGAAGGGATGGTACCACTTTTCATTCCTGTCAAATGCCTTCCTCTAGCACTAACAAGCTGAGTGACCATGGGCAAGACTCTCTGTGCTTTCCTTATCTGTAAAATGGAAATTAATTCTGTATTATATATCACTCTACGTTGTTGGGAGGCTCAAATGAGCAAATATAAAGAACTTTACAATCTCTGAAGAATTATATCAAAGTTAGTTATTACTGAGCTCCAATGAGTTCTACATAGACAATCTACCCAACAGTTTTAACATTTCTTAAGTACCAAAGCAGTACTCACACTATCCTTGCTCTTATTATATAACCAGACCACATATTTTTTTTCGATCAGTTCCTGGATAATAATCTTACACTACAGGGATAACACACTTTAGCCTATTTGCAACTCCCCACTGTCTCAGGGTCTCTCAGAATCTATAGTGTTCCAGGACTGCTACAGCAGGAAAGGATGAAATAAACGCAAGTTATTATTCGAGTACCTTACTTGATCACTATGGTTGAAGAAACTAAAATATCATTTTGAAATTGACCACCATTCACAACTCTGCTGATGGCTCTTATTAAACCCTTTAGGGAGAAAACTACAGCTCAGTACATCATAACACCCCCACCCCTGGCCGGCAGTATCACTTCTAACCCACTGCCTGAGGAAATCAAGCTCTATGGCAAACCTACCTGTTATTGATGGTATTCAGGAGGCCAATAGACTGAGGGTACTGAAGATCGAGTTCTCAAAGTACTGGTCATACAGTGAATACTTTAATTGGTAGAGATGCCAATGATGAAAAGGTTCTCTGTTAATACAAATCTCCTCAACTAACTAGAATGCTCGTCTTCCCATTACTTATACCTTTTCTTGGTAATCTTTAGTGTAACAAGTTAGCAGTCTATGGTGATAGGGAAACTACACAATATCAGGGAATTCAGAAAATTAAAAAGAGGTATCCTACGATTCTTTATCAACATGTCAAAGTCAATCTGTGATGTAGATTTCTAATTGTCTAGTACATACAAAGACGTTTTAAATACTGGTTAATGTTCTAAGACTAGAAGAAAGGGTAAACAAATTCATATATCTATTAATTTAATAATTATCAAGCACCAATGATGTCAAGGCACTTAAGTTAGGTGCTATGAGAGGTATAGGGCACAATCATTGACTGTAAGAAGCTTATAGTAAGTAGAGTTAGACTAAAGCATAATTATTTCACAAGCTAGAAAACACAAGGGACAGCTTTCATGCAAGTGTCTGGAATTGCACCTTGAAGGCTACTTACAGAGTGGATGCGAAAGGATGAATTTCAGATCTAGGGTACATTGTGGGCAAAAACAAGAAAGAAGGAAAGAAAAGGATGGAAAGGCAAGAAGGTCATCAATGTCTGAATTAAGTATATATAGTCAGGGCAACATTATTTGCCAAACAAAACTTAAGTTCACAAAATACATTGCTTTTGCAAAATCTTATTAAAACTGTGGATCAAAAAAAAAAACCTGTGGATCTTTTCACTTGAAATTGAAACTGTTCTGGAAAACTGGGAATGTATGGCCACAGGTATAGCACCTAATACTGTGACAGATCTATTTTCTTCCTTGAATTTTACAATTATACTATATTACCCTGGTTCTCCCTTTTACCTCTTTAGTCTATCTCCTTCCTTCCTCTCATCCCAGAAATGTGATCATTCTTTCAACACTACTCATAGGTCTGTGTACGTGTATGTGCCTGTGTGCGTCTCCTTCTCCTCTCTTACAGATTTTATACAAATTCACCTTCTACTACACTTTTATGTTAACTTGCAAATTTATATCTCTTACCTTAACTTTTCTCTTGAGTTCCAGTCCAGCATGTCCCCAAGTGCTGAACAATTTGGATGCATCATTATCACTTAACTTCTTTGGGCCTTAGTTTCTTAATCTGAACAATGAGTTTATATAAGACTTCAACAGCAGGCTTATAGATATGGAGACTGCACAGGCCATCTAGTCCAATTCCCTCCTTTCTAGAAGAGGGAACTGGGGCTGAGGAAGGCTAAGTGTCTTGCCTAAGATCACACAGTTTCTAGGTTTTAATAATAACAGCAAATATTTACATAGTACTTATGTGCCATGCACTGTGCTAAGTGCTTTATAAATGTCTCATCTGATTCTCACAACCACCTTGGGAGATTGGTGCCATTATTATTCCCACTTTATAGAAGAGGAAACGAAGGAAAACAGAAGTTAAGTGCCTTACCCAGGGTCACACAGCTAGTAAATGTCTGAATCTTCATTTGAACTAAAGTCTTCCTGGCCATGTCCCCCTAACTCAATGCTACACAGTCTCCAAATTCTATGACCAAAACTAACCTTACCACTTCTCCCCTCCCATTAAGATCCTCCCTTCACAAATCCCCTATGAAACAATTCAACATATATTTATTAACTGTCTACTTTGTACAAGGCCCTAGAAATAGAAACACTAAACAAAAAATAAAGACATCTTTATTTGTTCTTGTAATGAAATAAAACATTTATGGTCCACATTGTACCTACCAGGAACTGAAGTAAAATACAAAGTTTCTTTAAGACACTATCAAATTTGCAGATAGCACAAAAATGGGAAGGACAGCTAATACACTAGGTGAGTCAGGATTCAAAAGTCTTGACAAGCTAAACACTAAACTGAATCTAGGGTAAAAAAAAAAATTCCACAAGTACAAGATGGGGAAGCATGTCTAGCCAACCACTCATCTGAAAAAGATATGAGGGGTAGAATATTACTGTGAGGGTAATATTCTCCTATTCTCTGAGAATATGGTAATATTCTCTCATATTCTGTGAAAAATGAACATAAAAAAAATGGAAAGACATATAAATATATAAAATATACAGAACCAAGAAAATTCTAAATAACATTAATTTAAATGAAGAAAAAATAATCAAAACTCCGCAAAATCCTAACGAGCAAGTCAGATCCTAGAGAAATCTATAAGAAAGCACCTCCTTCATTTCTTTGCATAACTAAGGGAAAGCGGGTATGAAAACACTGCAAATTGTCAGACTTTTGGAATATGTTGGTTGGCATTTCCTTCACCTTTTTATTCTTTGATGGAGGAAGACTTATTAGGAGCTTAATGTAGGAAATGATCATATAATTCCAGGACTGACGCCAAAGGATAATACTAATTTAGTGACATAGCAGTGATAAGACTCGAAATGCAGAACAAGACAAACATTTTCAGTCACAGCCAATGTGGGAGTTGACTATGTACATTTGTTATGAGGACTTTGTTTTTTTCCCCCCTTTTTACCCAGTTGTGGGATGGGGAAACAAGGAAGCACAGGGATAAGGTAGATAAAAAACAAAGCAAAGAAAATAAAAGCAAGTAATGGAAGTATCTTTTGTTTTTTTGGTCTTTTTGGAGGGGAGAGGGCAGGGCAATTGGGGTTAAGTGATTTGCCCAAGGTCACACAGCTAGTAAGTGGCAAGTGTCTGAGGTCACATTTGAACTCAGGTCCTCCTGACTCCTGGGCCCATGCTCTATTCACTACACCACCTAACTGTCTCGTGGAGATATCTTCTGAAAAAAAAAAAATGCAGAGAGCAAAAGGAAGGCCTGAAAGAAGCAAACAAAAGCCGAACAGCTTTGAAAGCTAAATGATTAAGTCATATCTTTAAAAAGAAAAGTAAACTTTATACGAAACAGAGATTGACAGTCACATATAATCCTCTTTTTTTGTGTTAAATTCTGAGTTTTTGAAAAGAAAAAAACATTATACTAGTTAAGGAGGCTTTAGATGAGTGCCTATACTAAGTTAGTAGCAGTGGGAAGAACAAGAAATACAGATTTGAAAGGTACAGGACATGGTTAGAGTTACACAGAAATAACATGTATATATACATAAAGTAATATACTAACATTACATCATTTCCTCCTAGTGATCTTGAGAAATATTAATCCCCTTTTACAGAAAAAGGAAACTAAAGTTTATAAGGGTACAATGTGAAGGTAAGTGATTTGCTCATGGTCACACAATAACAACTTTATGCCCCATAAAAGAATGACGAATATTAAGAATTCAGAAGCATCTTCTATAAACTGAAGCAAAGTAATCATAACTAGGAAAAAATGATACAATAACATATATGGAAAGAACAGCAAAAAAATATAATGACCAAGACTGGCTCTAAAAACAGTTAAGAAAAAAGGTCCCTTTGTCTTCAGAGGGGGGAGACTATGGGCAGTGAAACATTGTATAAGCTTGGCTGAAAGATTGGTTAACCTTGCTCAACAGCTTTTTTTTTTTGCTCTTTGTGTTTCTTTTTTGCTCTTTGTTAAATGAAATGACTCTAAGAGTAGGAACAAATATATTTTATTATAGATGATAAGACTAAACATGGTAGGAAAATTTGGAAGGGAGTTTGGGGTGAAAGATGGGTTATCTTTTGGACCACTGAGTTTGAAATGTCTAAAAGGCAGCTGGTAATGAGAGACTGGAGCTGGATATATAAATTGGGGACCCATCTGCACAGAAATAATAATTTTGAGTAGATGAGACCACCAAGCATGACAGTATAGAAAAGAAGAGTACCTAGTAGTGGGTATGGCCTAGATAAATATTTAGCAAACGAGACTGAGTCTGGAATGGTCAGTCTGGAGAAACAGGATGGAGGAGGAATAGGATAGAAGATAAAAAGGAGAAAGCAGTGTCCTGAAAACCCAGAGAGAACAGAGTAACCAGATGAGGGTGATTACCAGCATCAAAAGGTAGAGAAAAGGCACTTAGGATGAGGATTGAGAAAAGTCCATTAGATTTGGTATAAAATAATTTTGGAAAGAGCAGTTTCCATTAAACTATAAGTCAGAAGTCACATTACAGAGTTTCTGTAAGAGAATAAGATGAAAAGCACCAATTTTTGACTGAATTTTCAGTTTAGTGGAGAAGGTAAGAAAAGAAGATGGTAGCTAGTGTGAATGGTTGGATCAAGTGATTTTTTTTTTTTAAAGATGGGGAAGACATGGTCATGTTTGTAGGTAGCAGGCAAAGAGTCAATACACATGGAGAATGGAGGCTGGTACAGAGTTGAGCTGATTCACCAAAGCATCAAGATAGGAAAAAATGAGTATGATCAAGTTCGAAGAAGTGAGGGGTAGAGAGAAAGCTTGTCACAGTGAGAACAAAGAACAGGGTCAGAGGATATGAAGCTTAGGCAAAGATGAAATGATAAAAGAATCCTGGGAGTTCATGAACATGGAAGCAGAACACTTGTGGGTGACTGCAAGTTCTACAGTACAATTATCTTTGCGTGTAGATAAGTAAGGTGTAGTGGAGGAGATCATGGTAATTAAATAGCTTAAGGAACTGTGAAGATAAGATACTTGAGGAAATATAAATGTATAAGTCCTATATAAGTGTGAGGGCAAGAGTTGGGGGTAGAAAGGTAACATAAGCACTTACCTCAATGAGGACAGAGAAAGTCCTAGGCATCTACAGATAAGGTTACAGGGTTTGGATCACCCAATCACCCAATAAATCAGAATTTCATAAACCTCAAAGGAGAGGCTGCTGAGTAATGGTGGTAAAGAGTATGGAGTGGCAATGAGTATTTTGACTTTTCCACCCTGACTAGGGGTGTGGGAAGTGTGTGTGGATGGATGGTATGAATGAAACTACAACTAGTACTGGAGAGGGTGACCAGGGATGCAATATAATTATGAGGGAGCTTGGTCCCAGCAAATACCAAGAAACGAAATTTCTTTCATTTTATTCCACCTTTAAATTATGAAAGCAAGTTTTAAAGTACAGAGTAAGCATTCCAGAGAGCTGAGTTAACATCAAGATTTCAAAAAAGAGAGACATGGGTAAATGATGATGATAGAGTTAAAAATAGAGATAAGGTCTGGACCTGAAATTTTATTCACATAGGGAATGAAGAAACTCCTAGAAGTGCACAGAATAACCTTTCTACAATTTATTGTCTAAGTTATCTTAGGGCAGTGAGAGGTTAAGTGATTTGCCCAGGGTCCTAGAACCAGTATGTCAGATGTGGGACTGGAACTGGAATCTTCTTGGCTTGGAGACCATCTATCCATTTCACCACCTCATATGTGTATGTATAGGCATATATATGTATACTTAGTATCTGAAACTAGATACTCTTTATCCCATTCAGAGCTGGAAAGGGCCTCAGAGGCCAACTTGTCCATTTCCTTCATTTGTGAAATACAGAAACTGAGGCCCAAGACTACATTAATACTAAATAAAGGAGCTTATTTTGGAAGCTGGGTCCTTTGACTACAAAAACGGCACTATTTCAACCACACTAAGTTTCTGGAGGCAGGACATAAAACAAATGATTAAGCGCAGTGTGCTTTTATGGAGGAGAAATCATTTTTCATCAAATGGTGACTTGTCTGGGGTTTGTCTCCCCATGATCCCCAGTCAAGAAACACCCCATGAATTGCTTTAATTCTGAATTTTGGTACTACACTATTAAAATAGCATCTTATCATCTAATGGGAAACTTTCCAAAAAACAGCATATAAATTTTTATTTGAAGTAATTTTCCAGTGAATATTTTTAAAGCAAATATCCTTATTTCACAATTTAACAATTTTGTATGTTTTAAGCAGAGCATACTGCACAAAATACTTAGAACAAATGGAGAAAGATGAGTTTAGGCCATATATTATTCACAAATGGTATAACAATAGATAAAACGGAATTCAAAAGAAGATCAAAGAACAAAACAGTTGCTTGTTGGTGCTAATTATCCCTAAACCTGACTGCAAGTTCTACTTTTTCTTTAAAGGAGTTTTGTTTCATTGGAAATGGCTAGGTACCACACCACAAAAAAAAATAAATAAATAAGCAATCTGTAGTGTTTTTTAACAAGGTTAAGCTAAAAGAAAAAATATTCAGATTAATGACAAAAGCATGATGATCTATGTACCTAAGTATCAACTCTGATTACAAGAACACAGTAAATTACAAATATGTTCCCCAATAAACTTGTGTTAAAAAAAAAAAAAACCCAGGGCATTTTAAATAATTCAAACAAAGTTCCAAGCTCATTTTGGTATACAAAATAGAGATATCAGTTGCTACTAATAATGGCATTCATGTCTTTTAATCCTTCAACTGTGAAATACACTTTGTAAGTTAAGTAACATTCAGAAACAGGTTTTATCTGAAACTCAGTCATACATGTAGAGAGCTGACTGTTTAGGCACTGGCGGCTTTATCACTGGAAGGGATTAAGGACTACTTTAGAACAGTCAGTAGGCCAGACCAGAAGTCCTCCCAACTATAGCTCATTGCCTAGTTATATTACACCCTTAAATTACCAGTAATGAAATGGCTTGCCTCCATTTTTTATATATATATGCATGTATACGTGTATACATAGTAATGTGTGTGCTTAGTTAAAACAAGCCTTTTGATAAATCTGGAGGGAAAACTGCTAAGTGTCACATTTAAAACCCAATGCCAGTCAAATCTGCTGTCAATGTTAATAACAAGTACCAGCCCTTTATTCCAAGCCCATTGTGTATAAGGCATGGTGGTAGCAGGCACAAAAACAGGCCATTGTCCCTTCCCTGAAGAAGATTATAACCTAGTAGGGGAGATAATACACAAACACAAATAGCTTTAAAAAATACCAAGCAAAAAAGCAATAGCAGCCTGACAAGTATAAAAAGTATTTAATACTGAATAAGTATTCAGGCTCTATTTTGGGTACCAAATAAAGTACAAGAGAGTTCAAACTGAAGTTCTCACCACTGCAGACCACTTAAACAGCAATTATCTAAGGGTCAGTTAACTATGCAAATATCAGACCTAATAATCTTAGGCATCCTAATTAAACCTTCGATTTTCTACCTAAATAAGTATGTGCTACAAAAAAGTGAATTAGAAAATTGGAATTGAGGATTTCAAAAACTATTCACAAAGGATATGAGATACTCACACACACATAAACACAACTTCTAAAGTAATAAATACGCATTTTAAATAAGGTTTTGGAATTTGTTTTTTTGTTTGTTTTTGTTTCACCTTAAGGGAAACTCCATCAACACCGAGTGTTACTTGACACCACCATTTAAATATAGCGAGCTAGCGGTGGAGAAAAAACTCAAAACGAGTGCACAAAAGTCCCCGTCTGCTGAACTATCCCCACACCCTTCTTCACCCATCCCAAACCCTAGAGATCTCCTAAGTTTACCCAAACTTCCAGGGACACTGCACCGAGGAAGCCTGGTTTCCGTCCAGACACCACTGGGAAAGCCAGCCAGGGTCAGATCCAGCAAAGCCAGGAGAAAAGGACCCCCCCCCCCCAACTCCACCCACCAAGGCGGCTGGGCGTCCGGCCCGGCTACCGGGGCCGCCACGGGAACCTCTCAGACGTCGAGAGCCCCGCGAAGGGCGCTTCGGAAAGGCCCCAGTCGCCCTCCTCTCCCCGCGCCCTGCGACGGCCCCGAGGGAAGGGGTCGCCGGCGGGGCCGGGGTGGGGGGATGGTTTCCGTTCGCTCCCCGCCCAAATTCAAGGCCGGGAAGGAAAAACGAGCACTCTCTCTCTCCCTCCCTCGCCTCCCCGCCTGGGCCCAGAAGTGAACTCCTATCCCGGACCCAGACCCATGACTCACTTGTCAGTTCTGCAGCGGCCGCAGCTCGGTCCCCACTCACCGCCACAGCCCCTGCTCCCAGGGCCGTCCCCCCCCCCCCGCGGGCCCCAGCCGCCCGCCGCCGTCTCTTCCGGGGCAACGAAAGTAACCACTTCCGGCGGATCAGCAAAGCGTCTCCAAAGAAAGGGTACACCAAGCCAGAGTCGATCTACCTAGCCTCTCTTCGCCTTCTACCAATAGGAAACGCGCTGTGTACCCTTCCCAATCATCATCCACTCTCGATGACGCTAAAACCCGCCCCCTCCCAATTTTTCCCCTCTCTCTACTTTCCACACAAACACTCTCAATCCTCGGAGGAGGGGCACGGACAGGACTGGTAACCAATCGGAGTCCAATTCATGTGTTCCTACAATTCCCAGCATGCAACAAGACGACCCAGTTTTTCAGTACAGGCGTGAGAGAAGACCGAAAACAAGATGGCAGGGTCGAGGGCTGCATTGCACTCTGGGATTTGTAGTTTGCTTTAATGAGTCGGGCTCTGGGGCAGCTGGAGTCACGCACTTTCAGAGAAGAGAACAGATTGCAAAGTGTGGGGCGCGGTTTTGGTGCTAATGAGAACATCCTGCTCTCGAACTAGCTGCTTATGTCCTTTGGGGAATGTTGCAGCATACTGTAGAACAGTGGTTCTGTAGCTTCTTTGGATTCTTTCTTCCCGGTACTGGTCGTGCATTTACTGATTATGATAAAACTACTTAGACCAGACTGGCACATTTAGTTTGCTTTTCCTAGTACTGGGCTTTGCACTCCTTAGCAGGACCGGTCCCATTTCTTTTAAATTACTTCCTCTCCCACCCCCCATTTTTTTTAAAGGCCCATGGAGGTTTGTTCCCCAGACGTTCTCAATCAAAATGCGCGGGGAATGGGCATTTATCCTGGTTGAAAATATTTATAAAATTAAGAAGAACGAAAAAAAATTTTTTTTTCTGAATTTCAAGCAGTTGTGTCCATTTCAATTGAATACAAAGTTTTCTTGAAATTGATTGAGGTTCAGGATCAAACCACTGGCTTGAAACACTGGTTGTAAAATAAGTTTTAACTATAACAACCCAACTGCTTAAGCTACCGTTAGGAATAGATGACTGGGGGATGGGCACAAATAGTGAGACTGCTTTCAGTTCTCCCTCCTGCTCCTGCTGCTACTGCTGTTTTCTTCCTTGTTTCTCATTCTATTATCAGCGTCTGCTTTTTTCTCTTCTTTCTCCTCCTTTCCTACCTCAACTCTACCAACTCTGAAATCCATTTCCAAGCATAGTTGTGAATGGAAATAAGTGAAACCTTAAAAAGGATAAATACAACAGAATTGGACCCTAGGCGACTTCACCAGCTTGAGATTCGATGAAAATGTGGCATTGACAGCGTGTATTTTTTTCAGAAGCACATTTTAAGATACCTATTTTGCTACACAGAATGTTGTGATTATGCTATTGAGGGAGGGGGAGATTGTGGTCTATCTTGGAATAGAAGTTCTTTGGCCAGAAGGGCAGAGAAAACATTTTTTCTTTTAACTATTCTCCAGGACATTTCCCTGCTGCAGCTACAAATGCCTTAGTGCCTAGTGGGTGCTAAACAAATGTGATATCAAGAATACCTTATAATAGTCACTAATATTTAACCATTTATGGCATGCAATGCTTTATACATACCTAGTCAACAGAATTAATATAAGTAATATATTAGAAGGAAATGGGACTGGATCTGTGATTTCTCTGACTTAGTAACTAACTCCCATATAAAGAAACTCCTACCAAAAGAGGTTGCACCTTCTCTGAAATCTATAGTCTTAAGAGAGTTGTCTAGAGCACTGAGAAATTAAGAGACTTGCTCAGAGCCACAATGCTAGTCCTGTTAAAGGCAAGACTTGAAACTAGGCCTTCCAGGCTCTTCCTAGATCTTTCAGTACGTAATGATGCTTTTAGAAGTAAAACACTATTAAACAAAAAATAACAAAATTTTGAATTATGTTAATGAAATAATGAAGGTTTTTTTAATGCTACATTTTACCAAAATTTTTTAAACAAAGGATAGAGTTTAAAAAAGAATTAGAAGAATTTAGTAACATAAGATTACACAAAGAATTTTCATCTATTTTTGCTGCAGAATCACTATCAAGTATGGCAATCAGAACTAAGTAAAGGGCACTGAAAATTAAAGGCTGTACAATTAAAAAAAGATTAACATTTATATTTTGCCAGTATTTCCATTAGATTGGGAGTTCTATGAGGTTGTTTTTCATGTTTATTTATATCTTCCAATATAGTGTCTAGGAACATAGTAAGGGTTTAATAAATGCTTGTTGACCTTACTTTACTTGTATTTTCAGTCCTTTGAGAGTATATAAATTAGTCAGAAAGAATAATTAGTTATACTAAGAAGCTTCCAGATGGTAACAGGCAAAACGTTTAAAGGTCCTGCTCTGTTTTTTTTTTTTCTTCAGGTAGGAGTCTCATGGTGTTCCAGGGTATCTCCTCATAGGGTAGTTGGGATTTCTGGGACCAGAAATAGAGAATTTTTCCCCACTGTGGTTGATTTGAGAGTATCTTTACTTGTGGGTGCCAAAACTGAAAGTTTTAGCTTTGCTTTTGATATTTTAGGTATACAGTAAAAACCAGATAAAGGAGCTGAATGAAAGGGATTGTCATTTCAAATTACAGTTTCCTTGCAGATTCTTCTTTTTCAATGTAAATAAACTTTGCCCCTAAACTACTTGTACTGGATAACCAATGGTGAAAGTTTAATTTTGGCTTCTTTAGCAACAAGCCAATAATCATAGTAATAATTGTAATTTATTCCTTTAGATTCAGGGTTAGGAATATATATATATATATATATATATATACACATACACATACACATACACACAAAATTCTAAAACATGTAATAATATCTGCTGGACTACTGCTTACAGTGGAAGTCTCCTCCACTCCTGCAGAATCTCCCGATTTGCTAGTTTCTCTCGAAATCCCTAAAGTAAGGAATGAGGCCCAGGACTGAAAATCTTTTCCAGGCTGCACTGCTGACTCTTCTCCACAAGATTTTCCTTACTATAACACCCCTCCCCCCTTCCCCCCTGGGTACCTGTAAGCCAATCTTTTTTTCAGCCCTCTTTTGTGAGGTCTTCCCACCTTGGAATGTAAGCTCCCTAAAGGCAAGGACTAGCTTTATTTTTGCTTTTATTTGCTTTCACAGTGCTTAGCACCGTGTAGGGCACATTGTAAGCACTTAATAAGTGCTTTTTGACTAACTTGTATGAGTTTCAATTATCCTTGAAATAGACTACCATGGGGGATTCAGCGAGAGAGAGTTGAAGAGGTGGTCTTTCAAAAAATGGATATTGCTTATACCGAGGCACCTTGATTGAAGATATATTGGAAATTTCAAGTGGACCGATGTGGCTAGAAAGTTGAGTGTGTAAAGGAGAATAATGTGTAGTCTAAAGTAATAAGCAACCTGCAAGGAGCTGGCAGGAGCTAGATTTGAAGAATATTAAACTTAAGAAGAGGTGCAAAATCACCCGGTAAAAACGACACAAGAGCACAAGGGAAAATTTGACAAGAAATTACAGAAATGTACAAGCTAAGAGTGTAAGAAAGGACTATCTTTTGAAAAGTCCACCTATAACAGGTAGTTTTTCCTTTTGAACCAATGGACACACTGATACAAGGAAAATATAATCAAAGGCTTTACACTGAGGTCTAGGCTGACGTCATTTGCTCTTGTTCGAAGAACTTAGCGCTGCAAGGGCAACGCTGCAAGAGCCTTTGCCTTATTCTACCTGACCAACTGTCTCGGAACTGTGGGGATTAAAAAAGTGGGAGGAATAAACAAAAATGAGCGAGGTTTCCACGAACAGAAGATTAGTTTGGGGGTAAAACTGAGATACTGGAGCTGTTCTAAGGTTATCGAGTGAGAAAGAACCCATTACTTCCCAAGGCATTCCGTTTCACTCACAGGACAATTCTGATTTTGCTAGGAAGTATTTTTTCCCCTTGACATCAAGATTTTGCTATTTCCACTCATTGTTCTTAGTTCTGGCCTCTGGACCAAGTAGAATTGTTGCAATGCACCCATGCACAAGACAACACTTCAAATCCTCAAAGAAGGCGAAGGCGGTTTTTTGTTTGTTTTTTTGCCTCCGGGCTCTGGTTCTTTGAACTCTTCTCCAGGCGCCAGGCGTTTAGTTCAAGCACAGGTACTAGCAACAGTAGCTCCTAGATTCTCATTCTGCTACATTTGCGCCTTAGCTTTTCTGGTCCCGGGATGCAGCTCTCCTCTCTGGACTTAGGAACTTTTGTTTCGGGACCAGTTTCCGCGAGGCCAAGAAAGTCAGAGTACCAGCCAGGCAACCAATCGCTAGGCTGAGTGGTTTGGGGGCGGAGAGAAAGCGCGGCCTGAGGGGGGTGTCTGCTGGTAAGACCAGGCCGCTTTGGGGCCGTGGTTCCCAATAGGTCCGCTGTCACCCAGCCGTACGGGAGATGTTGCTCTTGGCCGTTCGCGGCCAGTTGCGGCTTGGCGGCGGCGGGACGAGAATTAGACCGTGGGCAGCAGCGGCTTTGCGGGGTCGCTGGACCGCCCGAAATCCCCAGGAGGCTTCTGGCTTTCACCCAGAGCGCGCAGGCAGCGATCGAAGCGCACGCGCAGCACCCCCGGGAGCGGCGCGAGAGCTCGTCCTCTGGGAGCCCCGCCGAGAACAGGTGCCGCCTCCGGCTTCCAGGCCCGGCCTGGGGGGAAGGAGGTTCTGTGGGTGGACTGGGGCCTACGGTTGTTTCCATTATCCACTGGGTCAACCCTAAAAATAAATAAATAATAAGGCCGTGGGAGCCGCAAACGTGAGTCCATTTTATTGGCGTGGAAGGCTTCTTGGGGTCCCAGGTCTTGATTCTGACCAGACACGTGTCGGTAAAATCCAACCGTTTAGATTTGAGGCTGATCCTGGAGGCGGGGACAGTTTGCTCCTTTTCCATCTTGCCCACGTGGGACAGAAATTTTTTTCCTACGGTGGCTCAAAGACCTTTTCAGATCCTTAGAAACAAATCCCGAAACCTTACCTACTTTGCTGCTGCCCTCCCTCCTGCACCGGCCCAGAAAAGGCAGTTTAAAAGCAATTTGGACCCGGAACTAGGCAGAGTAGAACTCCCCATCTCTGGTTTTCATACTTAGGTTCTGTTTTCTAATTAATGATTTCCATTTCCAGGAATTCTATTGTATGAAAGTTCATCAGTACACATATCCCCTTACCTCTCCCAGGGTGCTGCAGTTGGACTTTATGATGGTGGCTGAAAGGAAATGACTAATGGGACTGGGAAGTGAAGGGTTAAATAATAGGGAGCTAGGACAAGATTTATGTTTAGGAGAGATTTTAAAATCAATCCTATACTCACAGGAAACAGGCTTTCCTGTGAGTATATTTCATCTCTTTTTTTAGCAAGAGGTTGATGTAATGTGCTTCAGCCTCCAGGTTTCCTGAAATTTAAAACAGTATCAAGAAAAAGAGATGGTAAAATGATTATGCAACATGGGGAATCCAAATGTACTTACAAGGCCTTTTAGGAAAGTTGTTGCCCTCCTTTTCAATACCAGTAACAACATAGTTATTTTTAGTAGTTTGACATATTTCTAATTTTTTTTTCACTTACAAATAAGGAAGATATAACTATTTCCAATTAGAATTTAACGGATGATCATTTCATGTCCCTTTTGATTTTCTGATCATAATCTGGGTTTTGTAGGTGTCCTTATGCCTGGATGTCTTTGTAGGTGTTGAACTTCCCTCTTTCTTTTTTGAAAATTCACCTCAAGTTTTGTTTCTTACAGCTATTTCTTGTAGTGATTAAACAAGTTCTGGGGGAGAGTTTTGAGATAATTAAATAATTAAAAGCTCTTCCAAAATGACTATATACTACACTATACACTGTGAACAGTTTTTTTTTTTAAATTGTGTAACACTGCAATATGTTTTAATCTATTAGACAGCTTTTTCTTCTGGTGAATGTGTTCGATGTATTCATACTCGTACCCATCCTGAGCAATCAGAAGATGGAAGACTGATTTATACAGGAAATTTGGCAAGAGCAGTATTTGGTATGTGATTAGACTGGGATATTGATTATATAAGTATTATCTCTTCATTCCATTGGTTAGAGAGCACTATTGATAGGAATGGAGTAAGGTGGTGGTTTAAATATATATATTTTTGAGATTTATAAAGTTTTGGGGTTTTAAAAAATCAGATAATAAGCGTCTGTTTTGTCAGTCAAGCATAGGATATGCAAAACCAAAAATGAAAACAGTCTGAAAGAACTTATATTCTATCAAGGGAAACAGGCACACAAGTAAATGTTTGTGCAAAGCAATTTGGGGATGTGACACTAATAGCTGTAGGCATCAAAAAAGGTCTTAGGTTGAGAAAAGGAAGGGGGCAAAGAAAGGAAATTAAGTATTTATTAAGTACCTTCTCTGGGCCTAGCACTGTGCTACACACTTCACAGATACTACCTCATTTAATCCTTACAACAACCCTTTGAGGTATATTCTTGTATGATCCCTTTTTTACAACTTAACATATTGAACATATTTATGAGGAAACTGAGATAGATAGCAGTTATGTGATTTGTCCAGGATCGCATAGCTAGTAAATGTCTGGGGCTTAATTTGAACTCAGGTCTTCCTAATTCCAAGTCTGGTGCTCTATTGCACTATCTAGCTTTCTCAGTGTATAGCATGACATTTGAACTGAACTTTGAAAAGAGCTAGGGATTCTGAGAGGGAGGTAGAGATGAGGAGTATTTACATTCCAAGCATAGGGAGATAGCCTGTGAAAAGACTTGAATTTTTTATGTGAGGAATGGCAAGCAGACCAGTTTAGCTGGAATGTAGAATGTATGAAGGGCATCATCAGCCAGTAAGCCTGGAAAGGTAAACTAGAACTAGATTGTCAAGAGCATTAAATGCCAAAGAGTAGTTGGCACCCTCTGCTAATGGTAGTAGGGAACTAGAGTTGGGGCTTTTTAATGATGTGGTCAGTCAGCGATCAGTCAACAGGCATTTATTAAGCACCTACCATATGCTGAACTCTATGCTTAGTGTTACTAAGACCAATAATTTTGTAATATCTCTTTGACAGTTGCATGTAGGGTTAAATGACCAGGTAGAGGATAGCTTTGATAAGCTATAAAAGCCACCTCATCCTGTGAGACAGGGGTGAAGGAAGTAATAGTGGCAGAAGGAGACATCTGTGTGATAAGAGATGAGAAAGAAGGGAGAAGAGTGAGCTTATGGTAAATGACCTCAATTTTTTTGGTAAAATATGAAATAAAGATCTCATCTGAGAGGGTGGGGGGAGGAAGGGAAATTTGAGGAGGGAAGAAAAGGCTTGTAAGAACTGCAGTACAGACTGGGATAGTGATTTGATGAGGGAATTATAGTAGGATTGCTTAGTAGCAACAAGAGGTTAGTTGAGATTTTGTAACATTAATTATAGTGGAATTGATAGGAATACTTGTATGATTTTCTCCATCTTTATTCAGCAGCATGTGTGTAGGAGTGAAGATGGCAAATGGTGAGAGTGATCCAAGGCTGAGGATTGGTGGGGTACCATTGGTGATGTAATAAAGGAACTAGGAATTCAAGAAAGGCTCGCCAAGGGGTCAAGATGGGGAAAAGAAGAGAGTGGTTAGTGCAGGGGACATGACCTGGGAGAGAAGTGAGGAGTCAAGAGATTGGAGATCATAGTGTGAGTGTGTTAGAGCCATAAGGTGGAAATACAGCATTTGTAAAGCATTCCTTTAAAATGCATTCCAGGTAATTACATGCTAACAATAATAACTTTTTTTGGGTGGGTGGATTTAAGATAATGTTTTGTCATGGAGATAGAAATGGCAGTGTATTAAATACCCAAACTCAAAACCTTTCCAAGTATTATTTACTATCTTGTTCTGGTGTTTCTGTACAAAATGTAGGGATATATGGTGATATGCCTCTGTTTTATTGTCAGCAAAAGGGAAGAATATGAGTGTGGGTACTCAGGAAAAATTTAAAGCAAAAGTCTTGTATTTGATTAGGACTTCAAAGGATGGATAGAAATTCAGCAAAGATGGGAAAGAAGGACATTCTAAGCTTAAGGAACAATGAACAAAAGTATGGATGTGGCATAGTGCAGTGTGTTTAGGGGCAGAGACTGTGATGATCTAATCTGACTAGAGTATGGAAGAAAGCAATATGAGATAAGATTAGAAAGTCTGCTTGGTGCCAGATTGTAGAAGTTTTTGAATCCAAGAAAAATAACTTTAACCTTTATTTGGTAGGCAGTAGGGAACCACTGAAGATTTTTAAACATAGAAATGACTTAACCAGATATATACCTAAGAAAAATTTTTCTGATTGTAGTATGGATTATAGTGGGGAGAAAGAGTAGAGGTGGGAAGATCTGTGTTACTGCTATTACAGTAATTGTAGGTAGAAATGAGAGTGTATTTCTGTTAGGCCAGTATTATTGTGTCTCAGGTAGAATAAACCACAGTATCTTATACTAATGCAGCGTGTTAGGCTAAGTGTTGGGTAAAAAATACATGAAAGAACATGTGTTTATTTAATCTCTAAGGGTTATAGGCACTTAATAGGACTGCACGTTCTATAGTAGTTGTTGAATTACATTGGTAGAGGGAGTTTCTTCATTGCATGTTGTCTACACTAGAGACATCAAATGTCCAGGCCTATCCCTCTTGCAAAACAAAACACGGCCTAACTCAAATACCACCTTTCCCTAGAAGTTATTTCTGGGCTGTCATACCTCCGCTTAAGTTACAAATGGCCCTCCTTTTTAGATTTCACATAACCATTTTTTTTGTTACTCTCTAATGCATTCATATAATACTTGTGTATAGCTCACTTGTTGGTGTCTTATCCCCTTATAAGTTCGCTGAGGGAAGAAATTGTGCTTTATCTAAATCTAAATATCTCTTCCTTAGTGTACAGTCCTCTGCATGCAATAAATACTTAATAAATATTTCATTTGTAGCACTATGAGTTGGCACAAATACATCAGTCTATCTAGGAGTGGGGAACCTGCCACCTTGAGGCCATATGTGGCCTTCTAGATCCTTGAGTGTGGCCTTTTGCCTGAGTCCAAGTTTTACAGAACAAATCCCTTTTATTAAAGGGATTTGTTCTGTGAAGTTTGGATTCAGTCAAAGGGCTTCACTTGAGGACCTAAAGGGCCACATGTGGCCTCAAGGCAGCCCGTTCCCCAGTTCTGATTCAGTACTCCTAGAGAATGTCCCTATAGAGATCAAGTAGTACAACATTGGTAAACATTATTTGAAATGGAAAAGTAGAGATGAATTCAAGAGAATTGGGAGTAGCATCAGTACGAAATGTTGAACTAACGGGATATAAGAGGGAAGAGTCCAAAGCAGTGCCGAAGTTGTATACATGGGAAACATAGTTAATGTTGTTGCTATAGACAAATAGTGAATTCAGAAGGGAAAGCAGGGTTATGGCCAAAGATAAACGAGCTTACTCTTGGACATGTTGAGTTTAAGGTAATGGTGGAGATGTGCTATAGGCAGTTGAAGATACAGCTCTGGATCCCAGAAGAGAGCTCAAGATTAGAGGTAAAGGGGTGGGAGTCTTCTCCGTGCCTGTGATGGTTGATCTCTAGGGAGAGAGTGACAAGAACAGACCCTTAAGAAGCGCAAACATAAATGGGTTGAGAAGAAGATAAAGAGATAGAGAAATACTTAAAGAGGCAAGAAGTAAACTGGGGAAACTATGGTATCTAAAGCCACCAGTGTTATAGATTCAAGGAAAGTGGAAAAAAGTGAGAACTGAAAAACAAGACCATTGACATTGGCAGCTAGGAAGTCTTTGCTGTTAGAACTGTCTCACTAGAGTGATGGAGATGAAAACTGAGTTCCAGATAGATAGTTATGTTTTATATCTCAGTTCTAGAGATATAAAGAAGCCGAAGTATGGTAGAATTCTGGAAATCCTAAAACTGAAATGAAGTAAACCTAGTAAGAATGTTTATCTTTAAAGCAACTTGCATGCCAGCATTCTTCAGTCCATTTGTGTCAGAACATTGTCATAGAATGAGCAAACATTTGAAGCTGGAGAGAAAGACTGACCATAGTCACTGTCTGTTAGAATAATGAGTAGTTATAAAAATAAATGAGTATCTAAAATAGTCCCTAGGGAGTCAGGCACTTGAATGAACAGTTAATGAGTTGAGGGGTTTTGAACTAATAGAAGTTATAAGATCCTAGCTGTAATATTTTGCACACCAAAGATCTCCTACCTCCCCCCACCCTTTATTTTGTATGAAAAAAACATTTATTAAATGCTATGCTTCAGGTACATTTTGTTTGGTAGGCTTAATTTTGGCTTCACCTATCTTGCCACTGAGAACCTTCCCTGAAAATTTGTGATGACTTCCCTATTTTTCTTTCTTTGCTCCATTCTGTTAAGATGAATGTACAGGTACATTAATATTGGTATGGATAGAATATTTTATTTAGTACTATACTTATTGAAGTGTGAAACTGCAAACTAGTGTATAATCCAAAAGATCCTGTAGTTTAACTATAGTATATCTATTGTTAAGTATGATTGTAGAATTGAGTATTTTGTTTCTTCCAAAGAATGATCATATGCTTTGCAATACATGTACAAAAAAACAACCCTCAGGAATAATTTAGTATCTGATAATTCAGGGGGTAATTACTTTGAGATCTCAAAATAGTTTTAAGATCTTTGCTTTGGATGCTATGGAGGTATGAGTACTATTTAATAGAATTCCATTGAATAAAATGTTAAAACTAATTTTTATTTCTTAATTTTTCACTAATTTAGATCCTATAATAATTTGAAAACCTTAGTGATGAATAAGCTCTTAAGCAATTTTTGTCATATAAGAACAGTCAAAAATGAGTTGATAAAGTGATTACTTTGTACCTTAGAAAAACACTAACCAATTTTTGTTCTTTTTTTAAAATTCAGGTGTAAAATGTTTCTCTTATTCAACAAGCCTGCTCAGCCTTGCATTACTCCCATATATATTTGGACAAACTAATATTGAACTTGGAAGTTTGCCTCTGAAAATTGCATTTTATGGCGCTTTGGGAACTTTTACATTAATTACTCCAGTGCTGCTTCACTTTATTACAAAGGGATATGTGGTTCGATTGTACCATCAAGCCAAGACAGACACTTATACAGCCATTACTTATAATGTTGTTCTTTTAGAAAAGAGAACAGTGTTTCATCAGAATGATGTAAAGGTTCCAGATATCAAAAGTATATTTACTTCATTTTATGCAAAAACAAAATCACTGCTTGTTAATCCAATGCTTTTTCCACATCCTCAAGATTATAACCATCTTATGGGCTATGATAAGCCTTTTACTTTTGACTTTGAAGAATCCGATGAAAAGAAATAGCATGAAGAAGATAAATGTGGCCCTCTTTGCTGTTGTGTAGCTATTCAACTGTATATTTTTTGTATCATTTAAAAATAATAAATTATCCTTTTATTGTTAGTATCTGACTTTTAATATGGTTGGTGGGTTGATGTTCTTTGTTCTGCAAGAGGATCAAAATAGCATCACTGTGTTAGAGTCAAGTTACAGTTTGTCCAGTTGTGGCTGATAGATCAGTGTGAGCTCAGAGTGCTCTACCACAGGTCAGGCACAAGTAGCCCTTGGGAACATTTGGGGTGAACTCTCTAAATTTGTGCGCTCTCATTTCTTTTGAGCTACTTCAATTCTGCTTTGCTCATAGAGCACAGCACCTACTCTGATGAGGGTATGCCATCCTGAACAGTCCTGTGCCAGGATCTCCCATGTCAGATTTCTTAAGAGAGATCTTGAGAGTATCTTTGTATCACTTCCTCCGACCACCATGTGAACCCTTGCCCTGTGTGAGTTCCTCCATAAAATAGTCTTTTTGGCAAGTGTATGTTTTGCATTTGAATGATGTCCCAGTCCATTAGAGTTTTATTCTCTGAAGTAGAGTTTGAATGCTTGTCAGTTTAGTTTGAGAAAGGATCTCAGTGTCTGGTATTTTATCCTTTATCCTGCCAGGTGATTTTCAGAATCTTTCTAAGACAATTCAAATGGAAACAATTCTGATGGAATCCTAATAAAGCTGTCCCCAGCCCCAGTAGTCTAACTTCATTATAGACCTGACCCCATTGAACAGCAGGCCACTGTACCTACCTAACCGCCCCTTCCCCCCACCACGCCAGTGTCCTAATTTCATATATGTCTCACTGGAACAACATGTGTGTCCTTGAACTCTTAATTCCCACAGAAACAGCAGGTGTGTCTATGTGATGGGAACCTAGCTACTTCTTCTACCTAGTCACTGCCCCCAGACCCTTTCCCACAGAAACAGGTGTATTCTTGTATTCAATCACAATCACATCATCCATCTAGGCTAAGACAGGACCACAATACATAACTACTATATCTGTCTTAACCAGACAAGACCACAATAGCTAGCCCGTTGGAGGGCAGAATACCCAGAATACTTAACCACTGAACCATAGATGGGACCCCCTCCATTACCTAATCCCTTAACAAACCCATTCTGCCTTTTTAATATTAATCATATTCTTATATTCTATGTAAATGTCTTATATAATTGTATCTTTATCCCATAAAAATCTATCTCTGTGAAGCTGGTGGTTCTTGGAACTTAGCCTGCTTCATGAGAGGCATCAATCTCAATAAATGCCTATAGCTAGATTAGAGGTGGTCTGACTCTGAATTCTTTGAGACACAACACATCATGAAGCCCCGACAGTTTTTGGGTGGGCAGAGCCCCCACCCCAACAGTTTTGATTATCCCTGGGTTTAAACTGCAACAATTTCTCCTGGCATGTCACTGGTAGACTTTCCAGGTTTCACAAGCATACAACAATGAAATCGGCACAATCACTCTTTAGACCTTCAGTTTGGTAGTCAGTCTATTACCTCTTTTCTCCCATACTTTCTTTGGAGCCTCCCCAGACATTGAGCTGGTCCTGGCCACGAATGTGTCAACTCAACAATGTGTTCGTCCCTAGAAAGTACACTACCAAGGTGAGTGAACTTACCCATAGAATGGTTCCATGTATGGATGGTGTGGTAGCTGATGGAGCACATGTGTTTTCTTGGTATTAATTGTTAGGCCAAAATTAGAACAAGCAGCTGAGAATCAATCCATGCTTTGTTGCATCTAAGTTTCAAAGGCTGCATTGAGTGCAGTCATCTGCAAATAGAAAATCATGCACAAACACTCCCTCCACTTTGGTTTTGGCTTTATGAACCAAAGACCTATTGGTGCATCTAAATTACTCAGTGCCAATGGAGCCACGTTGATTAGTGATAAGGACATGATCCTAGAGATATAGACAGAACACTTCCATAGTGTTCTTAACAGACCATTACCAGGCAATGCTGAAGTCATTGACTCTTTACCTCAGGTTGAAGTCAATCTGCCCTTAGCTGAAGTTCCAACTGAAGAAGAGGTTTTGAATGCCATTAGGCTCCTTTTGTGTGGCAAAGCGCCTGTTACTGATTCTATTCCAGATGAGATTTACAAGGTAGGGGGTCCATTGCATACACAAAAGCTGACATTTTCTGGGTTATATGGCAAGAGGAGGTTTTCTCTCAGGAGTTCAAGGGTGCCTCCATTTTCCATCTCTACAAAGGGAAATGAAATAGATTGTCCTGTGACAATGGCACCTCCCTTTCTTAATTATTGCTGACAAGATTCTTGCCAGAAACATCCTTAATAGGTTGATCCTTCACCAGGAAGATGGTCATCTGAAAGGCAGTATGCTTCAGAAAGGGCAGAGGAATGGTCAATGGGGTGTTTGCTTCCTGAAAACTCCAGAAGTGCCAGGAGCAGAATAGAGGTCTGTACACAGTGTAGATCTGTCCGAGGTCATTGATACTGTTGATCATGATGCCTTGTGGAAAACTATGTCAAAATGTGGTTGCCTGGAGAACTTGTACATCAATTTCATGATGGTATGCTTGCTTGGATTCTAAATAATGAACAATGCTCTTGTACTTTCTCAGTCACCAGTGGAGTGAAACAGACTGTGCTTGCTCCCATGCTTTTTAGCAGGATGTTTTCAGCCATGTTGTCAAATGCCTTCAGTGAGGGTGAACACAGCCTCAAAGTCAGCTACCACACTGTAAATTTACAAAAGTAAATCTTACTTTTAATAAAAAAAAACCCATGAAACATTTGAAGCATATGAAATACAGTGTTAGCTTAATTATAAGTTATTTATAAGTTCTTTTATTGAAAGCCATGTGTTTTTTTTAATTCAGAACTTCACTAACCAGAAAAAGAACGTTTCCATCTACAAAGTAAAGAGAGATTTATGTATAAAACTGTTTCATATTATTTGCAAAGCCAGATATGCTAAAAATCAGAACTATAGATTATGTGATGCCTCCTCAAGCCTTTCCCTAACCCTTTCAATTATACTATTTTAATGTAAAATTCCTTTATTTTTATATAATCAAATCTATTTTTGTATAATTCCATTCGTTTGATAGCTTAAAAAGATCTTCTCAACATATATCAATTATCCTATTTTTAGGGTTTAAAAACGCTTTATATATATATATCTTAGATCCTTACAATGACCCTGTGAGGTCAGTTCAACTCTTTTTTTAATATATTTCTGATAACATCATTTATGTTGTTTCTCATGTACAATTCTTCCCTGCTAATGTGTTGTTTATTCATGGCTACCAGGTACCCCTCATTTATCCTTAGGTGATCCACAACTTTGATTCTTCAGAGACTTTTGTGTTCTGTGACAGTCAATAACAAAGAATATTGATGTTAGAAAGTTGCCTTTTTGTTTTCAGTTGAAGTGCTATGTAATTCCTCTAGGCAATTCAATCCATTCTGTTTCATTCTGGACTTGGTATCATCCATGGATAGTGTCTGGCCAGAATATATGTAATGATAGATCAGCTCCAGTTTGTCTGTTCGATGGGCATGTCATAATCCGAACAATAGACATTCATTCAATTGTTTTTCCCTCTGTGTATAATGATGCTGAATTCTTGAGTAATAAGTTCATTTAGGAGGCTTAGAAATGTTCTTGAAGCAAACAACAAGCACTTAGCCCCAACAGTGTACTAGGCACTAGGAATATGAAAGAGATAGTCTCTGCCTTTAAGGAACTTATACTATGGGAATTCAACATGTTCATAAATACTGGGTATAGAGTGACAGGGGAAATCAGGAAAGGAAGGAAGAAAGCTGTTTCTTGAACTGAGCTTTGAGGGAAGTTATAAGTTCCAAAAGACACAGGTCAGGAAGAAGAGTATTCCAGGTAAGGGGGATGAATGAAAAGACATGAAGGTGGGAGATAGGATATCAAATATGGAGAACATCAAGTAACCACAAATTTGGAGAATTCACCCCAAACGTTCACATGTACTATTTGTGCCAGACCTGTGGTAGAGCAGAGTGTACAGGGGGAGTAATGTGGAATCAGCTTGGCCATAAAGGTTGGAACCAGATTGTGGAAGACTAAATGGAAAACAGGAATTTGAATTTCATCCTAAAGTAAGACTTCCTAACCTGGGACACGTACATACACACACACACACACACACACACACACACACACACACACACACACACATATATATCTCCAGAGGAACGTGGAGAGTTGTTAAGAAGGCAGTGAGGAATAGTTATATGATTTCTGACAAATCAATTTTATGTTAAGAATTTATGTGCTGAATAAAGCTTTTAAAAAAACATGCATATTTCCTTTCATATTGAATGGGGTACAGGGATTGAAAAAATTGGAAACTCCTGTCCTAAGGCTGCAACAATCATATAGAAACCTTAGTATATGGGAGATGTAACCATTTATAAGGAATCTCCCTTCCTTTTAGACTCTTTGCTGGACATTGTGATAGCAGCAAACACTTTAGACAAGTATAATTTGTGTTTTAAACATTTCTTAACAATAATAATCAGATGGTCACTAAAATTTGTGCTGTTAGCATCTTTCAAAGAATCTGATTCTGATATGCATAGACCTTCTTGGAGAAGTCTTTAAGGTGGTATTTACTTACTGAATTAAATGCTTTAAAAAATAGTCATTAAGAATAATGAGGTCTTGTATTCTCTACACTCTTTGGTGAGTTGTGTAACTTTAAAGATTTGTTTAGTTGTAAAATATTGCTTGTGAAAGCTTGCCTCTTCTCATTCCTTCTATGGATTATACTCACAAAAGTTATGTAGAGATGAAATAATAGACTTATGGGTTGAGAGTTGTTGATATTTCATGGTAATGATGTCTATTTCCCTTCACCTCTGGTGCTCTCTAAATAAATCTGAGAATTTAGCCTTCAGTGCCCTCAAAATTATATCCACCCCAGTGCCAAACAACTTTGAGTTTGTCATAGTTAGTTGCTCTTCCTGTCTTTGCTTTCTTTCGTACCATTTAGGGCATATAGATTGTGATGGAATTCAAATATGGTTAATGGTGAGATGTTCATTATGAAAATTCCCATAGATCTTGTCCAGTTTTAATGTTTGATGTGGGTCCTCATTACTTCATATTTATGGATAAGAGGCAGCAAGTTGGTATAGTGGGTAGAATGTTAGACATAGAGTCAGGAAGATCTGGGTTCAAATCCTGCCTCAGACATTAGCTTTATGACTTTGAGTAAGTCATTTAACCTCATTGTGCCTCAGTTTCTTCATCTATAAAATGAAGAGATTGGACTGACTTCTGAGGTCCCTTCTAGCTTTAAAAAATATATTTAGATATAGGTATACCTATACACATATGTATATGTACATGTGTATACATATATTTATGTGTGTATATATGTATGTGTATATATAGCATAACTAGAAGATGTCCTTGTGTAGCTTGTAAAGTTCTGAAGACAATTCCAGATGAGGACTTCCAAAAATATTTTGAGGTGTGGGCATTTCTTGTGTCATTTAGTATAGTCTCCCAAGAGGACTACTTTGAAGGAAGACACTCGTTTGAATGTATACATTCCAGCTATCACATTTATTTTAAAATTTTCATTCTTGTAAATCATACACCTAGGTTTTATGTCTTTCTATTTTCTATGTGTATAATTAAAACAATGTAAACCTATGTATACCTGAAGAGTAAAACTCTTCTTAAAAAGGTCACTTGCATGTTTCTCCTTTGACACATTCCGGTTAATTCCCATCTTATATGTGTGTATGTATGTATGCATGTGTATGTGTGTGTGTAGGGTAGAAGATGGGGAGTGCTTGCTCCAAACCTGTGACATAGCAATGATATAGGGAATTCATTTTAAATTGGTATTCTTGAAAAGTTGCCTGGGAGCTTTCTCCCAGACAGAAAGCTGAGGGTTTAAGTGACTCTTCCATGGTCACATGCTAGTATATGTTAAAATGAATGTCCAAGGCAGGAATTGAATCCAGGCCTTTTGTCTTCAAGGCCATCCCTCTCTATTCACTCTGTCAACTTGTCTATCAAGTTCTGTCTACCTAACTTTATATTTTCTATTTCCTTTTTGAGAACTTTTGCAGAGAAATGTTCTTATTTTAAGTAGTTGATTCCTTGAAATGATAGCTATGGGTTTTTTTTTTCCTTGCCATGTTTTGAAAAATAAAGTAAGGATTTTGGCATTTAAAAGTCACAATTGCTTCATTATTAGGACTCAAAGAGTGTTTAACCCAATTTGCTCTGTCTTGAATGCTTTCTCAAGCCAGAAGGTGGGCACAAGAAGCAGAGGCAGGCTTTCTCATAAGTACTTAGCTTGTCTATCCTCAGTAGATAAAAACCATATTGAAGTAAAATGAATTGTTCTTCTCCACATTCTCTGGCCACTTCTCTATACAAGGTTATAGGATTTAGAGTTGGAAGAAACTTTAAAGATCATCTAGTGATTCTACTTCACCTCCCTTATAAGGTGAAAAAACTGAGGACTAGAGAGGTAAAACCAATTGTCCAAAGGATAAAGAGAAATGAGATTGTCTAATGTGACTGACAATTCAGAGAACTGATCCTATTGGTGAAACCAGGGAGTGGGTGCAGGCTCTTTAAAGCAAATTGCTTAATTCCTACCTGGCCTCTTTTCTCTCTTCTACAAAATATCTATATGTAGTTGTGATTGCTGATTTTTTCTGGCAATGGGAAAGATTTTTCTTTCTTTTTTAAAGCTCAGATCGTTATTATTTTTGACATTCAGTTTCTTTTTTTAACTTATTAATGTATTTATTTTTAGTTTTCAACATTCACCTCCATAAGTTTTAAATTTTCTCCCTCTCCCTCCAAGGCAGCATGCAATCTGATGTAGGCTCTACACATACATTCCTAATAAACACATTTTCAAATTACTCATGTTGCATAGAAGAATTATAATGAATGGGAGAAACCATGGGAAAGAAAACAAAACAAAACAAGAAAATAGTCTGCTTTGCATTCTGACTCTCTAGTTCTTTCTCTGGATGTGGCTGACATTCAGTTTCACTAGGCATAGTGAACTGTTGTATTAGGTTTTTTGCATGTTCAATGGTTAAGTGGCTGTTCTTTGTATATATATGAAAAGGACAAGAGCAAATATGTAGGCATTTGTTTCCTCCCCTCTCGTCTTACAGGAATTGCTTACTGGAAGGCTGTACAAATACTGAAAATCAGAAAAACAGGAAATAAAACTGAATTGGAAGCCAGAAATCACATGACTGATGACTAAGTCAAACTTTTTCTTCTTACAGATCAGGAAGAATAAGATACTAATTCACTGCTCTCCTATTTTCATTCTGAAACCTTTAAAAGATACCTAATTATGTTTCAGATAGTGTTTTTTTCCACCCTGTTAACTTTCATATTAATTGAATCAGTGAAAAATATGTGGACCTGCAACACCCCAGATGCAGAAATAAGATACTCTTCCTGTGGTAAGTGTATTACAAACTTCACCCTATCAGTTGTTTTGAAGGTGAGAGTTTTCCCAAGTACAATATTTCGACACTTGCAGGATCAGAGATGGCAAATGCTTTGGAAGTTGCTCTGGAGAAAAAGCCTGCCTGCTCACTGTGCTAGCAGCCCCTACTTCTGTCTTTAAGGAAATTTCTGTCCTTTACAAGAGACTAATTTTTCTAACTTGTGTTATGTTTGACCCTAAATGATAATTCTCTGCCCTTCAACCTCCAGTGGTCAGTTTACTGTATCTGAGCTCACTCAGTTCAAAATTCCATTCCATCACTTTAATAATTACCTGCTGTGATCTTCCATCATCCCTCACCAGCTGATAGGCTTCTGTGTTCTCCAGTGTCACTGATGTGGTAGAAACACACATTTCCACCACACATGTGGTGGAAACAAAATTCTCCACCAGTCTTGATTTCTGATCTGAGCTAGGGTTTCTAGACTCTGTGAACCTTCTCACAATCCCTAATTTGGTTACTCTCCTGGTTTTTTGCCTTCCCTATGTTTAGGAGGGTGAAGAAAAGAATTTCAGTGTTTTATAGACAAACCACAACTGTTGACAGACTCTTCTCTCTGACCTTTGTAACTACCCTGACAGGCTACTTTCCCTTGACCCAGTCACTGACCCTGAAGGTGACATCTTAATACTTCTAGGATTGGGACTTGCTGAGGCAATTTATTCCTTCTATTTGCTGATAACTAAATTGTGAGGAAATTTTTTCTTACATTGAGTTAAAATATACTTCCTATAATTTTCACCCACTGGTTCTAAGTCTGCCCCAAATAGAGAAACAGAACAAGCCTAGTTCTCCTTCTTGATGGCAAATATTTGAAAGCAGGTAACTCTAAGACAGTGACTTGCAAAGAAACTACTGACCTACATTGTTAGAGGGTGTTTTCTTGCCCTGGAGTTCCTTAATCCAGGAAATATCAGGTCCTTTCCTAATTCCTATTTATATTCACGTCTCTCCTAAATCTTCTTATCTCTAGGCTAAACAACTCTGATTCCTTCAACTGACCGTTTTCCTTTGGTTTGGTTTCAGATCCCTTCACTGTCCTGACTTCTCAGTTCCACATACGCTCTGACTTGCCAGTTATAAAATCCAATGTTCCAAACTAGATAAAATGCCCCAGATGTTCTGCCTAGGCCAAATTATAGACTGTTATCTCTTTGGCTTGGGGCTCTGTGCTTCTATAACTAGAGCCTAGGATTTCATTAGCTTGTTTGGCTGCTGACTCTTAGAATCATAAAATTGAGAGATGAAAGTGATACTGACTTTGGGGCAGTTGGGTTTTGCTGCCTCGTTCTCAGAAATGGTTTGGGGTGGGGTGGGGTGGAGTGGGAGGGCAAAGAAAAGAATAGAATTCTGGACCTGGGATCAGGAAAACTCAAATTCAAATCCTGCCTCACACTTTGGCTAACTCTGTGAGCCTCTGTGCCTCAGTTTCCTCACTTGCAAAAACTTACTTGAGGGTGGTTGTGAGGGTCAAAAACAGTAACACATCTAAAATGTTTTGTAAACCTTGAAGCACAATATAAATGGTAGCTATTATTATTGTTGTTACTATTACTATAATTACCATCTTAAAAATCTTTTAGTCCAAACCCCTCATTTTATTGCCGAGGAAAATGAGGTCCAGAAAAGTGAAACTTACAATTATAACAAGTAAATTGCAGAACTAGTATGTGAACCCAGGACCTCTGGAATAGAATACACCAAAATGTGTAGTTTTTTGTTTTTTTTTTTTTTGCACAACCTGCTTTCTGGCCACATATTTTCTCTTATTCATGCAGAATATAAGACTGTCACAGAATTAAAGACTTTGAAGGGCCTCAGAGGCCATACAGTACAAACTTGTAAATGAAATAAGTCTCTGGCACATGCTCAGTAATAAGTGATGAGACAATTTTTGCTTGAAAAACTCTAGTAAGGGGGATTTAGGCAAATATTTTTCCTTAGATCACTTCTTGAAGCAGACCATTGGAAAATGTTTCCTTATATTAGGTACTGACTTGTTTACATCTTCTCATCTTATCCTCAAGGCAATGAGTTGTCCTATTCTACTCTACTTTTTTATTAATCACCCCCTTTTTTAATCCCTCCCCCTTTCTCCACTCTAGAGAAATCGAACCTAAGTCTAGAATGACTGAGAACAAAAGAACACATCACTGAAGGTCTTCCTCCATGGATATCATGAGAGATTAACAAATATCTGGCTAACATCTAGATTTACTATTTATATTTACATCTGTTTATAGCAATGTTCAGTTATCTTGGACAATAAGTGATTATGACAAATTAATAGAAATGGAATCCATATTTCATAAAATTAACTAGGAAGATGCTATCAATTTTCTCTATTTTACAAAGGAATAAATGGGGCTAGAAAATTATATGAATTATCTGCCCAAAATTATCCAGCAAATTAGTGGCAAGGTCAAACCTGAAACCCAGTTCTTTTGGTTCTATGTGATTGAATTTAATTCATCCACTAGACTAGATGGAATTTTTTAAGTGTCAAAAGTGAGTGCTGTTTCTTCTCTCTAATTAAGAAAAGGGTCAAAGTGCGAAACAGACTATATATCAAAGGATTCTTGTCTTTTAGGAGTAGCCTAACCCTGGCTCTAACTTGTATTGGCCCTACAAGAAAAAGAAACTCAATGTCCTTATGCAAGTAGACAAACTTGATTTTATGGTATTACTGAGACAAGGTAGAATAAAAGACCATACTTAGATTATAGTTCTTTATGGGTATGTCTTTTTCAAAAGGAATAGGATAGGTAAAGGGAAGGAACTTAGCATGTATATTATTAAAAAGGTATATTTATGTGAGAAAATTCAGAAAAAAAGAAGGATATGGGGTGAAGGTCACTTGAGTAAAGACAAAAAGAAGGAAAAACAAAAGTGATTTTTGTCACTGGAATATACACAGATCATGTGGAGGACTGACAAAGAGATATTATATATTCAGTCTGATTTTCATGAATAGAGAAGACTTGGTTATTGGAAGAAGAAGTAATAGGAAGTCTGGGTGGGGAAGGGGAGAAATGAGAGGATAGATTGTGGTGTAGAAATGGGGTGTGGGGACTAGGGAGAGAGTAATAAAAAAAAGGGAAAAATGATAGAAAACCATTGAAGCATTTTTAAAATGCACAGAATAATATATCCAGGTTTTTCTTCAAATCATATAAATCTCTTACCTTTTAGAATGTGCAAAATAAAACAGAAGGAAGTCCAGAAAATATCAAAGTAAGACAGCTTTGAAAGTTATGTTTTTAATTCATTATATGTTTTTTTTTAATCAAACTCCATATTATAGAAATCAACAGTGTCAGGAAAATGATCTTTTTCCATTCTACTATGTATATAGTGAAGTCCATTTTATTTGGTATATGTAAACTTGGAAAAAAAATTAACAAAAAAAGAAAGTAAATGAAAAGTAGACAGACTTTCTCCTTGTTCATAAAGAGAGGTTTCAAGTTTTCACAAAACATTTTAGCCCAAAAAGAGAAAGGAGAATTAGTCTGGTATGGGTGTCTGCAATAGTATCTGTTCTAATATTTCTCTGTGTCCAAATGGCCCCCAAAGTTTTGTTTCCAGAATTTTCTGACTGCTCTCTTTGTGGTCCCCGAACTTTTCTCTCAGTTTCAAAATACCTCTCATGGTCTCCCATTTCAAGTTGTGTGTGCCTTCTATCTGACCTGTTGATTCTTTATTGCTTCCCATCTAATTTTCTCAAGGGACTTATTTGCCTCTCATAAAGGGATTACCTCATAAAAGGCTCTAATTTTATAGTTAATTTAATACTAAGTTAATAGTCCTTTTCCTCTCATTAAATACTCTGTTTCCAGGAGTAATTCCCTTCATGTGTATCAATTTTATCTGATTTAACAGTATTTTCATAGGAGAAGTAATGATAAAAATAATTTTAAATGCATGCTTTTCACATATCTAGTACAAAAAATAATGAAGTGAATAAGCTAAATAAGATAAAAAATAACAATGGTTATTAATTTGGTTAGATTGATTCCATGTGGAATAGTCATTGAAAAAGCCATTTAGGTTTGGCTTCCTTTAAAAGATGGGAAATAAAGTTACTTACTCATTTAATCATTTATCTATCATCCATCCTTTCATGCATTTATCCATCCATCTATCCATCCATCCATCCATCCATCCATCCATCCATCCATCCATCCATCCATTCAACTGGCATTTGTTACTTATCTGTTTATAGTTGACAGTGTACTTCCATTTAGGATCAGGAAGTACAGAACTGAAATAGATAGTGAGGAGTGTGAAAAGGAGTAGATCAAGGTGGGGAATCTGTGACCTAAGTGAGGATTCAGTCAAAAGGCCACACTTAAGGACCTAGAAGACCGCATAGGCTGAAGGTTCCACACCCCTGGAATAAATAACAATACAAGTCCAACTCTGGAATAAATCATGTCAAGAATAAGATTTTTCAAGTCATCCTTAACTGTCTTTGAACTCTTCTCATAGTGAAGTTTTCAACTTAAAGACTTATGGGGTAAGTATCTGGGTAAGTCTGGGAACTTGAAAAATTGTACTAATGAGATATATGATAATCTACTGGCATTGTCTTTATTCCATTTAGATCACAAGAAGCCCATTCCAACAATAAATGTTACACCCTGTTTAAGTTGGAAAAAGATGAAAGGGAATTTGTCTTTTTACTATGTGCCACGTAAGTCCATCTCTTATGTTGTCTTTGAGTCAAAAAGGTACAAGAAACATCCTTGATGATGCTTATAGTCCAGATTGAATCATTATTTTATAGATTTGACATATACTTAATTTCCACTATATTCAGGTGCAAATTGCTAGCTTAACAGTGAGCCAAAAGTAATAGCAAGAATAAAAACTATTTTTAAAAATTAATATATTTATTTTTAGTTTTCAGCATTCACTTACATAAGATTTTGAGTTTTAAAATTTCTCTGCCTCTCTTCCCTCCCCCCTTCCCAAGATGGCATGCAATTTGATATAGGCTCTACATATACATTTATATTAAACATATTTTCACATTAGTCATGTTGTAAACAAGAATCAGAACCAATGGGAGGAACCATAAGAAAGAAGAAACAAAACAAAAAAGAGCAATAGCATGCACTGATTTGCATTCAGACCCCATATTTCTTTCTCTGGATGTGGATAGCATTTTCCATCATGAGTCTTTTGGAGTTGTCTTAGATCCTTGAATTGCTGAGAAGAGCTAGATGTATCAAATTTAGTCATTGTATAGTGTGGCTATTACTGTGTACAATGGAAAACAATTTATTTTGAGATCCATAGACTCATAAGATCTTAGAATTAGGAGGGGGTGCCAAAGATCCAATTCTTTCTTATAATATTTTTGAATCCTTTCTTCAGCTCAATTCATTTTAATTCAATTTGATTCTATTCATTTAACAAATGTTTATTAGATGCTACTATGCATAAAGCACTGTGCTAGGTACTTGAGTAAAATGAAAAACAATCCCTTCCCTCAAGGAGCATATTTTCTGTTGGGAATGAATATAACATATACCCAGATAAGTAAACATACGGGATAATTTCAAGAGGAAAATCAGGAAAGGCTTTATGTAGGAGATAGCAACTGAGTTGTATTTGAAAGGAAAGTGAGGATTCTGAGAGGCAGTGGTGAGAAGTAAGTGTATTCTAGGTGTGGGGGAATACTTGTACAAAAGCATATTAGTAGGAAATGACATGTTACATATGGGAAATAGCTAGCAGGTGAGTTTGTCCACGACAGGTGTGTGTAAGAGAGTGATGTGAAATATAACTGGGAGGACTGGTGAGGAGCCACATTATGAAGAACTTTGAATGGCAGACTGAGAATTTTGTATTTTGTTCTAGACTCAGTAAGTGCTCAAGATTTTTTGAGTAGAGGAGTGACATGGTAAGAACAGTGTTTAGGAATATAAACTTGGCAGCTGTGTGGAGGATACTTAATAAAGAGGACAGAATGGAAACAAATTGACCAATTTGAAAGTTATTGCAATGGTAAGTCAATCAATCACCAAGCATGATTAATCAGCTTCCACGTACCAGGTACCATAGTAGATATTAATTTTGAAATAATTTTTTGGATTAAAATCTAGCTAAAGATGTATTTCTTCTTTAGTATCTTCTTTGTCCAGATATTTTTCTTCTATTTATAGGTACAGAATGTGTATCTTTTCAATTCTAAGTAGCTTGTGATAATAGAATAATAGAAAAAAAATTTTTTTAGGGAGAGATATGAAAGACCTATATTTTAATATTCATGCAAAATATAATTCTTCTGTAATATTACCACTGAGGAAAGAAGTCTTATGCCATGGAACTGATGGTGATTACTCATTCTGCAGAGTTTTAAAGGGAGGTAAGCATTTGTTTCATTTTATCTTTATTATAAGAGGCAATATGGTATGGAATCTAAAGAGCCAGTTTTGGAGACAGGACACCCTGGATTCAAGTTCTGCTTCTTATATCTACTGGCTGAGTGACCCTAGACAAGTCATTCTAACCTTTCTGCACCCTGGGTAGCTCTATAAGACTAAATTGGTGAGCAGGTACTGATCTGAACTAGTATAGGTAATTTCGCATTGGTAAAATCACAGATCTGGACTATCTAGAGCTGTATCTATAATATATCTATCTATATTTACCTGTTTATGTCTCTGCCATTTCCGTCTCTGTCCTTATCTATACTAACAACATCCGTCTGCATAGCCATGTCTACATTGATGTCATCTCTATTTATAGCATCTCTCTCTCTCTTGTTTTCTCCTGCTCTGTCTCTCTCTCTCTGTTGCTCTCACTCTTGCTCTCTGAATTCTCTCTCCCAAAGAAATCATAAGTCTGAAAGGTGTGTGTATATACCTCTGTATGTGTCTGTGTGAATACATAAATGTGATCATGGATCCATCAAAGCACATATTCTTCAGGAATTAGCAAAACATTATGTTGAAGCATATTTAAATTTTAAGAATGTAATTTTAAAAAGAATATTGAATTCAGACATAGTTACCACTAAAGAGATAAATACAACCTGCAATATGTATTTATACATGCATATAGCATTATATGTGCACATATAAAAACATATGCACAATGCATTTGTGTACATACATGTCTCTCTGCATGTGTGCATGCACCAATATACATATATGTGTATGCACCTACACACATATATTGTTGTCATATAGTCATTTTTTAGACATGTCCAACTCTTCATGATCCCATTTGAGGTTTTCTTGGCAAAGATGCTGGAATGGTTTGCCATTTCCTTCTCCAACTCATTTTATAGATAAGGAAACTGAGGTAAATAAGGTTAAGTGACTTGCCCAGGGTCACCCAGCTAATAAGTGTGTGAGGCTGAATTTGAATTCATGAAAAGGAGTCTTCCTGAATATAGATTCAGCACTTTATCCATACTGCACCATCTGTGTGTGTGTGTGTGTGTGTGTATGTGTGTAGGGGGGGTGTATACAACTATTATATGTGTGTGTGTGTGTCTATATACACACACCCACATTATTTCTCTTTTGGGATACTGCCCCCAACTTACACTTGCCTTTGCAGTATGAGTATCCTATGGGATTGTACTTCTAAAACTAATGCTCATACGCCCCCACCAGTGTGCTTTTCCTTAAGATTGTCAGCCAGTATATGCAATTATCTTTTAGCAAAGGCACTCACTAGAAGGGCATGGTAAGAACAGTAGTTCATCCCATAAACAAAGGGTACAGTGAATATAAACTTAGAGTACAATAATAGCAAGTGACACACATGGGGAACACACGTGGCTGAAGTTACTCATGGTTTTGGTACTGTTAGGCATCAAAGTACATTCTCTCCAGTGAAATCCTTACAAAGCTTCCTCCAAGGCTCAGTGTTGGCTTGCTCAACTGGATCCACAGGATCTGCTCTTCCCTCTAGCTACAGTCTTGGGAGAACTAGTTCTGTATTGTTCATGAATAGCTTTCTTCTCTCCTGTTAGCAGTCACCTTCCTAGATGCTGCTTTCAGCCTCAAGTGACTGTTTCTTTGTAGTTGTATCATTCTGGAGTGTGGGTCTCTACTCCCTCAGATTAACCTCAGATTCCCTGAACTTATTTTATTAATGCTGAATTGGGTTGCTACTTCGGGGCAGGTAGCTCTGTTGTTAGACAACATGGCCGGTGGGTAGAGGAAGGAAAGAAAATCCCCCATTCTCCCTCCTAAGAAGTGAATAATGTAGTTCTACCTTCATAGCTAGTTATCTCTTATACTTTTTGATTCTTAGAATCTGCCAAACTTTAGCTATTGCTAGGGCTTAGCTATCTAAAACCTTGCAAGGGTGTGGTCATTTTTTAAAGCCATGATATTATAGAGGTGTCCATACTAGAAAAAAGTATGAGGTGTTAACACCTTGTCATATACTTAAGCTTTGTCATCTGTGATTCTGTCAGCTGACTTGGGTATTGGGGGAATTACATATATATATATATATATATTTACATACAAACATATGTGTGGATATATACGCATATTTTATATACATTTAAGTTTTTTAATTATATGAAATATCAAATTTTTCTATACAATATGCTAGAGTTTTGGGGAGAGAGGGATTGGACTATGTGATACTTTAAAATTTCTTTCATAAGTAGTTGAAAATATTTTAAGGGTATTTTATTGAGGCTATTGTTGGATCTAAAAAGGCTATATTTTATTCCAAAATTAAAACAGACATATTATTATATTATATTCTTCCCCCCCAATTATAGTGTTTTACTCTTGGCATAAACAATAAAAGAAATATATAGTACATAATAGTAGCTAGCATTTACATAACACTTACTATGTGCCAGGTACTTTACAAATATTATTTCATTTGATCATCCTAACACACCTGGGAAGTGGGTTATTATTTTCATTTTATAGTTGAAGAAATTGAGGCAAACAGAGGTTAGGTGACTTGCCCGAGTTCACACATAATAGTAAATGTTTGAGGTTGCATTTGAACTCAGATCTTCCTGACTCCAGGCCTTTCTATTCACTCTATCCATGGCACTATGTACCTGCCAAATAAAATATCTACGAAAGAAAGGGTGATGTAGTTGATAGAGTGATATCTTTGAAATCAAGAAGATCTGGGTTCAAGTTCTCCTCTGTCACATACTATGTGTGGCCCTGGGTTAGTCACTTAACCTCTCTGCTACAGGTAGGTCTCTGAGATTGTAATGTATGGAAGTAATAGAGAGCTGCCAGAATTTATTGAGTAAGTGCTTAAGGAAAATCACTTTGGCTGCTGAGTGGAGGATGAATAGGAAGATACTATTGAAATATTAGAGGAGAATGGTGATGAAGGTGTGAACCTAGGTGGTAGCTGTATGAGTGGAGAGAAGGGGACTGATATGTAAGACAGTTATAGTAGATGAATCACCAAGAAGCTAAAACACACACACACACACACACACATACACACAGGTGGAATCCAGGCTTGGTTGTTCTAGCATAGTTACCTTGGCATACCTAATGGAAGATTATTCTCTACTCTTCCTATTTTTTAAAAACTGAATTTTAATTCTTTCAATCAGCAAAAGTCTACCTTCTCTTCCTCTTACATCCCCTTCCCTCCAATCAAAACTCTGTTACTGTTTACTCTGGTGCTTTTATTTATTGAAGTATTTATTTTAACAAAAATCTTTAAACACTCTTCAAAGACACAAGGATTTAAAAATATTTCCTGCATTCTTCCTCTCAAGATTTACATGAAAAATTAAACAGCACACAAGAAAGGAGAAAAGAAACATTAATGAAAAAAGGAGAAATGAAGCAAATTCCATTTATGGCTTATTGTGTTCATTCTACTTCAGAACTCTCTGATTCTTGAATGAGTTTGACATCCTTCTAATATATTTTGAAAGTGAGATTTCCATGTCTTCAGCACCTGATTCTGTGCTTTATTCCACCTCTTTCTTTTGCTTCTTTGGTCCTATTTTTGTTGACAAATCTCCATTTTCAAGATACACAAGTCCAACTTGCCATCATTTTTATTTCCCATAACCTTTAGCCCAAGCAAAAGAATTTCTTGTAAACTCTAATAATGAAGTTTTTCTGTGTAGCCCAATAATTTCACTTCTTCCATAAACTTAGCAATTTCATCTGGCTTATTTTTCTCAGGAAAACACTTGTCCATCAAACTTGCAATATTTTCTTGGTAGCTTATTTTGTAATCTCTCATGTAGTGAGGATTTTTCACATTATCCTCCCAAAGGCCACTGAGCCTCTGGATCTTCTAGTGACCTATTATTTCCAAGTCACCCATCTTGATGGTGACACACCCTTACATGCATCAATACTTGTATCCTCAATAATTCTACCATGACATCTCTTAGGGCTTTTTTCATATTCTTTATGAACTCATTCTGGACAATATCAGTAATTTATACTAAATATACTTGGTCAGCATTCTTATAGCTCAGAAAAAGATTTGAGGCCTTGATATCTCCATGTACATATTCATACTCATGAATATATTCCAGAATATCCAGTCTATATTGTCAAGCAAATAAGATTTCTGCATTGGCCGTGCCAAAAAGTCTCATTCTGTACTCTTTCATCTCTGTGTCAGGAGGTGAAGAGGAACTCATGGGAAAAGTCGATGATAGACTGCTGAATCTGGAGCCAAGCAAATCTGAGTTCAAACCCAGGGTCAGCTGGGTGATTCTAAGCAAGTCACTTATTCCCTTTCTATCTCAGTTTCCTCATCTGGAGAATGAAGATAATTATAGCACCTGCTGGCCAGATTATTGTGAGGATCGAATGAGAAAAAAAAAGTGTTTTGTAAACTTTAAAGAAATATAATGAGAGACTGTTTTGGGGTCTGGGGAGAGGAGGACTTTATGGACATTTTCATCTTCTATCTCTGTGCCTTTGCCATGTCTGGATGCTCTTCCTCCTTACCTATACCTCTTAGAATCCCTGCCTTCAAATCACTGATCAAGTGCCTCCTTCTGTAAGCATGCATCTTCTCTTGAAGGAATATATTCTGCATACCTTTTTATATATACATTATCTCTCCCTTTAGAATGTAAGCATCTTGAGGGCAGGGACTATTTTTCCCCTGCTTTTTTTCTTTGTATTCCTAAGGCTTGGTAAAGTACTTTGCAAAAAATCACAAGTGCTTAATAAATGCTTTGCTGATTGGTTGGTTGGTTCATGGAAAAGGTGGTGCCTAAGCTAGATGTTGAAGGAAGAGAAGAACTTTAGTAAATGCAGGAGGGGGAATAAAGGAACAACCTGAAAATGTACAGAGGTGAGAGAAGGCAGAATGAGATCAAGGAACAAAGAACTTGTGCTCTTATTTGTGTGGGCAATGGGGAGCCAGTTTTCGGGCAAAAGAATATGGTTCAATCTGTGCATTAGCAAATTTATCTTGTCTGTTAAACAAATTCTTTTTGCAGCTTTGAGATGGATGGATTGGAGAGGGTGAGATTGTGGAGGTGGAGAAATCGATAAAATTATTACAATAGTCCAAGCAGGAGGTAATGAAGGTCAAATTGGAAAAGGTGGATGTAAGAATCAAAGGTGATTCTAAGGCTTTGAACGTGGGTACTTGGGAAGATGGTGGGGCCATCAATAAAAAGAAATATATCCAGCAAACAGTTGGGTTTCAGGGCTGGATCTTAAGGGCAGTGTATAGACTGGATAGAGAGCTCTGGAAGTTATCTGCACAGAAGTACTAATTGAAGCCATGGGAATATGAGATTACCAGGAGAGAAGATTATAGAGGAAGGCTGAAGATAAAACTTGGAGGGATTCCCCACATTTAGAAGGTAGAGGAGGAAGATAAAGCAATCAGAAAGATAGGAGGAAGTATCAAAGATGGAATGTTCAAGGACTCATGCTGTAGAAAGGTCAAGAAGAACAACAAGCGAGGAAAAATCTTTCCTTTTGGCAACTGAGAGAACTGGATACCTGAGAGAGAGCTTCTGCTGGGCAGAAGCCAGCTTACAGGAAATTGAGAAGTGATTAGGTTACAAAGGAAGTTCTGGCACTTAGCAGAGTTTAGCAGTGATGGGAACATGAGTCAATTTTAATTCTTTGTGTCCAGATAATAAAGTTTCCTTTGACCGACAATCATGGATTCTGCTCAAACTTGACGCAAATGTGGCTAAAAACCTGGGAAACTTATTGCTGGTTAGAGTTATATTATAGGGGCAGGATTTGGAACAAAGTATTTGAGGTGCAGGGACAGAGTTTCCTATCAGCTCTGAGGTGCAGTGGAGAGAGTACTGGGTCTGAGGTCAAGAATTTCCGGAAGACGCTGACTCAGTTTTTCTTTTCTGTAAAATGGGGTTAATCATAGCTCTTACCGAGGGTTTTTTTTAGGATAAAAGTAACACAATATTTGTAGAATGCATTGTAAACTTTGAAGTGCTATGCAAATGCTAGCTGTTATAATTAGCAGTGATACCTAGTTGGGTTTTTTCCCTTGTTTTTCCACAAGTATTCATTGGCATGGGAGGCACAATGGGTATTGTTGGATGAGGGAAAACTATGGTGGCTCAGACCTACATACTCTCATCCTTGTCAGAATCTCCTTATTCACCCAGTGGATTTAGATCCTCATAAAGGGTTAGATGGAAATTATCAGGAATTTCTCACTCAAGTCAGATAGTTTTCCTGGGACAATGGACTCTCCTTCAGTTACAGACACAAGGAGTCCACAATTATACTAACTTTGAGTCTAAAGGTTCTAATTAACTGACTGGCTATCTGTTGTGTTGTGAAACTGCTTGGTCCTGGAGGCTACGTCTCTGGGAACTAATGGGCCATCCTCCTTAAGGAAAGGATACTTTTCTTTGGCTTGATGACTCTATTTCTGTCTCTGTCTCTGTCTCTGTCTCTGTTTCTGTCTCCGTGTGTGTGTGTGTGTGTGTGTGTATGTGCGTGTGTGTGTGTGTGTGTGTGAAGGGCCTATATGCCAAATGGACAGAGCAGCTTAGTCTGTGGACTTTAAACTAAAAGAGAGATGGCAGAGCCTAGCCCTCTACAACTGAGGACTCCAGCTAAAGCCAAATAGGCAGTAGTGAGAATAACCTAGGAGAGAAAGGCAAATAATAGCAGAGAAACTAACCAGTGGGAAGCAGCAGAGACAAGACCTGTTACTCAAATGCAGACCTGACAGAGAACAACCTGATGATGCCACCAGAAAACATGACAGCCCTGCAGAATCACAAGTATGAGTTTGTTGCTTTTCATGGGCCCTGATCATAATTGTTCCTATGTGTGTGCACATCCAGTTTTGCCTATGGTGGGCTCTGCTTAAAATTACAGTCTAAAAGATATAAAACCTATGAGACCAGTTCACTTTTCTCCTAGGGGTAAAAAACACATGTTTTATTAATAAAAAATGCTTTTTGTTTTGTAGAGACCATCAATACAACAGTGTACTTTTCCTTCTCATTCCTAAAGTTTCCTAAGGTATTTTTTCCAACTAAATTTCATTATTTCCTAGTATACTTGAATAAATCTGTTAAAAAATGTAAAAGAATTAATTTTGCACTACAAAAATGACCATTAAAGATTAATGTTGGGGCGGCTAGGTGGCGCAGTGAATAGAACACCGGCCCTGGAGTCAGGAGTACCTGAGTTCAAATCCGGCCTCAGACACTTAACACACACAAAAAAAAAACTAGCCGTGTGACCTTGGCAAGTCACTTAACCCCAACTGCCCTCCAAAAAGCAAAAAACAAAACAAAACAAAACAAAAAGATTAATGTTAAAAATTAATTAAATTAAAAAGCTAGAGAAAAGTATGTTATGATGCAGTGATTTTTTTTTGATGAAGTGATTTCAGATCATTCATGAGGATCCTTGTGGACCACATATTGACTTAGAAAACCACATACTAACATTATCTATTGTATTTTTTATTTTTATTTTTTGGTTAATATTTCTCATTTATATTTTAATCAGTTTTGGGACTCACTCCAGAGTGAGGTGAATGTGACACTTCTGATATAGTGAGTCATCATAGACAGAGTTCAAATTAGCCACTGTTTATAAGCAATCTTCACTTAACCTTTTGAGACTTGGGATCACACCAATTTAAGACTGATAATTAGGGATTTTCTCTTTTGAAAGGGTACAGACAGGTATTTCTTTTTTTCTGGAAGATAAAGTGAGAAGATAAATGCAAAGAAAGTTCTTTTATGATGCATTATTTTCTTCCAATTTCTTTGACTAAAAATGATTCAGGCATACATTGAAATCATACTTTATATCCAATTATTTTGGAATCAAAAAGTTGCAAGCCCATTTTATATAACTTTCTATGGCACTTGAAGTGATCCTGAATGCATTTCTTACTTTAAGTTGCTTTCTTCCATGAAGAATGGAAATTTTCTTAAGTTTCTGGTCCTTTAGTCATAAATAATTTCTAATGTTTTGAAATTCCAAAGAATTAGTGAAAAGAAAATGGTAAAAAAAAAATATGTTTACAGTTTCTATTTTCCCACATTATTCAGTTATAATAGCCTTGGGGTAGAGAGAGTTTCATTGCAATTGCAACCAGGTGTGGGGAACTTGCAGCCTCAAGGCCACATGTGGCCTCTGAGGTCCTTGGGTGTGCCCTTTTGACTGAGTCCAAGTTTTACAGAAAAAAAATCCTTTTATTAAGGGGATTTGTTCTGTGATGTTTAGATTCAGTCAAAGGGCTACATTTGAGGACCTAGAGGGCCACATCCATGGTCTAGAACCTTCAGGTTCCCCATGCCTGAGTCTAACCCATGCTGCTGGAGAAAATTCCTGGATCCTTGCTGCAGCCAAGAAAGAGGCAAGGGTATAAGCTTCTCTGAAGAGAAGAACCAAAAATCAGAGTGGTAGGGATTCTTGAGCCCTAGCCTTCTGGGGTTGTGTCCAGAGCTCCTAAAATCTACCTGTTATTGTGGGCTGGTGATCTCCTCAAGAGGTGGTCTTCTGGATCTTATTGAGTTCTTGGAGAATTAAAGGACTCAGTCATATAGAAAAGACAATGGAGAATTCCTGGGTACTGAGATACTCTTGGGGAGAAGAGCATCATGCAATGTGGCTCTGGAATTAAAAGAACATCAAGGGACTGTCATGATATGCTAGAGTGAATGATCTTGACTTTGCCATACTCTATTTCCTGAGTTATTGGACAGTATTTGGAACTCTCCTCTTCATTTCCAGATATATGGCTAAGAACACACGCAACTGAGATGTGTTCTTGCCCCAAGGCAGACATTAGAATCTCCTCATGTGGGGCATGGGAAGGGGGAAGCAGATAGCTATGTATGTGCACCGCCTCCTCCCTACCCACCACCCCCATTAGTGGACTTCAGTTCTTTGACTCTGTGGTCTATGCCCAACTCTCTCAAGATCTCTTTGAAAAAGCAGAGAGGGCAAACTCAACAATCTAGGCCTCCATTTAAGGAGATTTATTGGATATTCCCCAGTTACTGGTATTACTGGGTATATCCTAATAGATATCTCCTAATTCTCTCAGTGAGGTTATTAGTGGGTATGGTCACACTCCCTAGGAAGAAAAAGATCAAAGTCCCCAACAAAGGTTTACTGAGTTGTAGTGTCATCAAGCTGATCAATTGCCTACATTTATTTCAAAATACAATTTATGATCACTAAATGCAAAGATATAGTTTCAGTGCTTTAGGAATTGAGAAAATTATAATTAACTCATAATTGAAATGGTTTACTTTTACTCTTTTTGAAAATGGAATATTTGGAGAATGAAATGTTTTTTTTAGAAAAATGTATGTGCATCAAGTACTATATTAATCATATTTTGCATTTTTCTTTGTTTTAGGGATTCTATATTCTTATTGCAGAAGCCTTCTCTGGTGATACTGAAGATTCACTGTTTTGTTGTAATATTACTCTCACACTCAAAAAATAATTTTATCCAAAAAATAAATTGATTTTAGAAAAGTGAAATGACTTTTCAATCAACAGATATTTATTGAGGAGTAGATACTGTAAGGGATATAAAAATAGCATATGATATGCCCCAGTAGGGAAAAGATGAACAAATATAAAACATATGGGAGAATAATATGAGATAACACATAATGAAGGAATAGAATATGCAAGTTCTATCTATAAATACTATATTTATTCAGAAAAGGGAGAGCTCAACATTTTTAGATTAGATGGGGAAAGACTTGATGGATAAGGTAGGGCTTGTCCTTGGGTTTTCAAGGGGAGAAGCTGGATAAACAGAGAGGAAGGAAGGATATTCTGAAAGAAGGGAATAGTATTAACAAAAGTGGAAGTAAACATGGTGCATCATTTCCAAGTTTCATTATAGAAACATAGATTTAGAACTAAAAGAGAAATTAGATGTCATCTAGTCTAATCCCTTAAAATTTATAGATGAGGAAACAAAGGTCCAGGGAAATGAAATGTGTTGTCTGATGACAATTTTGTGACTAAGATAGAGCATGTACATATTTGTGTGTTTGCACAACACACATACACGCACACACATGCATACATATACATACACACTTGCATACACATATGTGTATATGAATATGCAGGTACATATGTGTACACAAATAATCTATATATAAACTATAATTGCTTACATATATTATTGGTGTCAGTCATCCAATTATTCTTAGTCAATACATTTTGTTTTATATATGTTATATTTAATATATGTATTTCATTATATATATATATATACTAAGATTTCTCTCCATATATCCATATATGTATATATGTAAACACACATATATGTAATGGAAAGACTATGGGACATGAGCTAGATTTGTCATTTAATAAACAAATGAGAGGATCAGGGCAATTGCACATACTGATTGATGGGGGACTAGTCCTCAGAGCATGTGTACGGTGTTTTGCTTCTTGCCAGTCCATGTGTAGGATTTGTTGAACTGACTTCTGGAAGCCAGCTTATAACTGAAGGACCCTCTTCCCAATTAAGAACATTGGAAGTTATGCTGCAACTTTCCTATCAACTCACTATATGGTAAAGAAAAGTCTTTTTATTGGCTGCAGAGAAGGAAATGAAAGAGCATACAAGAGATTTTAATGTGGGAAAATTAGTTTCTCTCTCTATGATGGATTTTGAGTGAGAGAGAATAAAGTTGAAGACTCTGGGTAGGGAGAGAAGCCTCATATCCCATTCTTTTCATTTGAACTGACGTATAACTATAAACACTTTGCTATTTTGTTCTTCCCAATCCTTAGATGAATGTTTATAGAGATGGCATGGACTAGATTGTGAATGTGTAAGCTTCTAAAGGTTGGAGGAGTTACCAAAAGTTATCAGCTTAGCTTAGGTATCCTCTAGGTCTGTAGAGTGACCTTCTTGACGCTGCCAAGAAAAGGATCAACCTGGAAGCTGAGCAGAGCGAAGGAATGACTCATCCAGTGGCTCTGTTGCCACCTAAAGTGAACTTGGTGGTGGGGAGAATGTTTGTAGCTGCTACTTTAAGTGTGAGCCCATGTTTCCCAGGAACAGGGGTGATAAAAAAGAATGTGTCCTCAGTAGAGGCAGAAGTATTCATATTCATGCTTTTGCTATATCTTTTCAATACATGTCTCTTTGTAAAAGATAATTGATGATAATTGCTTGTAGATTATATTGAAGAAATATCAACTGGTTAAATGATTCTGGTGAGACACTAACCTGGCATTAAAAAATCAATCAATTGATAAACATAGGCACTGTGCTAAGTGCTGAAAATGTTCTTGACTAGGAAGAGAAGAGGATAGACATTTATTGAGTGCCTACTATGTACCAAGTATTGTACTAAACACTTTAAGAATATCTCACTTAATCTTTGTAACAACCCTGTGAGGTAGATGCTACCATGATGCCCATTATATAGTCTCATTCCCTGTTCAGTAAACTCCCTATCACCTCCAGGATCAAATACAAAATTCTATGTTAATCATTTTAAGCCCTTCAAAACCTGCTTCCAGTATTCTTACACCTTATTCCTTTCCACAATCTCTTCAGTTCAGAGACAATGGTTTACTTGCTGTTCCAGGAACAAGACAATCCATCTCTCAGTTCTGGCCATTTTCTCTGGTTGTTCCCCATGCCTGGAATGCTCTCTCTTCTTATCTCCAGCTAAAATGTCATCTTCTACAGGAAGACTTTGCCAGTCTCTCTTAATTTTAGTGCCTCTTCTCTCTTATTTATTTACTATTTATATTATTATTATTTGCTTTTTGAAGGGGAATGTAGGGCAACTGGGGTTAAGTGACTTGCCCAAAGTCACTTGACCACTAAGTGTTAAGTGTCTGAGACTGGATTTGAACTCAGGTCCTCCTGACTCCAGAACCGGTGCTCTGCTCACTACACCACCTAGCCACCCATACTATTTATATTATATGTAGCTTATTTGTACATATTTATTTGCTTGTTGTTTCCTCCATTAGATTGTGAGCTCCTTTTGATATCCCTACTGCTTAGCACAGTGCTTACCACATAGTAGGTGCTTAAATAAATGCTTATTGGAGGATAGCTGGGTGGCACAGTTAGATAGAACCCCAGCCCTGTAGTCAGGAGGGGCTGAGTTCAAATTTGGTCTCAGATACTGTGTGACCCTAGGCAAGTAACTCCTATTGCCTCACCAAAAAAAAACACCAAACAAAAGGAAAACAAAAAAATTATTATTGACTGATGAAGAAATGTAGGCAGAAAACTTTCAAGTGACTTGCCCAGGGTCACATAGCTAGTAAGTGTCTGAGGTCAAACTTGAACTAAAGTCTTGGCCCAGTATTCTATCCACTATGTATTTAGCTTGGAGCAGCAATCACTGGTTATTAATATTGGGGAAAATACATACAAATGGAGCCTTGAGCCAAAAGCCACAGGAAAATTCCACTGCCCTTCAAGAATACCTCTAGTCTCTGATAGCAGAAATGGAGCCAGTTGGCTCTGTGGTTCCAATCTGCTAGTGTACATGTGGAGCAGGAGAGTAAGTCCTAAGACTTGCTACATTTGGTTATATAAATTTTAAAAGTTTTTGCATAAACAAAATCAATGTGGTTAAGAATAAAAGAGAAATAATTAACTGGGGAAAACATCTTTGCAGCAAATTTCTCTGACAAAGATCTGAAAATGAAGAAAAATAGGGGACTATATTTATTAATTTATATATATTAATATAAATGTTTAAGAATAGGGACCATTCTCTCTTTTTTTAAATTTTTAAATTTCTTTTCTTGTTTACATTATTCATTTTCATTACATTTTTGAATTACAAATTTTCTCCCCATCTGTCCCCTACCCCACCCCTAAAACAACAATCCCACTGTAAAGCCCCTTTCCTGCTCTGCTCTCTTATTTTCTGGTAGGGCAGGGAGGGTGTCCCTATCCCAGCCCCTATATATCTTAATTCCTAGTTGCAGGTATTGCAGAACTTTAAATTCTAGATTCTTTTGATTCCTTCCTTGTCACCCACCCCCACTGGAAGGACACTCAATTCAATACAGGCTGTGGATGTGTGATTATACAGGACATCTTCATAGTGGACATTTTGTGACAGTGATCATCTGTCTCTCCTTACTATCCCTCCCCTCCCCCTTGTTCTGTTCTATACCTTGTCCCTGTCC
>CM053594.1:218595503-218626696 GCA_028646575.1 Pseudocheirus occidentalis
CCACAGGCCAGGGGCTCTGAAGCAGCCCAGTGGGGGCAGGGGCCGGTTACAGCAGTTCCTGCCCTTCCCCCACTGCTTCCTTGCCCTGGGGGCAGATTGGCAAATTGCTTTTCCTCCCCCAAATTAAGTTTCAAAGTTCCACTTTCACTGACCTTCTGTAATTCTGGCTTGCTAGATGTAAAAATCCCTCCAGGTGCTCTAGATCTGCTCCCTGGGGTAGACTCAGGCTGCAGCTTGGGAGGCTTGGCTCCTCCTGACCACCCTGAGGCCTGACCAGGGGTTTTTGGTTTTCATGCTAGGCTGGTCTCAGCTGCCGGCCTGCTAGCTTGTGAGATGAACCCCTCCTGCAGAGCTAGCTTTCTCTAATCCTTGTTTTTCACACCTTATTAGATGTGGAGTTTGCTGGAGGGGAGGTATATCTTCTCTCTTGTAGACTGGCTGCGGCTTGGCTCCTCCTGGCCACCCTGGGGTCTGGCCCCATTTCTGTTTCAGGCTGGGCTGGCCTTGGCTCCCAGCCTGCTGAGGTGAGCCCCTCTTGCCAAGCTGCCTTCATCAAAAGATGTGTTTTCTGTATTTTTGTGAGTTTGAGAGTCCTAGAATTTGTTTAGGGTCATATTTTGTGGGTATTTTGGGTGGCTGCGTGGAAGCTGCGGATTCTTGCTGCTTCTATGCCACCATCTCTTAATTTATTTTAAAAAACAACAACAGCCAAAGTCATTACCAATATGAGGCAGCATGATGAAGTTGCTGATAGCTCTGGATTCAGGAAATCTCAGCTATGTGACCTTGGATAGGTCATTGAAACCTCTGGACCTCATTTTTCTAATCAGCAAAACAATAGGATTGGACTAGATGACTGCTAAAAGTCTTGTCCAGCTCTCTGATCCTGTCATTCTCCATGAAAGTCTGACTTCAGGGCCTTGCTAGGGCATATATTTTGTTACCACAATCAAGCAAGCAGAGAAATTGAGGTAGGAAATCAGGAAGGCAGCAGAGCTCTGAATGGGAGCATCACCCTTTCTCCTGCTCTGAGACTCATGTGGGCAATGTCCAAAATCAAGGAGAGCCCAGAACACTGAGGTGGTCATTCCAACCTGGCACTTACACCATGGCTATAGACTTGACTGTATCAATAGAAGGATGAGAAAAATAACCAGAGAACCCTTTGCTGTAACAGAGCAAGGCAGACCTGGGCAATCTGATTACCTGGTTGGTTTCCATTGGTTTTTTCTCTTTAAGTTCTTCTGTGTCATCTATGTCTCTGAGAGTCTTGTGCTGTAAGCTACATGAGGTCTTAGATGGAGAAGACATCAAGGCCTGGATGGTGACAACTCTGTATCACAAGGGCAGTGACATCTCCTGATCCCCTCCCTCTTCTCTCAGTCCATTGGCACAAAGACTGCAATACTTTGGTAGTTAGCCTTTGCAGGCCCCCAACAGAGATGGCAATATATAGTGGAAGTCTGTGCTAATGGAATACGGGTTCTGGCAAGAGGACTTACCTCCCAAGAGGTTTGAGGTGTGGACCCAGCAAATGACATCGGAAGACCAGTCAAGCTAAGTTCATGGGGATTTATCAGAAGGTGACCATGAATTGAATTGTGGTCACAGCAACTTATGAACATGATCTATTCAGCCAGAGGGGAAATTGAAATCTACATATAATTAGATCAAAATCCAGAGATATCTTTTGCTACATGAGGGAAAAATAGAAATCTACTTTAGGAAAGAAAGGAAGGAAAGGAATTAGACTCTGGGACTAATGCTCTACCCACTGTACCACAAGCCTCCTTTATTTTACTGTTTTCATAATGGGTAGACTTGTGAATTTATCCTTCAGGAACTGGATCATTGAAGCAGTTTTCCATCCTAATTCACTCAATGAAAAAAAAATCACTCTCAAGCAGAACTAGATATGCCAGTGCCTTATTTTGCTCTAGATACTAAAGTATTCATGAAAAGAATAGAGACCTGATGTTAGTGAAAATGTAAGGGAAAAGATAAACCCTCTGGAAGTTTTTTTTTATCAAAACTTGGAAAATCACAGTCTTGGAAACAATTAATTTTGATAAGTACTAAAAATTTTTAGAGCAGAAGAGGAGAAAACTGATTTCAGAGCACCACTTAAATTATAATACATTAAGATGGATCCTCAGAAGGCAAATAAAAAAAGAAATTTATTTGACGTTATACTTCAGCAAGAAGAGATAGGCACTGGAGTTGTAATTCCACTGATACTGGGAACTACAAGATAAAGATACTCCCTCTACCAGTACAAGCTAGCAACTTCTCTAGTAGTCTAATACTTTAGAGGTTAAGTGACTTGCCTAGGGTCACCTCTCAATCTATATCAGAGGTGAGACCAACACTCAGATCTTACTGATTTCCAAGTCAGTCCTCTAGCTCTTTGGCTGATATGCCTTCCTAATAAAACAACCCATAAGGCAGAACATCACCATTGTGATGTCATTGGTCCTCTTTGTGAACAAAAAGTCAACAACAACAACAAAGCCATAATCTATAATCCTCAACACTTCCTATTCTAGTACCTCAGCAGTTCTTTGCCTTTTTTGTGTTATGAACTCCTCTGATAAGCTGGTGAAGCCCCTGGACCCCTTATCAAAATGTTTTCAAATACATAAAATAAAATTGATTTACAAAGAAGACAATTATTTTGAAATAGTTAAAATTTTTTTAAATCAACAATAAAGACCTCAATTTAGGAACCCCTGTCTTAGAGGGTTACCTAGGACAATCATTTACCAGCCCAGACATCGGTTGACTTCCCTGGTATTCATTCCAAAGTCCAGCCAAGCATTGTTATATTAGGGAAAAACTAGGGAGACTCATATCCTATTATCTCCACCTTACACATGAAGAACATGTCTCAGAAATTCTATTCTTCTAGTTGCCAATACATGGTCCATTAACTCATGGGAATTTACCACCCATTGATAAGACAGGGGATAGGAAGAGGAAGTTTTAGAAAATGTTATCAACTTGGCCCTTGACCCTCAAATCCCTGGAGCAACGCTATCCAAAAGGTCAAATACATTTGGCCTCCATGACATTCTCTCAAGTCACCAGAGGGTGGTAGCATTTGACCTCTAGCTCTGAAGTCTCAGTAACAGCTACTCATTGGAAACTTGAACCATCATAGCCTAAATTTTACTTGTACAAAAATAAAGATAGTTCTTTGTTCCTCATTTTGTTGAGCCTCATTTCAATTTTTTTTTGTTTCCAAAAAAAGAAAGGAAGGAAGGAAGGAAGGAAGAAAGAAAGGCATCCAGTTACAGCCCCAAATCTATGACTGTTCACAGCCCAATACTTGAAAAATCTATTTTTAGTGACTGCTTAGAGAAATAGTGAGTCTGCTAGGGACTCTCAGGACAGCATGTAAAATATGTCTGGCATGCTAAATGCTTGTACAAAGGGGAATTCCTAGATAAGGACAGGATTTAGAGAAAAAAGAACTTAAAAACTACAAAAGAGCTTTCATAAGAAACAAGTTGCATAAGAAGGGGAATTGTCTCACAACTGAACTGATATTTTTAATGTGTAAATGTGTCATATCATTTTGTACTGTGGTACAAAAATAATTGTATATTTTTGTTTCTTCTTATACTGGAATTATTGGGGGAGGTGAGGAATAACTTACTAAGCTGTAAAAACTGTTGTATTAATGTTGTATCTCATACACAGTAGATATTTAACAAATGCTTGTTGAATTAAATAAAAATACAATCTCCCACATAAAAATAGAGGGAGAAATAAATCTATGATCTTGTCTGTGCGAGTCTTTATCCTATGAAATTCCTATCATACTATTCTATAAATCCTCCAAAGAGGATCACCAATTGATACACCAGAGATATTCATCTCAGTCAGTCAGCCAACAAACATTTGTTAAGCCCTCACTACAAACCAAGCAAGCACCGTACTAATCTCTGGAGATACAAAGAAATGCAAAAAGGTTTGAAATGGCTTTAAGAGTCAGAGGACTTTATATTTCGCCATGGAGATACCTCCACCCTGTGACTCTCTTCTCTGATTGATGAGTTTCTGAATCAGACTCCCATTTCAGGAGGCATCCATGTCACGCTCATTTCATTTCCAGCTCTACTCCTCACTCATCAAATTTCTCCTCTACTTGCCGGCATCCTTCCTCCCATCCCTACTGTGGGTATCTTCCTGCAAGATTTCTAACTCCCCTTTATGTCTTGTCTTTCCCCTTTAGAATATAATTCCTTAAAAGCAGAAACTGTCTTTGCTTGCTTGTATTTGTATCCTAAGGGCTTAGCACAAAACCTGGCACATAGGAAGCACCTGAGGCAGTTGGTGATTTGATACTACCATTCAGAAGAGAGATTAGGGCTGAATATATAGATCTAGGAATCATCTACCTAAAGACGATCATTGACCTCCATGGGAATTGATAAGACTACCAAACAAGACTGTATAGAGGGAGTACAAAAGAGAAGTTGGGACAGAGTACCTAGCTGCTCATGTTTTTAGGATGAAAATAAGTTTGTTGATTGTGGAGCAATAATTCCAGAAGGCCAAGTGGAAAGGGTAGGAAGATCTAAAATAGAGCACTGGGAATTAGTATTGCAGTAGGTGGAGTAAGAGAGCAGGCATTTAGGGACAAAGAATCAAGATTGTACATCAGCAGCGCAGGGGTTCAAAATTATTTAAATAAGTAGAATGCCAGGGTGGGGATGGGGGTGAGAGGAACTGAAGAATGAGTATAGTCAGAGTATTAGCGGTTACAAGAAGTCCATTAAGGGAGGCGGATTAAAGGTCCCCCCAGTGGTCTATTCTGCTGGCAAGCAGTGATATATTCTATGAGGAAGTGTGCTTCACAAAAGGCAGCAGCACACAGAAGTAGGAACCTGGGAGTTCAATGTAAGGTAGGAGGTGGCAGCTTAAGATGGATCAGCTGAAGGAGTCCCTCCAAATGAGGATGGCGGCCAGGAGATAGTTGAGCAAGTCTGGTCCTGAGAAAGGCTCCCAGAGTTTTAGAGGGCTTGGGGGCAAAATTGGAAGCTAAGAAATGAGTGGCCATATCTGACTGTGGTTATGACCCTCAGTCTTATAATAGTTTGTGGATAACTGTGCACAGCTTAGGCTATCCCTCTCATATCTTGCTCTTGCTACCCATCCACCTCCTTTCCTAAACATCTTTGGTGAAATCTTTTACGCTCCTTCTTCCATGCAAATCATTATTGGAAATATGCTAGTTACCCTCATCTCTCCATTGCTCTTTGGGAAGCCAATAATATTTTTTTTTAATTCTGCAGATGTCATAGTGTTTGGTGCCATATAGGATCCCTGGAAGAACATTCATGCTGAAAAGATGGACTACTCTGTCAGGAAGCAGTTTATGTCCATCAAAAGCATTGCATGTTTCCTAAAAGCAATCCAGTACATTCTCCTCCCTGTATTCAAATTTCTGTTCTTCAGAATAGGGGAACTGAAGAATGAGTTTAGTCAGAGTATCAATGGTTACAGAGAAGTCCATTGAGGGAGGTGGATTTAAGGTCCCCCCAGGAGATCCATTCGCTGGCAGGCAGTGATATATCCTGTGAGGATGTGTGCTTCATAAAAGGCAGCAACACGCAGAAGTAGGACCCTGGGAGTTCAATGTAAGGCAGGAGATGGCAATTAAGGTGGATCTGGAAAGAAACATTAGCATCTTCCACATTTATTCTTAGGAAAAGAGAGACACGTGGAGAAAAAGATAACCAAAAAAAGATTTTTCATTAAACCCATGGCCATCAATCATTAGCTCTAAAGAGTTCTGATCTACTCAGTCCCCCCATAACTTCCCAGAATATTTCTAGTCCTGTCAGATCTAAGAGGGTAGACTGTCATGCTGGGTCAGAAGAGGAAGGAAGCAAAGATGCTCAAGAGATTTCCACCTACCTTCTCTGGCAAAAACTGAAACAAGGTAGTTAAAATGCTCAACTGAGGAATATTACTATTTCTAGAACTACTATTTAAAAATAATTACTCTTTCTAGCTGTTCCTAAACTCAGGTTTATCCCAGTCTTTCTTATGAGCTACCCAATTATGAATAAAAATCTTAGACATGTACTTTACATACATAAAAAGCAAACAGTCTGTCCCTATGAATCCCTCATAATCAGTCTTTAGTATGTGCTTTATATTTCTCTTGGCGCTTGTATGTCAAATTTTCTACTAAGTTCAGGTTGGTTTATTTTTTTTTAACAAAGTCTCAAAAGTCTGACAGTTATTGAAATATCCATTTTCTTTTTTCATTCAGGATAATGCTTAACTTTACAGGGTATAATATTTTTGGCCAGAACACAAGTTCTTTTGTTCTTTGATATGTAGTGTTTTGAGATCTGCAGTCCCTTAATGTCTCTGCTACGAGGTTTTGTGTGGTACTAATTGTGGCACTGTCATATTTAAATTGCCTTAATCTTGATGCTTTTAATATTTCATCCTTGAACTGGGGGTTTTGGAATTCAACTATTATATTCCTATGAGTTTTTCTCATAGGATCTCTTTTAAATGGTGATCGATAAATTTTTTATATTTCTATGCCCCCACACATACCTTGATCTAATGCTTGAGGACAATTTTCTTTAATTATTTCTTGTATTATTGTATCAAGATTCTTTTTTTATCATAACTTTCAGTTAGTCTGATCACTTTTATATTCTCTCTTCTTGATCTATTCTTCAAATCTGTTATTTCTCTTATGAGATGTTTTACTTTATCTTCTATCTTTTCATTATTCACATTTTGTTTAATTATTTCTTGATCTCTTATAATTTCACTGGCTTCACCTTGCCCAATTCTAATTTTCAAGGTTTTTTTTTCTTCCTTAAGATCCTGGATCTCCTTTTCCAATTGGTTGACTTTCCTTTCACAATCTTTTTTTTTCTTTGACTATTCTTTTTTCTTTTTTAGTTTTTCCTCCATTTCTGTCATTTGATTTTTAAAATCTTTTCAAAGATCTTCTATGAATTCTTTTTGGGCAGGTAATTATTTGATGTTGCTCTTTGGGGGTTTCTTTACGTGGGTCTTCTCTAGTCCCATAATAGCTTTTTCTGGTTGGATTCTTTTTCCTTTACCTGTGTATTTTTTGTGGTAATAGCTTAATTTTTGTAATCATCTCTAGCCCTGGGGTGTGGGAAATGGTGCCTCCTGCCCCAGATCTTCAGTTCTCACCTCTAGCCTGGAACCAAAGTCAAACCTCCAACCTCTTGTAAGTGCCCACAGCCAGGGGCTTTCTGCTCCTCTGCTTCTACATTCACCGTGCATGCTGGTTCCTTCTCACCTATGCAGCTCCCCGCAGCACAGCTGGGTCTGGCATTCCTTGTCAGCAAAGATTCCTTCAATCTTCCCAGGCTCAGACAGTCAACTCCCCTCACTATCCCAGGGGTGAAAGTTCCTGTGACTGGGGCCCAGGTAACCACTCAAACTGACTAACCCAGGGCTTGCCTCTTCTTGTTAAAGTGGACCCTACTCTGGAGGTGTTTGCTCTTCACAGGGACCAAACATTGTCCCAGGATTTTTCTTCTGATCTTCTCAAATTGTCCCAAGAAGACACCTGTCGGGGCGTCTAGGTGGCGCAGTGAATAGAGCACCGGCCCTGGAGTCAGGAGGACCTGAGTTCAAATCTGGCCTCAGACACTTAACACAAAAACTAGCCATGTGACCTTGGGCAAGTCACTTAACCCCCAACTACCCTCCAAAAAAAAAAAAGAAGACACCTGTCCATACCCCTATTCTTATTTATTTTTACCCACATTTTGTTTGCCCTAAGGTGTGGATTTTGTACCTTTTGTGGTGGAAAACCTTGAGAGCTTGGTATTTTCTGGCCCACTCCACCATCTTCCCAGAATCCTCTCCCTAGAACTACTTTTTAAAAAGACCTAACCTGGATCACCCTATTTTATTGTCCAGAATATAATTTACCAAGACATAGCTTACCCTTTTTTCTTTGCTGAATGGTTTATATGATATTATGACATTTTAATAACATCTCCTTATAACCACAGAAACATTCAGATTCACCAAAATCCTGGAGATTTATCAATAGCAACGTAGAAAACTAATAGCACTGACAGCTGGTACTTTGTTATTTAATATTGGACATTATGGGTTTTCCAGATTATTTTCAGTGTCACAGGAAGCTAAAGACAATTATTTAGTTACACCAACATTATCATTTCCTTTTACTTAGTAAAATTTTATGTACCAACTACAACAAAACAAGATTTCTAGCCAAATATAATTAAACCAATAAAGGGAAAAGGGTGATAAGAACTTTCTCTAAAAATACTCATAGAATGGGGAGAAGTAGGGAGAAATGGGGAGGGGGAGGACTGATCAAGAGATTCTAATCAAAATGCCACCTTCACGGGTCAACTTGATGAGATTGTAGGGCATGGACTTGTGTTAGACAGGGACAGATCAGCGCTCCTATGATGGTCCCCAGAGATCCGGTCTTCCCCTGACGAATGGTTGTCTGAGGCCCAGGAAGCCAACCCTACATCACTATACTACCCTCTCAATGGTCTAGAAAAATGAACTATGAAACAACTCCATCTTTTTATCCGTAGGATTCTTTTCAACCACTCTGACTTCCTTGGATTTCCAGAATGGAGTGCAACAGAGCAGGAGGTTGAATATTTCTCTCCTCTAATTCCTCCGTGCCCCACCCACCAAACAGCAGAACCACATGGCAGACATAGCCTACCCCGTGTTTGCTAAGATAAGCCTGAAATTGGGAATTCTAGACCCTTGATTTCTAGATACCTACTCTGCCTTTTTTATTCCCTTTTTGGATCACAGATTATAAGTTACCCTGTGGGTTTCCTCATGGATAATCCATATTTTAAGAGTTCTGCCTCTAGAGTCAGATTCCTAGAGGGGAAAAGTGTTCCTTAACAGCATACTTCTCAGAAAAGGGGACCATGAATAAGATGATCCCTGTATTTGGGAGCCTAAAGCCATGTGATAAGGGGCCAAGAGATTTGGACTTTGTCAACAATCCAACCTTGCCATGAGTTGTTCAAGCATTGCAGGTCCAAGATGAATAGATGTTTATTCAGTAAAACTACAAAAAGTCTTTACCTTCTGGGGAAGTTATCATGATTGTTCGAGGTGTAAAATACAACACTTTTGGACACAGGCAATGTAAGAATTTATTTTGCTTGATTAAGACTATTTGTTAGGGACAGCTAGGTGGCCCTGTGAATAGAGCACTGGCCCTGGAGTCAGGAGAACCTGAGGTCATATCCAGCCACAGACACTTGACACAGTTACTAGCTGTGTGACCTTGGGAAAGTCACTTAACCTCAATTGCCCTACCTTCCCCGTTCCAAAAAGATAAAAAAAAAAAATAAATGATTTTTTTTTTAAAAAGAAGAGACGCAATAAATGAATGAATGAAAAGTATTTACTAAGCACTTACTATGTGCCTGGCATTGTGCTAAATTCCAATAAAACAAACCCTGCCCTTATTATATTTTCTGAAAATAATAACCCTTTATTTTTTTGATGCTGGTTTAAAAAATTGCCAAAATTTTATATAATGGATGTTTTTATTATTATCAATATTTATAATTACAGATGTTCTTGAAATGTTCTTTTAGAGATAGCAGATTGAGATCTAAAAGGAGTTTACAGTCACCTAGTTCACCTTCTTTCTTCATTTTACATATCAAAAAAATGAAGGCCTACTGAGCGGAAGAAACTTGTCCAGCATCAACAAGTAGGAAGGAGATGAGGCAAAACAATCAAACACAGTTTTTCTATTGCCATATCTGCTACTCATTTCCACTATACCACGCTGATTTTAACAAAGAAAAATCCTACCTTCTTGCTCTGAAAGTGAGCAGTGTTGAGGGGCATGCTGGTAAATATTTAAGAGCTGGCTTTCTGGGAAAAAAAATACAAACACATAACTTCTTAGGTTCAATCTGTATTATTTAACATTGTCTCCACCGCTTTCTTAAGTCTAACACAAACAAAAAAATTATAAATCAAGCCCTGATTTGTGCTTGCTGATTTTCATGGTATAAATACTCACACTGAAAATTTGGATGGACTCTTTCCATCTAGTTCATGCTGACTCCAAAACACTTCTGATGTTAGTGTCTCATCTCATTTTGCCCATCAAAATTGCTAGAATTAGTCATTCTGTGGTTCAATTATTTTCTGTAGATGTGAAATGAAGGCTGACCTATACCTGATTTTTACCTTGAGTGCTTATATGAGGATCCTTTTACTTATACCTGTGGATAGAATGCTGCCCATCTCATGTCATAAAGGTGTAAAAATGCAGATTGAGAAGCGTATTTTTGGATGTGGCCAACGTAGAAATGTGTTTTGCTTGACCATGCATATTTGTTGCAGGGGGTTGTTTTTCTTTCCTTTTCTTTTTCAAGGAGAAAAGAAATGGGAGGAAGAAAAGAAAGCTGCTTGTTAACTGAAAAATAGAAATTAATTTAAAAAAAAAGTAGCCATCATTGGAAATGTTGTTGCAGACAAGATTCTCAAGTAGGAAGAAGGTTAGATTGGATGACCTCTTATTTTTCTTCCAACATTTAAGATTCTAGGATATCTATGAGTCACTAGACACAAGAATGCCAAGACTTTGAGTATTAGCCACAATGTGAATGTCATATTACATCTCAATCCCTCAAGTTCCTGTAAAAGGTAAAAATATAGCATAATGCACCTCCCCCACAGAGTAATTGGAAGAGCTAGGTAATTTAAATTGCCCAAAGTACTTTCCAAATCTAAAATGCTATATAAATGTTCATTACTCATTTATGGGAAAGGACTTGTTTATTTTGTGATTCAGCTTCCATCTGCACAGTTCATTATTTTTGAAGCTTCCAGGATCATTTGGGCAACAGTTAGAAGCCATGGTATTTGCATAGACTTTCAATTTTTATACTCTGATTTTCTTTGCCTACACTTACATACCTAAATGATGTAGTGAATGGAGAGTTGTCTTTGAAGTCAGGACAACCTGACTTTGGGGGGACTGCCAGCCTCTATTCCGTGCTGCCTTTCATTTAACCTCTCCTTGGTCCTCAGGAAATTCTTTTTAAAAAGTAATTCTTTATTAACGTTATTTCCCTCCAAGCCTTCCTTCATAACAAACATATATAACCAAGCAAAGAAAATCAAGATATTGCCGTCTCTGAGAATGCATGTCTGATTCTGTAGTTGATTGCATCTCTAAGAAGAAGTATGAGATATGCTTCATCATTAACCTTTTGAAATCATGATGGATTGCAAAGTTAGTCAAACTTTCAAGGTCTTCCAAAGTTGTTTCTTCTTATGTTGTCATGGTCATCATATAATTAAGGGGACAAATGAGAGGATAGAAGATCAAGGAGATAAGGCTGGTTTTGGCAAGAAAGTTAGAGGGGTGTTGGAGGAGGACATAGGAGAGAGCAGATCAGGGGAGGGGCTTTACAGTGGGATTGCTATTTTGGGGTTAGGGGGTAGGGGAAAGACGGGGAGAAAATTTGTAACTCAAAAATCTCATGGAAATGAATGGTGTAAACAAGAAAATAAATTAAAAATCTATATTAAAAATAAAATTTAAAACCCTCCTGCCTTTTTAATTTTCATAATTTCTGTTATGTATCTGCATCTTTATCCTATAAAAGTTCATCTTGCTTTTCTCTGAAACTGCTGGTTCCTCTTGGAACTTAGCTGGCTCCATGAGAGGTGTCAATCTCAATAAATGCCTATACTTGGATTAGAGGTAGTCTAAATGAATTCTTTGAGATGGTTCCACCACAACACATCATGAAACCACAACACTTTTTTGCATTCCTGGGTGAACAGAATCTAAATCCTAACCCTGGGTGGGCAGGTTTAAAACACATCACTTCTTAAATTATAGTGACTAGAAATGAACACAGTGCTCCAAAAGTGGATTGACAGACAAAGAGAAAGATTATTATAGCCCTTCTTCTGAATACATGGCTACCAACAGAAGACGGCGGGAAGAATTTGTTGGTTTGCTTGCCCGCTTTCTCTGCCGTATATGATCCTGTTAACAGAATTTCAAAATAGTGAAGGACTTCAGAAGTCATCTAGGACTGAACAGACAAATTCTCCTTTACAATGTCCACAGCAAGTGATTACCCAGTACTTCTAGAAAGTTCTCTATTAAAGGAGAACCTGATTCCTCCAGAAGCCGCCCCAACTTAGGAACAGCTCATTTTGGGAGGAAGCTATTTTTTTTTTTACAAGAAACCAAAATCTACCTCTTTGTATAGAGTTCTGGCCAGTCAAATTAAGTTTGGAGCAAGTTAAACAAGTTCAGAGACTTTTCGCATGAACTATTTTCTACCAATTAAGTCACCACTCTGTATTTAGCCAATTTATTTTTTGATCCCTTTATGGTTTTTTTTTTTCCTATCAAATCCTGTTTCAGTAGATTAGGCTTACAAGGCTAGCCTGTTGAGACTTCTTGGATACAAATATGTATCCAGTGTGTTTTTCAAGAAAACTAATGTAATCATAATTATTAAAAGAATCACAGCCTCCAGAAATAAGGACATGATAATCTCATTGTGCTGTGCCCTGGGCACACCACATTAGAGCATTTTGTTCAGTACTAGGTGCTGCCTTTTAGAAAAACATTGATAACCTGGAATATGTCCAAATGAAGGCTGAAAGAGTAAAAAAAATTTTTTTTTAAGGTTAAAGAGGGGTAGCTAGGTGGCCCCGTGAATAGAGCACTGGCCCGGGAGTCAGGAAGACCTGGACTTAGCTACCTGTGTGACCTTGGGTAAGTCACATAACCCCAACTGCCTTGCCTTCTCCCCTCCAAAAGAAGACAAAGAGTAGAGTAGACTGCCTCAGGAAGTAATGTGTTCCCCATTACTGGAGTCCTACAAAGGTTCGATGACTTCTTGCCACATAGATTGTAAAGATAAATTGTGCTCAGTTATTGTGTTGGAATACTAGCAGCCAAGTGGATCAGTGGATAGAGTGCTGGGTCTGGAGTCAGGAAGAGTCCCTTTCATGAGTTCATTTCCGGCCTCAGATACTAGCTGTGTGACCCTGGGTAAGTCATTTAACACACTTTGCCTCAGTTTCCTCATATATAAAAATGAGCTACAGAAGGAAATGGCAAATCACTCCAGTATCTCCACCAAGAAAACCCCAAATGGGGTTGTGAAGAGTCAGACATGACTGAAAAAAACTCAGCAACAACATTGTTGGAATAGATGACCTCTGAGGACCCACCCTTCTAACTCTAAGATTTTCTATTTTTCTTGTTATTTTCTTACTTAAATCTCAACTCCCTGTTAAGCATTTTTGTTCAACTCAACCTCTACTTTTCTTTCTTCTTCCAAGGTAAAAAGTCTTTAGGCTGATCTTTCAGAGATAACTATCTAAAGACTATTTTTCTTAGAAAAAACAAAAGAAAAAGGAAACTGAGTCACTGACGGCATAATTACAAACAGTGTACTATTATCACTGACAAGGAATTGATACCCAAGATAAGCAGGGAGGCAGGGAAGTGGTAAAAAGAAGAAAAAGAAACTAGTTTCTCTTGATGATCTCATATTGCCTGACCCAGATGAACTACATCCTGCTTCACAGAAAGAACTCTGCAGTCATATAGACTGTCTGTAATCATACCATTGACTTCGAATTGTTCTCAGCAGCCCTGTTTAAGGGCTTCCTTATTCCCTCATTTTGTCCATCACAAAGGAAAATAATTCATGATAATGAAGGGACTGGAAAAGATTATTTCTTAATGTACTTTCTAGATCAAACCTCTATGATGCTAAGTAATCAACACTGTAGCCACATGCCATCATATTTTACCACAGCCACTTCCCATTACATAATACATATATCAAATGTTCTAGGGGGGTGAATACTTTAGATAGTTTTAGATGATCATTTGTTTGTTGTTGATTTTTTCAATTGCGTCTGACTTTATGACCCTCTTTGGAGTTTTCTTAGCAAAGATATTGGAGTGGTTTGCCATTTCCTTCCAGTTCATTTTGCAGATGAGGAAAGCGAGGCAAATGAGTTAAGTGACTTGCGCAGAGTCACAGCACTAGTAAGTGTTTGAGGCTGGATTTGAACTCAGGCCCTCTAACTCCAGAGCCACCACTTTATCCATTGTGCTACATAGCAGTCCAATGACCTCTAGAGTCCCTTCCAACTTGGATTCTTTGAGTAAATAAAGAGTGATTACTTTAGGGACCATGGGTTATCACAATTAATTCTGAATATTTAACACCTGAAAATAATCTGGTATCTAATCATTTCACATTCATGCTGAGGCATCATTCTTGGCAGCTACTAGAGAAGTTATGATGCTTTTCTTCAGGGTTTTAATCATTCTTGTCTTTGCCTTTTATTATCAGAGCTATGCTAATCTTAGTGTAATGGGGGACTGATCAAGAGAGCCCCTGATCTGATGAATCCCCAAATCAACTTGATGAGATTGCAGATGATAGACTTTGTTTCAATCATCTGAGGAACACCTTCAATGGAAGTAGATCTAAACCCTGACATTTTGCCAACTGGTCTTCCAAGACTTGGGTTACTTGCTGATGACTGGTTAACTGAAGCTCAGGAGGATGGACTCTTATTAGAGAAGGCAATCACTTTGTGGTCTATTAAGGGTGAGCTACGAAATGACTCAGCCCTTTTTTCCCCCTTGTCAGTCCCTTGGACTTGCTTACTAGAATGTAGCAAGAGCAGAAGAATTTCTCTCTTCCTTCCTGCTCCCAGAATTAGAAAAGATGGCACCGTGCAGGGGAAGTCTATAGTGAGAGGCCTGTGCTTGCCCGTGTAAACTTGAGAAGAGAGTATTTGAAACTCAAGCTCTTGGCCTTTGAGTTTCCTTTTTGGGGGCATAAGTTAGAGACTAGAAATCCAAAATGGGCATTTCGCTTCACAGGGAAAAGGAGAAGAGTAGCTTCCACAGAGGATTAGCCTGAAGCTAAAAGAGAAGGGAGGAGTCACAAGGGACCTGGAGATCTGGATTGTGTCAAGTCTCCATAGTGCTGCTGTGAATTACTCAAATAAGGAAGGTTTAAGGTGAATGGAGAATATTTATTCATTGGTTCCACAACGCATCTTTACCTTGGAGAGAACTGAAGAGGGTACCCAACGAGGGTTAAGGCTGCCTGAGACCCCAAAATACCAACATGCCAGAGTCCTGCTGAAAGAATTCCACTCAAGTCTTCTCAGCCAAGGAAAAAGTAAAGTTTATTGAAAGATATGGGTAGACTCTTACAGAGTAAGTCTCTGCTAAGCTATTCTATGGCACTCTCACCTAGACCACATCTCTGCTAGGGCATTCTGTGGCTCTCACAGGGGAAGTATCTACCAAGCCATTCCACAGAGCTCTCACAAAGATGGAGGGAAGATGGAGTCTTATATATAGAGGAGTAAAACTCAAAAAGGGGGGGAGGGGTCCCAGAGCCTACACCTCATCAAGAACCAAATAAGTCTGAAATGTCACCTGAACTGCTTTATGTTTCTGTATTTGTTCATGGGCTCTGGGAAGTTTTTTGTTTGTTTTTTGCTTTGTTTGTTTTTTTGTGGCAGAGGAAATAAAAGCTGGCCTATACCCAATACCCATTTGTACTATGATTACTTATCATGGGAGTGATTACCTGTTACCCATATTTGGGGCAACCTACACATCAACCACATCTAAGCTTATTCAGATTTCTCTAGAGTTTCAATCTGGGGAGGGGTCAATGAGACAAAGTAAGATAATAACTCTTTCACGGCCAACCCCCAGCTTGGTCTGTTTGAGCCAAGAGTTGAGGCATGTGGGGAGAAGGTAGAAAGGCGAAACCTGGATGATGGGTAAGCACAGTAAAGCAATAAGGGTACAAACTCTTTTCATTTGAAGTCAACCTGTTCTCATTTTTCACTGATACATCCCTAAGAAAACAGAAGCTATTCACTTTCTTACCCTGAATTACTGTTTTCTCTTTTGGTTCTCAGTAATAATTTAGAGATCTGAAAGGAAGTTCATCTCTAGTTCATTGACTAGGTTCATATTTATCTTAAGGAATGCATTTCTTCATTTTCTCTATGCACTGCTAATAGTCTCTTAAAAGCTTTAAAGGGAAGATATTTTAAAGTGTTCGATGCCAAGGGATCAGGTTCCTCCCTTGCCTGTGACTTCTGCTGTTCTAATAAGTACCAGGCTATATACTCTGTCCTCAAAGCAACATGATCCTGACACAAAAGCCTTCTTCCTCTGGCCACTTCCTGCCTTATTTATATCCGCTTTCTAAGAGTGAATTACTTGAACAATCATCTATAATGTCTTTAAGTGTCCCAATAAAGTACGGGAACTGAAGATCCGGGAGGGGCAAATGCTAATGCTACCTCTCCCCTTATATTTTGATATATAACCACATTTGTGCTGGGGCCAGAAAGCAGCATTTGACCCTCTGGGTGAAGAGAGGAGGAGATGTTCTTTTTGTAATGTGGAAAAGAGGTCCAAATCCATCTGATATTTTTATAATGAAGGGAAAAGGCCCAACTCTAGTCCACTTCTTCTTTGTGGTTGTTGTCCTTACTGTATTCAGTCATTTCCACCCTTCATGACTGCATTTGGGTTTTCTTGACAAAGGTATTAGAGTAACTTGTCATTTGCTTCTCCAGCTCATTTTACAGATAAGGAAATGGAGGGTTAAGTAACTTGCCCAGGGTCACATAATTAATGTCTGAGGCCAGATTTGACTCAGGAGTCTCCCTGACTCCAGGCCTGACACTCAATCCACGGAGCCACCTAGCTGGCCCAAGTCTTCTTACCCCCTCCCCTATTATAAAAAAGAATGTTTGCAGGACACCCTTGGAGGTAGGAAGTGAGAGAGAAGAGTCAAAGATGATTCAAAAGTTTCAAGCCTAGAAAGCAATTATTCTAATTCCCACATTAGAGTCATTCTGTTAAGTTAAAGTTTTATTTCCTGACCGGTTCTGTTTCAATGTGAATATCTTCTTACCTTTAGGGGCTCACACATTAAGTCAAAATCATCTCCTAGAGAATTGATTTATATGGCAATCAGAAAGACAGAGCTGTGGCATTCCCAAAGGAAATGGAACAAAGGAAAGAAATGTTGTTGGGCAGGAGACAAAGGTCTTTAGCATTGATCGCTGTTGCATGTGAACATTTAAAGGGGAAGGATAGTGAAGGAACAGAATAAAATCTGAATGTCTTTCTCTTCCATATTAGCCAGGAGGGGCAGCCTTGTTGCAATGGATAGAGAGCTAGAGTCAAGGAGACCTAAGTTTACCTGCCTCTGACACATAGAGGTTGTATGACCCTGGGCAGGTTATTAAACTTCTCCATACCCAAAGTAACTCTCTAGAACTCTAAGTTGAAGAGAAAGTTCCAACTACTAAAAGTAGGGTGAGATTCCTTATCCAGGAATTCCCCAAACCAGTGAAAAGACAGGCCCATTAATCAGGAAGTTATATAGTTCTCATGGAGTTTCCCTCACATATCCAGGGACTGGACATAAGCTTTCTTCAAGTCAATGACAAATTATTTGTGATGGGATGACTCTGAAAGATGATCCATACCTAATAACCTTGTTTCAAATGATGAGGTGGCCTTGCTCCTTACCAAAGTTAACTCCTCCACTTTTTCAAGTGATCCCATTTCATTCTGTCTCCTCCAAGAAATTTTCCCCTTTGGCATTCCCACCCCTTCACTGATTTTCATTCTCTGCCTGTCTACTGCCTCATTTTCTTTTTACTTACTTTTTTTTTTTTGGAAGGGGGAAGGTAGGGTAATTGGGGTTAAATGACTTGCCTGAGGTCACATGGCTAGCCTTTTGCGTTAAGTGTCTGAGGCTGGATTTGAACTCAGGTCCTCCTGACTCCCGGGCCAGTACTCTATTCACTAATAGCCTAGCTGCCCCTAATGGCTCATTTTCTATTGCCTACAAAGATGCTTATTTCTCCCCCAACCCCAAAAAAAGTTCTCACTTATGATCCGTCCATCTCCACCACGGTCCTGGATCACTTCTGTCTTTTGTAACTAAATTCCTTGAAAAAGCCATTTAGAATAGAATAAATGCATCTACTTTCTCTCCTCTCACTCTCTTCTCGACCCCTTACAATCTGGCTTCTGACCTCATGGTTCCATTGAAACAGATTTCTCCAAAGTTACTCATGGTCCTAGCTGTCAAATCCAATGGCTTTTTCTCAATGACCTCTTTTCTTCATGACCTCCGCAGCCTTTGACACTGCTGATCACTCTCTCTTCTTTGGGGGCACCTCTCTCTCCTAGTTTTCCTCTTACCTTCTCTGTCTCCTGCTCTTTCCAGATCATGCCTTCTGTCCTGGGCCCACTCCTCTTCTTCCTCTATACTATTTCACTTGATGATCTCATCAGCTTCCAGGGATTCCATTACCATCTCTACGCTGATGATTCTCAAATCCATCTATCCTGTCCTGAACTCTCTGCTAACTTCCAATCTTGTATTTCCAACAGCCTGTCAGATATTTCTAAATGGTTGTCCAATAGACATCTTAAACTCAATACGTGTAACATGGAACTCTTTACCTTCCCCTCTAAACCTACCCCCATCTTACATGCTACTGTAGAAGGCAAAACTGTCCCCCCTGTGCCTTGGGCTCATAAAACAGAATTCATCCTGAAGTTCTCTCTGTCTGTCACTCCCCATATACTATCTGCTGCCAAGGTCGGGCCATTTCACCTTTACAGCGTCTCTTGAACATGACCTGTTTCTCTCTCCTGACACAGCCACTGCTCCAATGCAGGACCTCATCCTCTCAGACCTGGGTTAATATAATGGCCCACTGTGGGTCTTCCTACCTCAAGTCTCTCACCACTCCAATCTATCCTCCATTTGGCAACTAAAGTGATTTTTTTCTCAAGCACAGGTCACTACCACCACCACCCACTCAGTAAACTTCAGCAGCTCCCCAAAAGCAAATACAAAAGCAAATTGCCCCCAAAAGCAAATACAAAAGGCTCTGTTTGGCATGTTATAACCTATCCTTTTCCTGTCTTTCCAGTCTTCTTACACCTTACTCCCCAACACATACTCTCCAATCCATCCAGTAACACTGGCCTTCCGGCTGTTCCACAAATAAGATACTCCATCTCTCGGCATGACAAACCAAGTGATGATGGCAGGCAAAAGGACATTTGGAAATGAGATTTTGGAATAGAGCCTGTGTCAATGACAGCTCCCAGAGCTCCAATCATTTCTCTAAGCTCAAGCAAAGGTGTGGAGGGGCCAGTAGCTACAAGCCCAGGATAGTAACCATTCGAATCAGGCAAGAGTAGCATGGCAGCAGTTATTGAGTAATGACCAAGGACTGGAAAGAAAGTTCACTAGGCCAGCCTCCTGGCACACATGGCAGTTGTTGGCCAACTCGAGTATGATTAAAAGGTGACGGTGATTACAGTATATGAAGCTGTCTTAGTTATCTTCGTATGATAAGAAAGCAGAGGAAAGTAGGCAGCTGGGTGGTATAGTTAATAGGACCCTGGGCCTAGGATTAGACTCCAAGCTCAAATGTAGCCTCAGACATTTAGTAACTATGTTGCCCTGGACAAGTTAACTAACTTCTGTTTGCCTCAGTTTCCAGAACTATAAAATGGGGATAATAACAGCACCTGCCTCTCAGGTTTGTTATGAGAATCAAGGAAGATATTATTGTAAAATACTTAGTACAGTATCTGACACATAGTAGGTACTCTATAATTGCTTACTCTATTCCATTCCATTCCAAGTAGTTCAGATTCCTGTATTTCATCTGTCGTTACTTCTGAAACATACTCATCCATATATACTCATCTAAAGCACTAACAGTTTTTCTCCCTCAAGCTTTCTCTAGTACCTGGTCATTCTTTTGACTTAAGAGTCTCTAAATCCAACTGCAGCCAAAGCTGAGGAACATCAAGAGCCAGAGCCACAATAGGCAAGAATAAATCCAGACCTCGGCCTTCACTGACGTAATGGATTAAATGGATTATGCAGTTCCAGAAAGAAAGGCCCGGACACGCTAGCAGCCTTGAGTGCTTTCATCTTGCAGCAGAATCTTAATATACAACAGTACCAGAACTGAAGAGAACTGCATAGATCCTTAGGGGAGATTTGGCTCCCTGAGAAGCAAAGGAAGCTATTCTGATCGTTTATGCTCTTGGATGCTTGTCCTTGGCATTTTCTGATGGTTAAAATAAAGTCTGTCTTATATTCAGTGGTTGATTTTGTTTTTTTTTATGTTGACTACTTGCATAGGAGCTGAAGACCTTTTGCTTGCGAAGACCTAGACACATGCCAAGGGATGATATTCCCAAAGGAGACTTCAGTTGGGGAAAAAGCCAAAAGAGATTTCAGCAAAAAGCTCCTGAGTCTCAAATGAATTTTCATGAACCTAGAACTATAATTCTGAGCCACAGATTACATTTAAAAATTTTTTTCAATGCTTTATTTTATAGATTGATATATAGTTGTATATACATATATGTATGCATGGTTATCATATAATAACTAGATAACAATGGAGAAAATTTTAATTACAGGAGGATCATACTCATGTCTACATATGTGTATGTGTATATGTGGCATGTGTAAATGGGGATACATATATGTGTGTGTGTATGTACATACATGTGGTGAGGAAGAGGTACAACAGGAACCCCTCTGAACTAATCTTCCGACTGTATGCATACCATCAGGTTGGGTCCCTAGGGAGCAACTTGCTACAATTCCCTTCACAATTCTAGGAGTAACCATGGAGGGTTGGGATTTCTAGTTCTTTGGCTTCTGAGCCCCCACAAGTGTACTATCCATTAGCATCAGTTAGTTTGATAGGATTTACAGAGAAGGATTAGCAAAAAAGTGGGTTCAAAACAATGTGACCAAATTGGGGTAAACTCTCCCCTCACACAAACAAAGGGTTTGAGGAAAGTGAACTCAAAAATAAAGTACAAAGGTATTCAGGAGCACATGTAGAGAGATGTGTGTGTTGATGAAAGCACTCATATTCAGGAACGAGTATAGGGAATGCATGGGGCTAGGCTCTGAAGGATCAGCACCCCTCTATAGTCTGTAACTGGCAGTTTTTCCATCATAAAGGGGTCACAATCTCTGCAGCTGCCAATGTCCTCAGGTGTAGTAGGCCAAGACTTTCTGGGGTCTTGGCCACACTAGCCCCCCAGTTCTATGAGGTCATTAGGCAGATATGCAAGGAGAGTATAATCTTGTTGGGTGCATGCTCTCATTGGTTTCATGAATATCTAAAGAAAGCACTGAGTTAATTTGCAAGTCTTGATTGTAACACCCTGTTTGTTTGTGCCTCTGGACATGGTCCTAGGATAAAGAGCTTAAGGAGTGATTGGCTTTGGGTAGAGAAAGATCCAGACCAAGGGTGGTTCCTTGCATTCTGCTAAGGGTATATAAAACCTTGTAAGTTCCACATATCTTTGGGTTGGTATGGAATAAGCTCTGCAATAAACAAAATAAAATACATCCCCGTCTCTCTCCCTCTTTCCTTTATTCAGCTGGAAGTTTTCTCTCACTCTCTTTATTTCACTCAGCTGGTAGCGAGGCCCAGACTGTGCTGGCCGCAGCACTCAGGTGATTGTCTTTCTACATACCTCTGTAGATGTTTACTCTGTCATCAGTCTGCTACAGTTTCTGATAGATTCTACTATTAATTCTGGTGATTGATCAATCTGAATTAGTAGATAGAATTTCCTTTCTGAGAGCTCTCTACAGCAGTGAAATCATAGGGCTGAATATATATGTGTACAAATATGCATGTGCACATATTTGCATATATACACATGTGTATTACATATACCCAGCCCAGTGGTTTGCATGCATATGTAATATGTATTAGAATGTATGTTATTGTTCAGTTGTGTCCAATTCAACATGACCCCATTTATGATTTTCTTGGTGAAGATACTAGAGGGGTTTGCCATTTCCTTTTCTAGTTCATTTTACAAATGAAGAAATTGAGACAAACAGGGTTAAGTGACTTGCCCATGGTCACACAGCTAGTAAGTGTCTGAGGCAAGATTTGAACTCACAGAAAGGAGTCATCCTGACACTGCTCCACCTAGCTGCCCCATAGACAAATATAAATATTTCCAATCCTTTTATTTCATCAGAATATATAGCTCTCAGAGAAGAAATCAACTTCCATCCATACAGATCAATCAACAAATTTATTAACATACCAGACACAGTGCTAGGCATTGAGAATAAAAATTGGTCAATAATTCTTTTGTAGTCAGTCTTGGGCCACTGAAAGCTTAAGTGTTCAGGGTCACAAAACTAATATGTATCAAAAGTGGGACTTGGATCCAGGCCTTTCTCACTCTGAGGCCGGCCATCTATCCACTACACGATACTGCCTCTCATCTATATATCACATGAGATAGAACATATTGATAAAAATATAGATCATATATGTCTGGAAAGGGAGGTAAACCAGTTACATACTGAGAATAAGGAATAGCACATGAACCACCAAAGTATTTAACTAATATCCATTATATGCAAAAACCCAAGGGAAGGCCTTCATTGTGTTGAGAAGCTCTTCTATGAGATGCCTGTGGAAGGACACAGGTAAAAATATCTCAAGATGGGAAAGGATGGATGGATTGCAGTTTACAGCATTGAAGGAAATATAGTGACAAAATCATGAACTCATAGAATAATCAAAGTAGCACATTTTGCTAATTAACATTTTGTAATATAGGAACATGCAAATTGATGCTTTCAGTGTTCAGGTTCAAAACCACAGCAAGCTACTGACATGTGTTAACAATGAATTGCTGACATACTCAACCATGCCTTGAAAATGATCACTGATGACAACAATACTCCAACATAGGTTCAGAGAGTAACAGATTTATGGTGGGACTTCAGTCATCGCGCATCTTTTGCCCTGTGGCCCTCACCAAGTCTCTCAGTGCCTTCACTGTCATGTCTATAAGAGACTAGATTCATTGAAAATAGTCCTGACCTCTAAATTATAAGACCTCTATTCCAAATTTGGTTCTACTTCGTACAACTTGTATGACCTTGAAACAATCACTTAACCCTCTGGGCCTCAGTTTCCCCATTTTTGGGAGGGCAGTTGGGGTTAAGTGACTTGCCCAAGGTCACACGGCTAGTTTTTTTATTTAAATGTCTGAGGTCGGATTTGAACTCTGGTTCTTCTGACTCCAAGGCCGGTGCTTTATTGACTGCACCACCTAGCCGCCCCAGTTTCCCCATTTTTAAATGAAAAGTTTGGGCCACATATTGAGCTTTTTCATTTCTCTCAAGACTTGTATGGAGGACCTTCAGGATTCAGCTATACAAATCTAGAACTCAACAAAAACTTTAAATAGGCAAAATTGGCAGTGCAAAGAATCTCACCTCTTCTGTCAGTGTCTCTCATCACCTCATCTACTCTAGCATAGACGTATTGTCTCTCACTTCACCTCACTTTCATTTTGTGTCTCATTTCCCTCTCATTTCCCTAAGTCCTACCTCTCAACTAGAGAACCTGTCTTCATTAAGTTGTTAAGTGATATCTGTTTATTCCCTCCCCCTCCACTTGGAGTTCAATAGCATCTGGGTGGTTTGGTGGTTTAGTGGATAGAGTGCAGGACCTGAAATCAGGAAGACCTGAGTTCAAATTTGACCTCAATACACTTATTAGTTGTGTGATCCTGGGAAAGTCACTTAACCCTGCTTGCCTCAGTTCCATCATCTATAAAATGAGCTGGAGAAGGAAATAACAAACCACTCCAGCATCTTTGCCAAGAAAATCCCAAATGGGGTCATGAAGAGTCAGACACAATTGAACAACAAAATTGGAGGCAAAAAATTTTCAGGACCTAGGCAAAGAACTCTTTGAGAATTAAAGTGCTTATCATTATCATACAACTAAAATTCTGGTTTTATTATGCAATTAGGAGTATTTTAGAATAACTGTCTTATTTGATGCCACTGCCTGAAGGTCAGGCATGTTTAATTACATCTCTCTCCTAGAACTCTCTTGTACCTTAAAGGGATTTGGGGGGTATCTAGTTTTTCTGTCATAGGTTTAAACCCTCCAGCAATTATGTTCACTAATTTAGAGGGTCTCCAAGCATCTGAGTTCCATTTAACCACTTAACAGTCAGATTAGCTTTTACAAAGGAACATTTGCTTCAAAAGTAGAACAAGAACAAGCACACAAACATGCCTCCTCAAACACTGGATGTGGTGTAATCTTCCCTGGCGCTGCCTCAGTCTCTGAAGGGAGGCAGGGGAGGGGGGTGGGAATTAGGTTCCCAATTTAACTCAATTTCTACATAGTATGGTCCCACAAAGTTCTATGTCTTCACTGTCACATCCAGTCTACAATCATGACTCCAAGGTGCCCACAGCTCAGGCTCCCAGGTCTATGGACTCCACCCATTATAAAAGGAAATAGTCTAAAACCTGTTTTTCAGGCCACAGTGCCTAAGAAAGAGAGGGCAAGTCTTCTCTTCCCTCCACTCAGTATAGTTCATGGTACCCGTGAACTGGACTTTCATCCTTTGGATACTGCTAAAAAGGCGAGCAGGACTATCCCAATCTAGTAGTTTAAAATGCACATCTTCTTCCAGCTAAGAAGTGAATGGAAAAGGCTGCTCTTACCCATGTTGTAAGGGATTGAAGAATGGTTTGTCCACGAAGTAGGCCTCTAATGTCTCCCAGGTAGACAGATGCCTCCATCTTAGGTGATGAGCATGTGTCAAAACTCCATTACATTAGGAAGGAAAACTTGTAAGGATGGCTAGGTGGTACAGTGAATACAGCACCAGCCCTGGAGTCAGAAGGACCTGAGTTCAAATCTGGCCTCAGACACTTAACACAAAACCTAGCCGTGTGACCTTGGGCAAGTCACTTAACCCCAATTGGTCTCTCCAAAAAAAAAAAAAGCAGAAAAAAAATGAAAACTTGGGTTTCAGACCACAAAGCTCAAGTCTTGATCTCACACCCTCAGCTCTAGAATGTATGGAAAATTATCAGTCTGATTTCTTATATTCCACAGCTGCTGTCCTACTCTGCCTACTCCTAAAGTCATTCCAAATGCTGGCCAGATAGGAGACAGCATCCACCAGAACCAAGAATAGTGCCTATCTAGGTCTCAACTAACTGACCAAATTAAAACCATCAAAGGGAAAAGGAACAGTCAAACAAATCAATCAACCAATAAAGCAAGCATTTATTAAATACTAAATACTAAAATTAAATACTAAATATTAAATGTGCCAGGCATTGTATTAAGCACTGAAGTTGCAAATGTGATGAGAGGGTCCTGGCTTACGGGGGCCAGACCTTAGAGAATGTACAGATAGTCACTGCCTTTCTCCACTCTGAGAGACCTTGTGGAATCTTAGGGGTAAGCCGATTTCTTTCCACAATGACTCAGGGGTTTGCACCATATAATAATGAAGAGTTTTGTCATTGACTGCTGAACCTAGAAGAACTGATGACTCAGAGGTTGCTGAGCCAGAATTCTGAGGGTACACAAAACAGGCAACTGGCAGCTTCATTGCTGTTTCCTATGTGGCTTCTAGTGAGGCAGGACTGTTTGACATGTCTCTAGGAGTCATGGTGGCGAAGGGCGGCTGCCCTATCCCCCATCTGGCCATGGAAGCTCCCAGAACAAGGTCCCTTCTGTTCCTTTGTGTTTGTTATCACCTGATTTTAGGAGAATGAGAATCTCAATAAGAAATTGCCCTGACAATAACCTCATGAGAGCCAAATGACTGGGGAGGCCTGGCAGGCCAGGGCCGAGGCATCATTGACAGCATCCACCAGAAGCAAGAACAGTGACTAAGACAACAGTCATGGAAGCAAAAGTTTCAGGCCTGAGACACCCATCGAGGTCAAGTGGAGTTGAAGAGAGAGTTGATCTGAGGAAAGGCAGTTTCAAAGAACACGACCGCCCCTCGTGGCAACACCGATTGCTAGTGATAGACTCTAGAAGTGCACTGAGCCCAGCAGAGAACTACCTACCCCCAAGAGGAACTTCGCAAGGACCATACAAAGTTAGAAAAGAACTTCTGTACAGGAATTGTGAATGAACTCTTTGCCACATTTGTCATCCACATATGTGTTTCACTACCATTGTACCTTAGAGCCGTCTCTCTCTATGGAAGATGTCTGTGTTTGTGCAAGAGTGCACCCCAAGTTTGAGGGGGGAATGTTTTATAGCATGTATTGTTAGTTTGTCTTCTTACCAAATTCATTTTCATGGCTGACAGATTTGGGGGACTCTTTCTTTTTTGGACAGGGGAAGGCAGGGCAATTGGGGTTAAGTGACTTACCCAGGGTCGCACAGCTAATAAACGTATCAAGTATCTGAGACTAGATTTGAACTCAGGTCCTCCTGACTGCAGGGCCAATGCTCTATTCATTGTGTCACCTACCCACCCCCGGAAGGCAGGAATTTTAGATGGAACTTGAAAGAAGATACAAGGCAGAGAGCAGAGGGAGAACTTTATAGGAATGGAAGATGGCCAGTGAAAATGCACAGAATTAGGAAATGAAGGTTCTTGCTCAAAGAACATCAAGGAGCCTAGTGTGCCTGGATCACAGAGTAGAAGGTATGATACGTAAAGTGTAAGGATCACCACGAAGTCGTGAGGAACAGTACTAGAAGTACAGCCCTCAAGATTTCTCCTTGAACTCTGAGAGTAGTAAGTAGGTAGCACCTGCCTTCTGGGCCCCTCAAAGTTGATAGATACAAGATGCATGCAGAATAGATATAAAGTAACCCTAGAGGAGCGAGCACTAGCATCTGGGGAGGGGAAAGGGTGAGGAGATACTAGAAATTCTTCCCACAGAAGATGGAATTTGTGTTGAACTTTGAAAGAAGCCAGAGATTCTGGGAGGCAGAGATGAAGAAATTCATTCGAGTTTGTATAATAGCGCACGATCACAGATCACAGATTTAGAGCTAGAAGTAATCTAATCCAACACCTTCATTTTACAGATAAGGAAACTGAGACTCAGAGAGTTTAAGTGATTTGCCCAGAGTCATACAGTCAGTAAATATTAGAAGCAAAATCTGAATCCGGATCTTCTTGACTCCGACTCCAACACTATGCCATGTTATCTCTCTAATATAGTGTCTTGAGTGGGGATCCCAAGTAGACCAGTCTGGCTGATTAATAGAGCATGTGGCAGGAAGTAATACGTAAGAGCGATAGTAAAGGCAAAAAGATGCCATAAAATGCCATGAAAGCATGCAAACTCTGACATACAGTTTCTTTTATCACTACTCACTACCCAAGAGGGCTGTAGTCATCCTGGGGGTTTTTGTCACTTAATTTTTATATAGGCACCATCTCCTTGCAGCTTTCAAAAAATAAGAGCCAGCAAAATTCAAGATTAAATAAATAAATAAGGATATGAAAATGTCATCTGAAAAAAAGTAATTTGTATTCTTCTCTTCAATCACTTTCAATAATCATTGCAGAGAAAAGACAAAGAATTCAATCAGCATTTTTATGCCAGACACTGAGCTAGATGCTGGGAATTCAAGGACAAAAATGAAACAAAAAGGAAACAACATATAGGAAGATGAATACAAAATATATACAAAGTAATTGGTTGGGGATGGAACAAAGAAAAGCCTTATACTAGAGAGAGCCGGCTTGCTCTCAGAATAACAAAGGGACCTAAGGTTTCCTAGAGGGAGAGATGAGGGAGCAAGGCAGGTACTGGACTTGTCCATCCAGAGGCAGGAGATGGGAATGTCACATAGAGGAAATGCCAGGCTGGCCAGTTGGCTAGACCATAGAGTAAGTGAAAGGGAAGAATGTGAAATGAGTGGGTGAAGAAAATAATGTGAACTCAGACTGGAGACAGAGTTGGGAGCCAGATAATGAAGGGGTTTATTTAATTTTTATTCTTAAACACAAAATAAAACGAGCATTTCCATATTCACCATGGAGCAGAACAGGACTGTGAATCTCCATTACGTAGAGCTTGCTTTCCTTTTTAAGTATATAATTAATTCAATGTATAACTTTCAAAGCTTTCCTGATTGTTTGTGATTCCTTCTGGCCTTCCTTCTGTTCTCTTTGGGAGTAGGGAGAACCATGTCTGCAGCATTCCCTCCCTCCAATTGAAAATTAAAAAAAATACTTGTAAGAAATATGTAAAATCAAGCAAAACAACTTCCCTCATTGGTCATGTCCAAAAATGTCTATCTCAGTCTGCATCTATCGAGCTCTCAATAAGAAAATGGGTAGCATGATTCAACATGCTTCTTCCTGGAGCTATGTTTGATCGTTTCCTTGCAAAAGGTTTTAAACACCAGACAAAAGAGTTTTATGCTCTATTCTAGGGGTAATAGGGAGCTCCAGGAGCTTTTGAGTGGGAACTGACATGTTCAGATTTTACTTTATAAATGTGACTTTGGCAGCTGTGTAGAAGATGGTTTGGGGGAGGGGAAAGATGAGGAAAGGTAGTGATTTAAGAGATAAAATCAATAGAACAGGGGAGAAAGGATGAGGCCCTGAATTAGGGTTTAGTGGGGAAAAAAGAAAACCTGAAGCCTTCCTATCCTCTGTCTCTTATCATATGTGTGTAAGTTGTGTATGTGTATATGTGTATACCATGAACATTTATATGCCCGTGTGTGTGCACACGTGTGTATGTATGTGTATGTATATGCGATATGTCTAACTGACTATTCAGAGGTTTGTTGTTGATCAATCAGTCTCATCAGACTCTGTGACCCAATGGACCATAACATGCTAGGTCATTCTATCCTCTGCTATCTCTTGAAGTTAATCCAAGTTCATGTTTATTGTTTCTTTTTAAAATTAAATTATTTTAAGGGGCAGCTAGGTGGCACAGTGAATAGAGCACTGGCCCTGGAGTCAGGAGGACCTGAGTTCAAATCCAGCCTCAGACTTGACACACTAGCCATGTGACGTTGGGCAAGTCACTTAACTCCAATTGCCCTCCAAAAAGCAAAAAAAAAAAATACTTTTCCCAATTACATGTAAAAACAATTTTTAGCATTCAAAAAAATTTTTAAGTTCCAAACTCTCTCAACCTTCCTTCCTTCTTCCCTTCCCTGAGATGATAAGCAATTTGATATAGGTTATAGATGTGCAATCATGTGAAACATATTCCCATATTAGTCATGTTGTGAAAGAGAATACAAACTAAAAAAAAAAAAAATCCATGAAAAAAATAAAGTGAAAAGTAGTATGCTTTGATCGGCATTCCAAGTCTGTTGTTTCAATGACACTATCCATCTTAGCCTCTGCTGTCGCCTTTTTCCCAACCTCAGGGTCTTTTGAGTCAATCCTGTCTTTCTCATTATGTGACCAAACTACAAAGGCTTCAGCTTCAGTATTTGACCTTATAGTCAATAGCCTGAATTAATTTCTCATAGAATTTAAGGAAGGAACAGCATACACACTCAAGTGGGTATCTTACCCTATAGGAAAAAAGAGGGGTAGAGGATAAGAGGGGGAAGGATAGAAGGGAGGTCAGATTAGGGGAGAAGGTAGTTAGAAGCAAACATTTTTGAAAAGGGATAGAGTCAAAGTTTGCAGGGTCAGAGCCAAGATGGCGGCGTAGAAGAAGCAAGGCTTAACAGCTCCCACACAACCACCCTAAACACCCATAAAATATGACCCCAGACAAAGTCTAGGACTCTCAGACTCACAAAAATACAGAAAACACATCTCTCACTGAAGATGGCTCGGCAGCAGGGGCTCATTGTGGCAGGCCAGGAGCCGAGGCCAGCCCAGCGTGAAGCCGAGACCTCAGCCAGGCCCGGGGTGGTGGGAAGGAGTCAAGCCAAGCCAAGCCGAGCCATGCTGTAGCCAGTCTGCAGGAGAGAAGATCTACAGCCTCCAGCACCTCCACATCTACCAAGGCGTGAAAAACAGGGATTGGAGAGGTGCAGCTTGGCAGGAGGGGCTCATGCAGCAGGCCAGCAGGCCTAGGAAAGGACCAGCCCAAGCCAAAACAGCAGCAGCAAGGGCAGGCCCCAGGGTGGTCAGGAGGAGCCAAGACTCCCAAGCCCCAGCTTGAGTCTACTTCAGAGAAGATCTACTGCACCTGAGGGAATCTTCACATCCAGTAAACCAGGATTAGTGACCGTCAGGGAAAGTGAAACTTTGAAACTTAATTTGGGGGAGGAAAAGCAGTTTGGCCAATCTGCCCCTGGGGCAAGGAAGCAGTAGGGGAAGGGAACCACTGTAACCGGGCTGCTTCAGAGCCCCTGGACTGCAGACTCCGCAGGGTGCTGAAACAATTGATCAGGGCCAAGTGCTCTTGCATTGAGTGGCCTGGATCCAGATCATGGTCTTGAGTGGTGGTCCTGGGCTGCACTTTCAGCAAACCAAAGCTGGGGGGATTTGCAACACCCACCTAATAGCTCCGGCAGCTGGGAAAACCCCAGCGATTTGGAACAGAACTTTCCCCCCTTAAAGCAGAGTTTCACAGAGCTAAAAAAAAAAACAAAACCAACCAATTAATTGACTGGCCAACATGACGAAAAGTAAGCAAAATAAGAACAGCAATAAAATTCTAGAATCCTTTTTTGTGGACAAAAGGATCAAAACATGGAAGAGGAGGAAGACAACACAGTCAGAACTCCCACACCAAATGCTTCCAAGACACTTGAAGAATGTCTAGAAGCTATACATCAACTGAAAAGGGACTATGAAAACCAAATAAGAGAAGTGGAGGAAAAATTGGAAGAGAAATGAGAATGATGCGAGAAAATCATGAAAAAAGAGTCAACAACCTGACAGAAGAAAACAACACTTTAAAAAAAAAGATTAAATCAAATGGCAAAAGAGGTCCAGAAAGACAGTGAGGAAAAGAATGCCTTAAAAAGTTGAATTTCCTCGATGGAAAAAGAATCTCAAAAGCATTCTGAAGAGAATAATTCCTTCAGAATTAGAGTGGAGCAAGTGGAAGCTAATGACTTCATGAGAAACCAAGATACTATTAAACAGTTACAAAGAAATGAAAAAATAGAAAGCAAAATGAAATATCTCCTTGAAAAAATCACTGACCTGGAAAATAGATCCAGGAGAGACAATTTGAAAATCATTGGTCTACCTGAAACCCATGACCAGAAAAAGAACTTGGAAAGCATCCTTCAAGAGATCCTCAAAGAAAATTGCC
>CM053594.1:218627196-218651861 GCA_028646575.1 Pseudocheirus occidentalis
GGGGGTGAAGGTTGTTAGAAGTACACACTTCTGTAAAGAGACAGGGATAAAGTAGAGAACAGAACAAATGGGAGGCAGGATAGGAAGGAGGGAAATATAGTCAGTGTTATACAATATGTCCATTGTGGAGATGTTCTATGTAACTACACATGTACAGCCTATATTGAATTGCTTGTCTTTCCAGTGGGGGTGGGTGATGAGTGAGGCTGGGAAAGAATCTAGAATTTAAAGTTCTAAAATCAAATGTTAAAATATATGTATGTATACATGTTATTATTATTTACATGTAACTGGAAATTAAGATATACAGGCACCGGGGTAAGGAGATCTATCTTGCCCTCTTGGAAAGTCAGAAGGGTGATGGGGAGGATATAGGAGAAAGCAGATTGAAAGAGGGGGTAAACATGGCATCGCTGTTTTGGAGTGGTGGATAGGAGAAAGATGGGGAGAAAATATGTAACTCAAAATCTCATGGAAACGAATGACGTTAAACTAAAAATAAACAAAAACTTAATTTAATTAAAAAAAAATATATATATATATACATATTACCAGAAAAAGAAAAGAAAGAAAAATACTACCAAAAACAAAAAAAGAAATTCAGTTGAAAAGGTTTGTCAGATATGGCTAAGAGAAAAGTACAGACTAGTCCCTGGGGGGTGGGGTGGCAGCAGCAACAGCTGCTTCCAGAGTGGTCAGCTCCACAGACGGTAAGGGGACTGAACAACTGATGAGAAAGACAATATGAGGATCTCTTTGCTGGCAGTAAAGCAGTATTCTGTTGCTTTGTCCATGCCTGGATATGGGCCCTGGGGTGAGGAAAAGCACTGGCATAGTAGAGCTAATGGCAGCAGTGGAGAGGGAATCCTCCTCACAGTTCCAGGACAGAAAAAATACTTATGGTCACTCACTGACCAGAGCACAGGCCAGGAAAGGAATACATACCTCTCCTTAGATCATTACCTTAGAAGAACTGAAAACTTACAGGTCCCTAGAAGTATCTCTAAGAACAGCTGCACAAAACCCCTGAAGCTTGGGACAGTGTGCCCTCCACACTGGAAAGAGAGCCCTACCTTAACAAAGAGCTAAAACAACAGAAAAAAACTCAGACTATAGAATCTTACTTTGGTAAAGAAGATCAAAAGATAATAACCAGAAGAAAACAACAAAATAAAAGCTCCTACATCCAAAATCTCCAAGAAAAATATGAATTGGTCTCAGGCCACAACAGAGCTGAAAAAGGATTTTGAAAATCAAGTAAGAGATGTAGAGGAAAAACTGGGAAGAGAAGGACGAGTGGGCCAAGAAAACCATGAAAAATTATTCAACAGCTTGCTAAAGGGGACTCCCAAAAATGTGAATAACACCCTAAAAAATAAATCAGACCAAATGGGAAAAGAGGTCTAAAAAGTCAAAAAGGAGAATGCCTTAAAAAGCAGAATTGGCCAAATGGAAAAAATTGGCCAAAAGCTCACTGAAAAAAAAAAATTTCTTAAAAATTAGAATGGAACAAATGAAAGCTAAAGACTCTTATGAGAAATCAAGAAATTATAAAACAAAACCAAAAGAATGAAAAAAAATAGGAAGACAATGTAAAATACCTCAATGGAAAAACAACTGACCTGGAAAATAGATCCAGGAGAGATAATTTAAAAATTACTGGACTACCTGAAAGCCATGACCAAAAAAAGGGCTTAGATACCATCTTTCAAGAATTATCAAGGAAAACTGCCCTGATATTCTAGTACCAAAGGGTAAAATAGAAACTGAAAGAATATACCAATCTCCTCCTGAAAGACTTTCCAAAAAGAAAACTCCAAGGAACATTATAACCAAATTTCAGAGCTCCCAGGTCAAGGAGAAAATATTGCAAGCAGCCAGAAACAATTCAAGTATCATGGAAACACAAACATGATAACACAGAATTTAGTAGCTTCTACATTAAGGGATCAGAGGGCATGGAATATGATATTCCAGAGTTCAAGGAGCTAGGATTAAACCAAGAATCACCTACCCAGCAAAACTTAGTGCAATCAAGGAGAGGGGAAAATTGACATTCAATGACATAGAGGAATTTAATGCATTCTTTAGAAGCCAGAGCTACATAGAAAAACTGACTTTCAAATAGAACTCAAGAGAAGAAAGAAAAGGTAAATAAGAAAGAAAAATCATAAAGGACTTATTAAAGTTGAACTGCTTACATTCCTATATGGAAAAATGATAATTGTAACTCATGAGACTTTTCTCAGTATTAGGGTGGTTGGAAGGAGCACTGGCCCTGGAGTCAGGAGGACCTGAGTTCAAATCTGACCTCAGACACTTAACACTTTACTAGCTGTGTGATCTTGTAAAAGTCACTTAACCCCAACTGCCCTGATTTTTCCCCTCCAAAAAGCAAAAAAAAAAAAAAAAAAAGAATAATGTCCAGAGCAAGATTACTAAAAAGGAAGATGCTCTATAAACCTTAAAGGAAGTTATGGTGTTATATACATGCTCAATAAACTATTATGACAGTCTCACTGTACTCTGCCCTGGTCAGACCACATCTAGAACAGCATATATAGTTCTAGACACCCTATTTAATAAGAGGCATTAACAATCTGGAGCAGGTGGAAAGCAGTGTTATGGTATAAAAGAAATCTATTGAAAGAATGATGACTGTTTAGCCCAAAGAGAAGATTTTAAGAAGGATGCTGATCTCTAGAGGAAATGACTAATACCAATGGACAAAGAGGCAAATTTTTGTCTCAATACAAGAAAGAACTTGTGGGAGGTGCACAAAGATCATACAGGTGGCCGTAAAAGGAGTATGCTTTTTGCCACTGAAAATTTTCAGACACTGGACAAACTCTTCAGGGATGTTAGAGTTTAATTTGTTTTTAGAGCTTAATTTATTTTAAATGTTAGAGCTAACATTTGTTTTTCCCTATAAGCTGGACAAGATTACCTTTGAGATCTCCTTTCAGTTCTGTAGTTCTATGATCATAAGCAGACTAAGACTAAATACAGCTGACTAAGAGTAAAATATAAAGAGCTTTCAGATAAACATCAACAATTACTTTCTGTTTTATTTTTTTTTGGAGGGGGAGGGACATTCAGATTTAAGTGATTTGCCCAAGGTCACACAGCTAGTAATTGTCTAAGGTTACATTTGAACTCATGTCCTCCTTACCCAGGGCCAGTGCTCTATCCCCTGTGCCACCCAGCTGCCCCAACAATTACTTTCTGAATAAGAAAGAATAAAATCTGGAAAAGTAGGTGTAACTGTCATACCACCTCATTATCCTTGTAGTTAGTTATATCTATACATAATTTTTACACCAAAATCTCAATACATTTGAGCACTAGTTGTGGTTAACTAATGCACTACAGAGGTTACAATACTGTAACGGCACCACAGGAAAAAGGAAGGACTGTGATCTCTGAGTCAAGTTTTTTTTTAAGGCAGAAACCTCAACTCCCTGGGTGAAGAACATAAAAACTTACTCAAGGAGCAATGAAACCATATTTGACCTAGGTTAAGTGTAATCTGTGGGACTAGAATCAAAATGACTCCTTTTCTTGAGTTCAAAGCTGGTCTCAGACACTTGTTAGCTGTGTGACCCTGAGCAAGTCACTTAATCCTTTTTGCCTCAGTGTCTCCATCTGAAAATGAGTAGGAAATGGAAATGGCAAGCCACTGGAGTGTCCCAAGTGGGGTCACCAAGAGTCAGCCACCATTGAAAACGACTGAAAATAACAAAGTCTAATCCCAAATGAAGAGATTCTCTTTTTGAGGCAAACATTAATCTTGAAGAGTCTGTGGCCCAAGGGAGTTATACAGGATAGGCTGGCTCTGTGAAACTGTACTGTTTCTCAAAACAGCAAAAGATGGAAGTTTATCTTAACGCCATTAGTTCTCTCTTCTCCACAATAGGTAGTAACTACTGTCCAGCTAAAAGACGTTTTAATGTAATATGAAATGGATCTGAAGGGCAGTGAACAAAGGTCATACTCGAAAGCTTTTTTCAAATATACTGGAAGAGAAAAGCCACAGGGTTCTTTTCTTGGGGCCACTTATCTTGCCCTTCAGAAACTGTTTACTCATCAACAAAATGGGGATAACAACTGACCCACTTACCCCACAGGGCTGGGAGGAAAATGTCCAGTGAAACTTATAATGCAATAGAAATATGAATATATTACTACTTCTGACAAAATTATGACTCATTCATCTAAGCACATCCATTGGGCAAAAGTTTACACTCAGTTTAGCAGGTTTTTAAGTAAAACAGTTGTTGTCAATACTTTTATTCTAGACTCTCCACTGCACTTTAGCTTAGTAAAGAAAACTGTATTATGAAGGAAATCGTTAACTACAAGTAAGACTGGTACAATACAAAGTCATTATTAGATTTTTAAATGGATGATCATATATTAGATATAAATAAGTTTCTACAAATAAATAAGACAAAAAAAATCAAACATAAACACAATTCTATCAACGTGAACAAAGAGAAAAAGAATGAAGAAATACTTAAGAGTTACGGATATTGGAAATAATTTAAAAAGTATACCACCTAAGGATCAATTCTTGAGGGAAGCAATAGGATAAAGAAAGCTTATACTTAATAAGTTACCATAAATTGATTTAGTTTTTTCCTACTAAAATTATCTACTTTAGACCAGATGAAAACATACAACATCAATACTTAAACCAAAAAGAATTAGTGTCTTATTTATAAAAGCAATTTTTCCCACCAACATTATTTCTAATATGAGATGAAAAATTTACAATGTAATTTCTTTTTTTATACATACGACAAAGGAGAAAAATATTAACATTATCTTATTTGTTCATGATAACTAGCATTTATATAGCATTTTAAATTTGCAAAGTGCTACATAAATATTATCTTATTTGAGCCTCATAACTCTGCGAAGTAGGTGTTATTTATCATCTTCCTTTCAGAGATGAGGTCTTCCTGAATCCAGGTCCAGTGCTCTATCCACTGCCCTAACTTGGCTCCTTTGGATGATAGTTATCTATTTTTGCTCACCAATTGGAACTCAAAGCTTTTTTTACCCCCAATATGCAAAAAAGAAATTTAAATAAATTGCTAAAAGAATTCATTACAAATCACTGGAACAAGGATTTCAAACCATAAGTCCCTTCCTACTAATTTGACTATATGCTACATAATTCTCTTCTTGAAATGTTATTTAAAAAAAAAATAAAGTCATTTCAAATTGAATACTTACCATGATACCACCATTTTGTTTTCTTTGGATTCTTGTTACATGTTCTTACATAGAAAGAATTATCTGGTGGCCGCCTCTAAAACCAGAAAGTTTAATGGATAAAATAAATAGCTTTTAAAAATTAAGTGAAAAAAAAATAAGTGAAATATTTTTAATAACCCTTAGTTATATAAAATCTGTGTACATAATGTTTAGAAAATGGACATGAAATCAATATGTATCTGTATATGATATCAATGACAGCAAAAAGAACAGAAAGCTTTGTATTTTGGGAAATTATACTATTAGTAATTAAACTGTTTAAATGTCACATATTGTTACATATGTTCTGTGGATAGAGAAGAGACAGAGACTCACTAGAGAAGAACCAATATAGAAGGGAGAATCAGATTTCAACCATTTATGTGGGCATGTACACACATACACACATGTTCATCTATGAAGGAAGGAATCAAAGATTGCTATGACAATTCCTTATGGCCCCTTTGTAAAGAACTGACTTCGTTGTAATGACTTTTAATGCAATTAGTGCCTTTAAAAATACAATTTAGTAAACACCCAATCACCCAAAGAATTTGGTAAATTTGAGAAACACTTCAATCAATGTGGTACTACAACATAATGCTACCAAGAACATGTCATAAATGGGAAGGAGTTCATGGTAAAGAGTAAATGGGAAAAAATTACCTATGCTAGAATTTCCATACAAAAACAAAAAACCCCAAATGGAGGACCAGGGGCATTAGGTAACTGCCACATTCTCCTGGGATTAGGGGAAAATTGGTAAAGCCAAAAATGTTACAAGAGAAATAGTGAATGTAAGAGCACTTAAGGAAGTGAAAATGAAAAACCTAACACTGACCAGAAGAATTATGCCCAAGTTCAAGGGCATATTTACAAGGCTCTGGGAAATGGTATTTATAGGCAATGCTGGCAGTTTGGAGGAATATTCTTCCTCCTCTTCTACTTCCTTTCATAACAACTACATCATACTTTTAATTTAATCACTGAATAGTAATATCTGCCCCCACCTATATTTTTTGTTAAAATTTGCATATTTCAATATACTAGCAAATGACTTTCTCTAAACTAATAAGGGAACATATATGTATATGTGTATGTATATGTGTGTATGTATGTATACATACATATATATAGTTTAAGGAACAGGTAATCAAGGTCTTTCCTTGTTATATGAGGATTAAAGGTGGCAGCTCTGTGTAGCATCAATAAAGAAATGCAAAAACACGCTTGGGAAGCATGTTACATTCACAGAACTATATGGAAATAAAAACAGTAAAGAGGAGAAATACTCTCACTCTCTGAATTAGCACAGTATGCTTTTTTACTTTTAAAGCACTCTCACATTTATCTCCTTTGATACTTAGGACAAATAATCTTCAAGTATAGGATTGTGAATAATAATAAATGGGTGAAATATCTTCCCTAACTTTGAAAATGAGGAAACTAAAGTAAAGGTTAAATGACTTGTTCAATAATATTCAATTAACTGTAGAATTGGTTATCATTCAAGATAATTATTGAAAAAATAAGATGAAATTTAGAACCTGAAAATATTTCAGAATGAAATTGACTCTTCACATTAAAGTTGTTATTCAGGTTAACTTAGGTTTACAGAAAACTACTGTAACTACCTTTTAAAGTTATCAACATTTTGATCATTGTTATGGTAATCCTTATATAATCCACATTTCCTAGACTTATAAGAGAAGAAGATTTAGTTTTCTTTGAATGACTCAGCCATTATGAACATCCATTATGTCCTGGGTTGAATACACCAGTTTTGCCTACTCTTTAGTGCTTCTTCTTTCTTCCTTCTTTTACTATCCATTATTACAGAGCTTTCCCCTAATAGAATTAATAATAATCCTTCCTTCCTTCCACTTAAACTCCTCCTAGTTTAAGTGCTTTCAATTTGCTAAGGAAGGAGATGGAAATCAGAAAATCAATCTTTCTAATAATTCTGTATTAAATGAAGGTAAATAAGGCTTTGAGTAAAAGGCCTATTGTGTCTCCTAAGGAACAAAGTGCTTTAGTCTCGGAACTTGCGCTGGTATTTGAATGCTCAAAAGCCTTATTGCTTTACTTGGTTTGGGGCCACCATCCAGAAGTCTGAAGATGCCAGAAATCTGATCTCCAACTAAGCTGGATGTTACTGAACTCTTAATCAGCTGTCCATGCCAGGGCATGAAAAAATTATTTTGGTTTTTAAAAAACATACAAAATAAGCTTTTATTAGCATATGTCATCCCAAGGAAACAAGTAGGAAAGATTAATTTTGGTAAGTGTCAAATGATCAAATGAAATGAATGCTGAGGAAGACAAGGATTAGAGAAAGATGGATGAGTTATAGGTCATTGTTTTCTAGTTTTTAATGGCAATAATGATCTCTCATTTGAGTTCTAAACATTTAACGTATTATAGCCCTGACTCTGAAGTCCCAGCAGCATTTCTAAGTCAATGTAACCAATTGCCTATTAGGCATTTCTAATAAGTTGTCCCACAGGCACCTCAAATTCAACATATCTGAAAAATAACTCATCTTTGCCCCCCAAATCCATTCCTCTTACTATCCTATTTCTATTGGGAGCATTTCACTTATTCTTACAGAGATACCTAAGTTTGAAACCTTGGAGATTCCCTTGATTTCCTTCTACCTCATCTCTTATAGCCAATTAGTAGCTAAGCGTCTTAAATTCTCCCTTTCCAATATCTCTCCCATTCGGTTCTTTCTACTCACATGGCCACTACTCTAATTCAGGCCTTCATCATTCCAATAGCCTTCCCCTGATTAAAATTTCTCCCTTTTTGAATCCATCTTCCACGCAACTGCCAGTGATGTTTTGGCAGCAGTGGTCGTTATCACTTCCCCACTCAAAAGCTCCAGGAGCTCCTTATAACCCTCTAGAACAAAATCAAAATTCTTCTGTTTGGTTTTTAATGTTTCTCACAGTCTGGTTCCTGCCTATTTTCCTAGACTTGCTCTATGTTACTCCCTCCTTCATGCACACATTAGCCACGCTGAACCACTTGCTGCTCCAGGTATATTACAGTCTTCCAACTCTATGACTTTGTATGTCAGAATTCACCCCCTCCTCTTATAATCCCTGCCTTCCTTAAAAGCTTGGCTCCAGTGCTCTTCCTTATCAGAGGCCCTTGCTGATCCAGCTACTACTATCACCCTTAATTACTTGGTAAATCTTTCATATTTGTTTATATGTATACCTATTTTGTTCCCTCAATATCAAGCAGGGCAGGGATTCTTGTTCTTGTCTCTGTATCCTAGCATCTATAACACTTTAAGTGCTTAATAAATGCTAATTGCTTGTTCCACTTCTCTCAACATTTCCATCTCCAAAGGTTATGCCTTGGACCCCTTTCTATTAATAATTTCATCTTCTCACATGACTTCAACTATTACCTTTATTTGGATGACTCCTAAATTCCCCTAGGTCCAACTTTTCCTCCAAGCTTTAATATCTCACATCTGTAATTGCTCACAGGGCACCTTCAATTAAGTAAGTACAGTCTAGATCCCAGGTTCAACACAGAGCACAACTCACCTGCTTTCCCCTCAAACCTGTCCTTCCTATCATCCCTAATTTCTGTTAATTACACTAGTTTTTCCAATTCAGTATGTTTAACCTTGGCATCATCTGACTTTTCTTTCTCTGCACACATTTATCAGTATTTGCCAAATCCTTTCATTCCTGTCTCCTTTCTTGTTTTCATGACCATCCTCACCATTACCACCACTCAATATTTGTCCTAGTCCTTATTCTTCTCACTTGGTACTACTGCAATAGCCTCCCAAACTAAATTCCCTGTCTTTAAGTCTCTTTCTCCCTATACACTGTCCTGCCCACCTCCTTCCATGATACACAGCTCTGGTTATTTCACTCTCCTACTTGTTTTTTTTTTATTTTTTAAATTTGTTTTCTTGTTTACATCTCTTCTACTTACTTGTAATTCATTCATCAACAAGCACATCCAATGAGCAAGGTCCTGTGCCAGTGTTGTGGATACAAACATAAAATTTAAACCATCTCTGCCTTCAAGAAGTTATTATTCTACTGGTTTCTAATTGCCTAAAGAGCAAAGTTTAAGCACCTTCTTTTCTTCAATCTGGCTCCAACTTACCTCTTCTACTGTCTCTCTCATTATGCCCCTTTGCATGTTTTATGGCACCGTAACTAGGAAATGCACCTTTACTTTTGCCAACTCTGTGCCCTTGCTGATACTTTCTACCACCCTTCTACCTGGAATGCTCTTTCCCTGCTCCCATTTCTATCTTTTGAAATCCTTAAAGCCCAGTTCAGATGTCATATTTGTTGCAAAGCCTTCTTTGATCCTTCTTCTAAAAGTAATCTTTCTTTAAAACTTCCATAGTACTTAGTTTGTAGCTCCTTCCAAGCACTTGTGATTTCTGTATCCTCTTTCAAAAAATCACAGGATCATAGATGTAGAGCCAGAAAGGCCTTTTGTCCATATAGTCCAGGTGTGGAAACTAAGGATAATAGAAGTTAGATGACTGGCCCAAGCTTACCTGGGGAGTAATGAAGATGATGCTTGAGCTCTGACTCCAAATTCACTGCTATTTGTACTATACTACATTCTTATGCACATATTCACCTCCTTTATCAATACTGTAGGGAATGGACTATACACTATTTTTCCATCATTCACAACATTTAGCATAGTGCCTTGCACAAAGCAGGCATGTTAATGAATTTGACTTCCCAAGATTTATAGTTGTCAAAGTGGTAAAAGAGAGCAAAAATCAAAGGTAACTCCAAACAGTCACCTAAACAATATTATTCTTCCTTTGAAATTTCACTTGGTTTTCCTATTCTGTTTCCATTCTCCATACTTAGGTCGTTCCCTCTTCAATATAAATTTTGCCCACAATTTGCTTTTGAACTTCAACCTATTAAACATTTACCATGGCTCCCTATTGTTCACTAAGTTATCAAGCTAATAATCTGACTCTGATCCAAAGATACTCATTTAAATGGTCCCATAATTATCTTTTAACTTTATATCCCTATGCTTACTAGATCATGAAAATTATAACTTCAAGGGACCTTAAAAATCAACTAGTCTAACCCCTCATTTTAATGATGACTCAATATATCCATTGTGTTCATCAAGGCATTTTTGTTCCCTGCTCTCTTCTCTACTACTCAGAATCCTATTCTTTATGGGAACTATTTACAGTTAACTACCATCTCAGCATGTGCTGATCATTTCCTACTAGCAAACCTGGCATCTTACATAGGATATATTACTTTCAAATGCAAAACTCTTTAAAATGGACGTTGGCAAGTGACTGACTTTGGGCAGACTTGAAGAGAATTTGAAGGACTTGAACAGAAAGACTAATAAGGCAGAAGTAAACAAGCTATCACAATAAGGGAAAGGAAATTCAAAATGCTTAAGGAGTTAAAAGGAATGACATCTAAAGTTAAGGTACACAATCAGTTGATCAAAGCAGTTCTTTTGGAGGAACTAACAAGAATACAGACTAAGGAGCTCACTTTCAGTAAAAATGGAAGACAGGAAGAATTTTGCAATAACTTTGCAGTAACAAGCATGATGTTTGTATTTTGGTGAATCTAAGTGGTTCAAAATGCAGGCTAATTACCTACTCTCTAAGAAGATACAGTAAGAGTACAAGGAACCCTCCATTCTCCAACTTATTAGAGAGAATGAGGTACTCTCTTTTTAAAAAAGCAGAAAGGAATCTTGAATTCATCAAGAAAACATCGACCAGCAAACACTTGGAACTAATCAACAAATAGGAGGCTGCTCTTAAAGAAAATTCCTTTAGAAGAAGTAAGGGCTCAAAATAGTTATGCCGCCTACCCAACGGTGCTGTCAGGCGACAGACTCTAAAGCAAAGGTGAGAGAAGAGGGGAGAAGAGAAGGATTGATTTATTAAGCACCTAGTTTTTATTAAGATTTATAAGTCATGGGTGACTAGGTGGCACAGTGAATAGAGCACCGGCCCTGGAGTCAGGAGGATCTGAGTTCAAATCCTGCCTCAGACACCTGACACATTTACTAGCCGTGTGACTTTGGGCTGCCCTCCAAAAAAGAAAAAGAAAAAAAAAAAAGATTTATAAGTCAGGCACTGTGCTAAGCACTTTACAAATATCTCATGTGATCCTCACAATAACTCTGCAAGGGAGGTGCTATTATTATCACTCCCATTTTACAGTTGAGGAAACTGAGGCAGAGGTTAAGTGACTTGTCCAAAATCACCGTCAGTAAGTACTTGAGGCAACATTTGAATTGAGGTCTTCCTGACTCGAGGCTACCTAATCTGCTATCACTATTTGGAGTTGGAGGGCAAGTCTGCTGTTTAACTGGAATATACAGCCAGCATATGACTGAAGTTTCTGAAATTTGTCCTATCTGTTGCTTCATGTGAGCACAAATGACACTGAGAGAAGTAATCTAAAAAACACTGCCCAAGTTTACAAAATCTCACACAAGAAATATTTAATCATCAAAATATACTATTGATTATTTAATGAAAAAGAAATACAGTGGGGAGTTCAACAAATAGATCACAGGCCTGGAAAAGAGACATGATAGTGGACTTCAATTATTTAAGTATCTGCAAAAAGCAAAGCAGATTGTGACTTGCCTTAATTACAATTTCACCCTTTCAAAGGCATAAAAACTAAAAAGAGGTCATTCTATTCTGGATCTTATTGTTAGCAAAAAAGGAGGAAAGGGGTGGTAGGATAGAGATTTTAGAAACCTCAGAGTAAAGTCACCCCTCACCTTAATATTTGTAACAAAGCTGCAATTAACTTATAAGGGATAGGCAGATTTTAAAGAATTTGGAGAAAGATTATGTAGGATCTCATAAATGAAAACTCAGAAGAAGGAGAATCCAGCTTAATAAGTGTGGGAATTTCTCAAGAATACAACAATTCTGAAGATATAAGAAGTTTTCTAATGAGATGATAAAAGGTCTTTAAAAGATGGATGTGGATACATAGGAAACTTAGCAATTAACAGGTTTTTCAAATGACACATAGAGAAGATGGAAATAAGGACAAGTAACTAAGGATAGATACCAAAGTAAAAAACGATACTGTAAAAATGGTGTCCAAATCTCCAGGCTTGAATCCAAAACAAAAATAACAAGCTCCTGGCTAGGGATGGAATATACCCAAAAGGAATTGGTAAGAACTATTTGCCTAGATTTGGAAAAACAACAACAACAACAATTACACAACTCTCAACTTGGCAAATATAAGATGAGGGAGGTAAGGATATACAGTAATTTGTCAGAAAAAGATCAGAGGATTTTAGTGGCTAGCAAACTCAATGTGCTACATTAAGAGAGGATGGTCAGGTATGAAGATGATAGTTTATCTATTTCACACTAATCAGTACTGTGCCCACAATCTGAAATACTGTGCTCAGTCCCAGCCACCATATTTTAGGAAGGATATTAATAAGGACGGCCACCAGGTGGGTAGAGTGCCTCAAGTTCCTGCCATATCAGGATGAGTTGAAGGAAACAGGGATGTTCAGCCCTGAAAAGATTTTTTGTTGTTGGGGCAAAAGGGCTTGGTGGGAAAAAACATAATAACTTTCTTCAAGTATTGGAAATGTCACATGGAAGAGTAATTCGACTTGTTTTATTTAGTCCCTGAGGGCAGAATGAGGGAAAATACATGGAAGTTACAGGGGTAAATTTAGGCCTGATATAAAGGGAAAACTTCCCAACAATTAGTACTATTCAAAATTAGAAGGTGCTGCCTTAAAAGATTAATGGCCTTCTTCTCATTAGAGGTTTTCTGATGAAGGCTGGATTACCATCTGCCAGGTATTCTATACAAGGGATTTCAGTTTAGACACAGGTTGGACTAGATAAATGGTTCTCAACCTTCCTAATGCCACGACCCCTTTAATACTCATATGTGGGCAGACCTGACTGGAGACGGATAGAGGAGCGGTGTCTTGGTTACTAAGACCATCAGAAATGTGTTTTCCGATGGTCTTAGGCGCCCCCTGTGAAAGAGCTGTTCGATCCCCAAAGGGGTTACAACCCACAAGTTGAGAACCACTGGACTAGATGGTCCCTGAACCCCTACAACTCAGATCCTGTGATTCTCTTGGGGTCCTATGTGTAAAGCATTGTTTTGAGGTACTGAGGTAGATAAGATATAAGACCTAATTGCATGGAGCTTGGACCTGAGGATCATACAACACATTACACAGATAAACTAATTACAAAACATGAGTACAATGGAGAGGTGCAAGCATACTCTGAACTAGAATCCATTACACCCTTTATCCTTATTGCCCACCATACCTTGTCAAATCTCAACCTTGGATCACTACCACAATCTGTGGTCTCAATCATACACATGTACTCCTAAATGGTGCTGGAAAAATCATGAAACCAGGTTACCTGGGGCTACTACAAATTTTTGTTACATAATTTCAACTGGGCCTTCACTACAGCAAGGGAAGCCTTTTACATCTCCCTAATTAATTCACTAGCCATTCACCAAGACAGCTATTTCAAATCTTTTCATCCCTCTTCATGCCTCTCATAGCATTCTTTCTGTCCTCTGGGCTGAGGGTACTTTGCCTCATACTTTATAAAAACAGTGAGGCACTTCCCATTTCACATAACTCAGATATCTTCCCCCACTATATTCTGTTTCACCTCTGTCTTACCTGATGAGGTAGCCATTCTTGCCAAACACCTAAACATACACCTTTGGTCCCATACCATCCTGTCTTCTCCATCAGAGAATTCTTAACTCTATTATTTAATCTTCTATCTCTTCCTATGTATAGTCTATTTCCCTACTGTCTTCAAATATAGCCTTATACATATACATAGACATATACAAATATGTCTTATCCTATCATTCTCAAAAAACCAAACAAAAACAAAAACACCAACCTTTTATTTGATCAGACTATTCCCAGTAGTAATATACAAGAGACAAAAAATTTTCTCTCTTTTTATGGCTAAACTCCTTAAGAAAGTCATCTACTATAGGTATCTCCACTTCCTCTCTTCTCATTTTCTTCCAAAACCTCTGCAATCACATTTCCAACCTTATCATTCAAATGAAACTTCTCTCTCCAAATTTACTAAAGATCTTTTAATGACCAAATCTAATAGCCTCTTCTCATTCCTCATCTTTCTTCTACACCACCTTCTCCTCTACAGTCTCTCATATTATCAATCTCCCTACATTATCCTGGTTCTTTTCCTGTGTGTCTAAACAGTCCTCAATCTCTTTTGTTGTATCATCCAAGTCATACCCACTAGCAATGGATGTCCCTACAGTATTGTCCTGAGCCCACTTCTCTTCTCCCTTTATTCTGTCTTGCTTGATGATATCTTCAGCTCCCATGGATTCAATTATCAGATTTATCCAGCCCTGACCTGACCTCCAATCTCACACCATCCATTACCTATTGTACATCTCAAAATGTACATCCCATTGGCATCACATTTCCAAAACAGAACTCATCATCTTTCCCCCAAACCTTCCCCTCTGTCAGACTTTCCTATTACTGTTGAGAGCACCACTATACTCCTAGTCAACCAAACTAGAAAACTAGATGTCTTCCTCAACTCACTTGTACTCACCCCACATATCCACTGTATTGCCTAGTCTTACTGTTTCCACCTTTATAAACTCTCTCATATACATCCCCTTCTCTACATTTATAAAGATACCACCCTAGTGCAGGGGCCCTTTATACTTCACACCAGGACAATAGCTGTTCTCCTTGCTTTCAAACCTCTTCTTGCTCAATCCAATCTGCCAAACTGTTCTAAAGAATAAGTAAGACCATGGTACCCCTTTACTCAATGAACTCCAGTGACCTCCAGAAAAAAAAAACCACAGAATCATCTGTTTGGTTTTTGAAGCCTTTCAAAACCTGGTTCCATCCTACCTTTCCAGTCTTCTTACATTATCTTCCACATACTCTGAGATTGAGTGACATTGGCCTTCTTGATGTTTCTCAAATGCACTATTTCCTGACTCCTTTTCTTTTCACTGCCTGGGATGCTCTTGCTCCTCACCTCCACTTCCTGCCTTCCTTTGAGACTTAGCTCAAATACTATCTTCTTGCTAGAGTCCTTTTCTCAACACTAGCTCTTTCCCTATCTCCTTCCCTCTGAGATTATCCCCCACTAACAATATATATCTTGTATATACTTAGCTGTTTGCAGCTGTCTCCCCTATTCGAACGTAAGCTCTTTGACAGCATGGGCGTATTTTTGCCTTTCTTTGTATCCCAACTCTTAGCATAGTAACTGGCACATACTAAGTAAGATCTTAAATATCTGTTGACGTTAATGATGATGAGATAAAGTGCCATTGCAGTTGTAGAAGTTGGGGATGAGAAGAGAAAATTAGGAAAGGATTTGTGGAAAAAGTGGCCTTTGCATTGGAATTTAAAGTATGATTAGGAATTCAATGCATATAGAGAGAAATGGAAGACATTTTGGGGACAAAAAAAATCCAAACAAAAGGACAGAGGCAAGAGAGTACAGGAGGTGGCCAAAGGATAGAGAGTATTTCCATCTGGTTTAAATGCATGATATGTTCACATGGAGGGAGAAATTACAAGGAGCATATTGATCTAGAAATGAAAGGGATCTCAGAAATTAATCTAGTCCAACCCTCCCCTACTCCATTTTACAGCTGAGAAAAGTGAGGTTCAATGAGGTGAAAATCACTTATCCCACATTAGACAGGTAGCAAGCATAAGAGGTAAGATTCGAACAAAAGTCTCTGACTCTTGGGTCAGTGCTCTACTGGTTGTAACCATAATGCCCCTGGTGCCATATACACATCATACAATCAAAAGATCACTGGACTTTAAATGCCAGGCAAAAGAATGTGAAAATTAATGCAAAGGCACCAGAGAACTATTTAAGATTTTGAACAAATGAAAGTTCTATGAATAAGGAAGAAAAAAAGAAACAGGAAGAATCTTGGAGGTTATTGCTAGAGTAAAGGCACTTGATTACAATGGCCTCTATTAAGGTGGTGGCAATAAGCAGGATGGATAAGAAGAGGCAGGACTCTAATAAAAACTGATTACATATAAGAGGTAAGAAAGAAGAAAGAGCCCAAGACAATACAAAGTTTTAAATATAGAAAATCAAGAGCAGGGTAATACCACTCACAAAAATGATGACAGGAGGAAGAGAGAAAAACATTATGTTGATTTTGGACATGGTGTGTTATTGATACCTCCAAAAAGATTATATCCTATATAAACGTAGGAGATGAGGATCTGGAGCTCATAAGGACTGAAGACAAAGTTCTGTAGTCATTAATGTATAAGTGAAAGATGAATCCATGGGAGTGAATGAGACTGCTAAACAAAGAATAAAGAAAAGGGGACCAATGCCAGAATTCTGGGAAATACTCACCCTTAAAGAATAACGGGGCAGATTAAGAACAGTTATAGAAGGAAGTCTGGCATCCCTAAAGTCAAAAAAGAATGTATATCCAGAAAGAGGTTGTAGCCAACAGTGTTATGTTGCAGTGAAATTTAAGGATGAAAACTGGAAGAAAAAAAAGGTCATTAATGACCTTTCAAAGTATAATTTCAGTTAGGTGGCTATGGCAGAAGACAGATTACAAGGAGTGTGATTAAAGTCCCAGAAGAGGCAAGAAAGGATAAAGGATACAAGTAAAGATCTTAGCATGAAGGACCAAAGAGTAGATGATCTAAAGAACTTAAAAGAAAAAAACCTTAAAGACAAAGGTGGTATGAGACATTAGAGAACATGCAAAAACCTATTCTTAATTTAAAAAAAATTAAAGTCTGTTTTCTCATATAAACAAAAGAGAGAGAGTGCATGTGTGTGTATGTATGCATCCATATTTGTATAAAACAGCAATCTCCCCATTCATGTGGGGTGCATGGGAAAAAAACTGATGAACATTCTATTGTCCCCTTATCTTCAAGCAGAAACAAGTTAGAAACACAAAAAAAATTGAGATGGGGGATTCCTAGAGCTGACTCATAAGGTCTTCAATATGTAATTTCTTAATTGGTCCACTTATTCTTCCGTTAGTACTCCTTTTACCACTCTCTCCCAGTGACTAAAAAAGGAGACTGAGAAAAGGGAAGAAACAGAGAAAAGGGAGCTTCAAATAATCTGTGTAACTATTGGTCAAAGAGGATGTACCTTCTCCAAATCCTTCCATACTCCCCTTTATCCCCACCCAAAAAAAAAAAAAAAAGTGAATTCAAAGTAAAAGGAATTTTCCTCTCTGAGTAGCCATAAAGAAATGTGGGAAGGAGTTGGGAGAACCAAATTGAAGCTTGGGGCTTGGGGATCAGGAAGAGGAAAAGAAAGTGTCTGACTGCCCCATTAGTTGTGAAAGAAGGGAGCTATACAGCATGACTTTTTGGCAACTTTCTATACACTTTGCTCTTCTAAGCATGTTTTAAGGAAATAAAATTCAGTAATATGATTCAAGAGCACAGTATAAAGTCTGTTTAAAACAAAACATTCTAATCCATTTAACCTTTGACTTGGAGCAAAAGATTTGGCAAAGTAAAAATAAAGAATTTATTCCTCTATAGAAAAGAAACATTCCCTACAGTTTACTTTATAATAAAAAGCATATTTCCTTCTTTAAAAAACTAATTAGATATTAAAATATATTATTTACCTAATCTGAAAGCAGAGGTATTATCTTGAATAATACTGAAAAGTCCTACCTTTTCTTTGCAGCTGGAAAGCATGCTAATAATGCTAAGACAAACTGATTGCACTGAGAGCGCTGGGGACCAATCTTCTGTTAGAATGGATAAACAGATATGACCATTGCTATAAACATGAGGATGTACAGGAATATTGTCACCAGTAAACATGACCTAAGAAAGAATAAAATTCCATTAACACTTATGATTCTAAAGTACACCAAAATCCAAATCAATTTCTCCATTTATACCTAGAAATATTGACTTATGACATAATGCCAAGTAACAGACTTTATACCTTTCAGTAAGTCAGTGCCAAGTTAGATATAACAACTATACAAAATAGAACATATAAATAATCTGGTCTATGCTTTTTACAACATACCATTTTCAAAACCCTCTTGAGCATTATCATAAGGGACAGAGATTGAACTTGTAGTTTCATTAGCACAGGGAACTTCCTGATGACAACTCCCTTTACTAATACAGGATGGTACCTTCTCTGCCAACTTATAGTCTTGAGAGAGCTGCCTAGAGCACTGAAAGGTTATTTAACTTGTCCAGGCTCACAAAGATACTATGTGGCAGAAACAGGACTTGAATGTAGGTCTTCCTAGTTCCAGCCTAGCTCTCTATCCACTGTCATAATACTGCTATTTTTTTTATTCACCTAAAATAGTTTTTCCTTTAAAGACAACTTCCTAGAAGAATTTTTCAAATTCTACTCACTACTTTGTATACTAAGTGGAATTGACTTAAATTACAAATGAAAGGTATCCATTTGGGAACAGTATCCTTATTCTCCCTATCTTTAAACCCACCTCTTTCTCCCCTCACATACCTACTCAAAAAGACAAAGTAGTTTTTATTAAATCAGCAAGTATGTATCCGGCTGGAATTTAGAAGAAACAGACTGAGAAAATAAAAGCAGGAACTAAACCAAACTTTTTCACAGTGTTTTTGATTTCTCTTTTTGGTCATATTTCTCAAATGTTAACTTTTTCCTTTGAGGTCCTTTTTTTTTCTTAGCTTTTCTTCTAATTCCTTAACCTTTCTTTCCCTCTGCTCCCCATATCTCTTCAACCCTATTTTGAAACATTTTTTTCCTTTTCAACTTGACTAGTTTTATCATTTTATGATGAGACTTTTTTTATTAGTTTGCATTATGGAATTAGTGGGACCAATGACATTTCCCCCTCAGTTAAGTAGTAATGGGATAACTGATGATAATCATAAATAGCAAAGGATTTAGAGCAAGAAAAGTCCTTGGAAATCATCTTAGAAATCAGCACCCTCATTTGGATGAAACTCAGGCTCAGAGTCCAATGCTCATGCCCAAGAACCAGTATTTGAAGTCAAATGAGAAGTCTAATTTCTAAATCCAGGCCTCCTTCCACCACACCATACTCAATATAGCTAAAATAACACATCTGAAATGTAAAATAGTAGAAAACAAAAGGTACAATACTTAAAATTAAACAAGGATATGCAACATTAAGATGCTGGTACTTAGCAAAAAAAAAAAAAAGTCTTAACTGAGCCTTAGTTTTCTCATTTATAAAATGAGAGAGTTAGACCAGATGACCTCTGAGGTACAAGTTCTAAGTCTATGATACTATGAACTGTTATTAGAGAATGAACATTATTATTAAATAGAGAACAACTTCACATTTATATAGTGCTCAAAGACCTCCAACCACTTTCATAACATATTACCCTGCCCATTTTAAATGAGAAAATAGGTTCACTGGTTAAGTGACACACCTACGTGGCGGAATTTATGTCAGAGACAGGATGCAAGGCCAAGTCTTCTAAATCCAAAACCTTTCCATGTTCTAAAAAGGACTTTCAAAGCTTTACTTAGGAGACTGATGACACAAATTCTTCATGAAGTCTAATTTCAATTTTAAACTTAATAGCATTTCTTTTTATTGGTATACCTATTACAACCTGTACATCAACCTCTACAATTAAATTTCTTGGCTTATAAATGGAACCAATCTAACTACAAATTTCTTACTGAATACAAACTGGGAAGTGAGAAGATTAATAGCAGCTCACATTTATATCTGCAAACCATGAATTATTTTCCAAATGAAATAAAATAAATAAATTTCAAAAGGAAATAACTGAATTAGATGTAAGTTTAGGGTCAACTATGAGAGATAGAAATAAAACCCAGAAATTATTCCAAATCCTGCATTTTTCCCATTATCCAACACTCTGATCAGAGGGTGATTACATTTTAACGTATTGGTACCGCACTTAGTTTGGACACACAGCTTCTCTCACCATAGTTCAGAATCCCCAAGCACAAGTGATTCACTAGCCTCAGCCTCCAAAATAGTACTGATGACAAGCAGGCACCAAAACACTCAAGAAAGTTAGGGTTAGGAGGGAGGCAAAAAGGGAAATGCTGTGCCAAAGAGGGATGATGTAAAGACTCCTATCCTTGGAGTCAAAAGGGGTTCAAATCCCACCCCAGATATTTAATATATGAACACAGACAAATCACTTAACAAATCACAAATAACAAATCACAAAACAAATTTCCTCAATAGAAAAATGAGAATAATAATAGCTGTAGTTCTTACTTGATAGGATTGTGTGAGGATCACATGAGGTAAGTATGTAAAAAACTCTGCAAACCTTAAGTGCTATATAAATTGCCAATTATTATTAAAATATACTTTTTATAAGCCTGGCCATCTCAAACACATATCAAACTTGATAATACTGAAGACGAAAGAAAAGCACCTCTAGCTTCAAGGAAGCATTACCGATCAATTCTATCTGCAACAAAACAGCTTAGGAAAGCAGATAATTCAAAATATTATGTTACACATACTTCTGATTAGTTTGCACACTGGAAGGAAAAGACTGATAATGTCTAAAAAAAATTCAAGCCAGTTGGCATATGAAAATGAAGAAGTACAGAATGAAGCAATGGGGAAAGGAGCTAGCAGAGAAGGAAAAAAGTAAACAGATGAAGTAAGAGTGGCAAAACAGCAGAGCCAAACCACAGAAGTGGCTGTGAACTGTTAATAGAAAGGCAGCCACAAAAAAGGGACAAGAGGAATCAATTCTGAAATATGAAGGGGCAAAAAGTCATTTGGGGGGTGGGGGAGCAGTTAGGTGGTGCAGTGAACAGAGCACTGGCCCTGGAGTCAGGAGGACCTGAATTCAAATCTGGCCTTAGAGACTTAACACTTACTAGCCATGTGACCTTGGGCAAGTCACTTAACCCCAACTGACTTGCCTTCTGCCCTCCAAAAAGCAAAAAAAAAAAAAAAAAAAAAGTCATTTAGGTCTCATTAGACTTGGAAAGTAATACCATACCTTTTTAAAGGTACCATTCATAGACATTTCTTTAGTTATGGCCTACCAAGGACTATGTAGAACTCAGTAGATTAAGAGCATCACTTTCTTCAGGCCATGCCAAGAGGGCAAGAGGGAAGGTATGCCAACATGTACAGTTCAGTTGTCCAATGAAATACTTGATAATGAAACCATATAATAATACAATTTATACACCTAATATTGGCACAAGCATAACCAAGCTACCAGGTATAATAGAAGTCATAATTTGATACGGATTCCAAAACCTCTAATAAAAAGGCCACACTCTTCCCTGTAATTTAAGACATAAGATGACTAAATTGATGAAGGTAGTATCACCGTTAGAAGGGACCCCAGAGGGCAACTAGTCTAAACTCTATCTGAGCAGGAATCTCCTTTATAATATATCTCACGTACCCCTACGTCATTTCTAGGGCTACCATGCATTAGAAAAGTGTCGCCTACATCACCCAAATTTGCCTCCCTGAAACTTGCCCAGGGCAGTCTTTAAGACTTCTGAAGATCAACCTCAAAAAGTTCTCATCTCCACGTTAAACAACTTTAGTCTCTTTGACCGACCATAAGCGCCTCCTTCTGAATGCTCCAATTTGCTAAAGTCCTTCTTAAAACATTACTCCAGACTAGGAAACAATCTGAGGACATAATCCAGTTAAACCCTTTCCTTGTTCTATTCTCACCACTGAACTAATCCCAGAAATTTCAATTGTACAATCAGTCTTCAAATTTAACAGCTCTACACTCTGTTCTACAATGGTGGAGGGTTCAGTGGGTCTATTCCAGGAGCATGGAAATCTCTCCCAGCGCTCTTGGGAAAGGTGGTCTTAGGTGGTTCTTTCTTCAATGCAATTACTTTTCATCAGCTTCCAAAAAGTTCCCCTACTAAGGGCATGGCAGGTAAAGTGCCTCTCTCCACCAACCTATAATGAGCTGGGCAGTTGTCACCATGATAACAAAACCCGTGCTCACAGCCAGCTTCTTGTTCCTAAGTATTACCCTTTTAAAAATATTGGTAGATAGCTTTCAGGTACTTTGAACTAAAAGGGGAACTAGAAATCAATCAGTCCAATCCCCTCATTTTACATGAAAAAATTTTATCCTAGAATGACTATTCATAGAATCTCAAAGCTTTAGAGGTCCACATTAATCATATTTCTAGACTGTTTTCATATTATAGGACTTAAAGCCAGAAAGGCCCTTTAGATCACCTAGTCCAAGTTTCATCATTTTGCATATTATAAAATAAGTCCAGAATGGAAAGAAATTTGATCTTTCACTCAATATTACACCAGAGCCTTCAGAGCCTCAGACTAGGAATCAGAAGACCTATGTTCATATCGCAAATTGTTATTAGCAAATTATTATCTGTGTGATCTTGAGTCAAAACTGTTTTATTATCTTCTATATAAGATCATTTCCAATACATTCTAACTCCTTCATTTATCATAGAAGACACCTAACTATTGTAAGGAAAAGTCAAACCAGTAAAAGAATGGGAACTATTTATTATTATTACTTTTACAAAGAAGTTACTAACAGGAATAATTATAGATTAGAAATCATATGACTTGAGTTGAATCTTATGCTACTGAAAGCATAAACAAAGCTGGAAGAACTGTCACTTTTGTCACAGTACACCTCAGAGAGGTTTAATAGTCATTGAAGTGAATTGCATACCCTTGGGTACATCCCTCCTCTTGGAGTACATAAACACCAAACTATAATCTAGTTCTAACAGTCTGCATTCCAAGAGTTCTTTCCAGCTTTCAGGAAGACCAGAGGTGAAGTGATTCTTCCAGTGTCCCATAGTTAGAAGTGTCATAGCTGAACCTTAAGCATAAGACCTTTCCATTACCCCAGCAATCCCCTCAGAACCTGGAGTTGCTTCCATGTCTCCTTGTCATTCCTCTGGAACTCATTTTCTTCATATAATAAAGGACTTAGAGCTGGGGGAGACAAGTCAACAAACATTTATTAAGTGCTTACTATATGCCAGGGAGGGTGCTAAGCACTGGGATGAGGCCCTGCCTATGAAAGTACAACCTAGCCTATCCCTGTCATCTTAATCTCTCTTAACACAATTTCCTTGTCTATAAAATGGGCATGATATTTGTAATACCTATGAGACTTGCTGTAAGGAAAATGAAGTGTAAACCTTGGACTGCTACAAAATAGTACATACTACTGCCTCCTACCTGGATCTCAGAAAATAAAACAAAAACATACCTCCAAACTATATGAGTAATTAAATTATAGTCATGCATATTCCAATTTGCTCATAAGCAGGGACATTTTTAATTTCAAAGATGGTCCTCATTATACTTCATAAAAGGGAAAGAAATTCATAAAATCAGTATTAATATCAAGAGATATCACATGCCCCTTCAAACTATACGGCCAACAAACATTTTGAAAATCCTATGCAGGAAGCTATGCTTGGTCCTGGGAAGGTACAAAGTTTATAAAAAAACATATATAAAAAATAGACAGGCACTAACCTTTATGAATGTTATAGCTGAATAAGGAGACAAATACAAGCAACAATTGTATACAACACTGACATACACATAATTAAGTGTTGTTCCACAAAGTGCTAAAAGAAGCAGGAGAGAGGTCATTTCCAAATAGGAGGGAAGATGGAATTAGACTGTGGATTAGAGTAAGGGAAGGTGATACAGCATACAACTTAATCAAAAGCACGGGGAAGAAAGCACTGTTCAGAGGACAGGTAAGAGTCCCATTTGACTGAATTGAAGAGTAGAAAGATAAAGTTAAAAAGGAAGGCTAGAGACCTCTGAAGAGCAGGAAAGAGCTGAAATTTTAATTCAAAGTCAATATAGATGGAGACTGAAGCAATCTGCATGCTATCGTTTTTTTGGTTTTTTTTTTAATATATTTTTTAATTTTTTTTAATTTTAAATTTTATTTATTTATTTTTTGGGGGGGAGGGCAATTGGGGTTAAGTGACTTGCCCAAGGTCACATGGCTAGTTTTTGGGTAGAGTGTCTGAGGACAGATTTGAACTCAGGTCCTTCTGACTCCAAGGCCGGTGCTCTATTGACTGCACCACCTAGCCACCCCAATCATTTTTTTTTTTTTGTGGACTTTTAGTTTATTACTAGCCAGTATTTTTTTTTTAATTTTAATTTATTTTCTTGGTTACATCATTCATTTCCACAGGTTTTGAGTTACAAATTTTCTCCCCTTTTTGTCCCTACCCCCCATCCCAGAACATTGATCACACTGTAAGACCCCTCCCACAATCTGTTCCCTTTTATGTCCTCCTCCAACACCTCTCTAGCTTTCTAGCAGGGTAG
>CM053594.1:218652361-218670343 GCA_028646575.1 Pseudocheirus occidentalis
GATGTGTTTGCTTATTGATATAAACTGACAGACTGCGCCAGTGTCCTGGAGCTGTCATTACATACTTTAATGGAGACGCTGACCCAAGCAATTCTTCTGGGAAAGGAGGAGGAAAAAGACCTCTGTTGTTTTGCATTTGACAATACCCACCTGAAAAAAACCCCTTCATTTGCTAGTACTTGAGACTATTCCTTATCTTGTGGAATGTTTCATGTGTTTTACTTTAAGCGGGAGAAAGATTTATTTGCTAGCAAAAGGTGTCTTAAGAAATAAGGATAATAAACACTCCTCCTCCCACCCATAAAATGCCAAAATAGGTATTCATTACCTCTTCATGAAAAAAAAAACAACAAACCTGTTCTGATGAGATTCTGTCAGGGTGATACTCTTAGCCCCTAGGGCCGGGCTTTGCTCACTACGTGAATAGCCAGATCTTCAAATGACTTACAGTTTCAAGCCACTCAGCACTTAATTTTGATGAGCAGGAGCAGGTGGGCGCCGCCTGCTGCCCAGCCTTGCTGAGCTGACCCTAGATGACTTCATTCCTGTCTGAGGGCTATAAGATGAAGTGCAGCCTCCATCACGGAACTCAGGGAGGTTACATCAGTTGTTCAGGGGAAACGTGGAAGAATGAATGTGCTGATAGGGAAACACAGGTGTAAGCCTCCCTCTCTTCCCCACCTCAATAAAGGCCTGTGGTCACTTGAGAGGATGATTTCTGGTTAGCAGGAATTGATGGCATCCAGTGGGGATTGGCACCTCTAGGGGCACACTAGGGTACAGAGAGGGTGTGCTGATTGCTCTGGAGGGATAGTATCACTGAGTTTTAAAGAAATAAGAGTATTCTGATTTTGGCTAATACCTGGTCAGAATGTTCTTATTTCAGGAGAATCACCAGGGGAGTTAGAAGAACTATACTACATAGTTACATAGAACTACTGAAGCATCTTCAAATTTTAGTTTTTTAGGGTTAGGGTTTTTTGGTTGTTGTTTTTTTTTTTCTGCCACTTCCTTTCTTTTTTTTTTTAATATATATATATATTGACTCTACTCCATATCCTCCTGGCCCTGTTGGCATTAGAAATCTTGAAGGTCCAAGCAGAAGTTTGGCAGCTTTTTGCAAAAAGAAGCACAATGAACTGCAAAGGAAAGAGCCCTTGTTGGGGAGTTAGAGGTCTTAGGCTCCTCTCCTGGCTCTATCCATTCTGCTCCTCTATGGGGTTACCCACTTCCTCAGGGACCTAAGTCCCATTGATTTCCTCATCTGTAAAATAAAGGAGTTGCATTGATGACTTTTTAAAGTTCCTTTCAGCTCTAAATTCAGGAACACTGGGGCTACTCCCTACACTCTCTGTTATGTTAATATCTGAATGAATAAATGAATGAATGGAAAAGCTTGTAAAAGTGCTTACCAAGTGCTGAGCTCCAGCTAGATTCTCAGGTCACACCAATACAAAAACAGAATTCTGCCCTCAAAGAACTTAAATTCTAATTACATTGGGGTCTCCAAACTAGAGAGCCTGAGGCTTTGTGGTCCCCCACCCTGCTTCCTGAGAGGGAACGGATAAAACATCCATCTATTATCCATCTGTGTTAAATGTCTGCAGGTGTTGGAGCCAGATGAATCATTTTGGTAATTTGACTAAATTGTTACAAATCTGTGATTAAAGCTCATTCTTCAATTGCAATAGGGATAATAGGCCTTTCTGGGGAATAAAAGTCACTGGATTAATTATTTTTAAAAAATCAAAGCCAGTCTTCCTTGGTATCATTCTTTCAAATAAGTTCATTTAGAAAATGGGTTTCTTGATTTTATAGATGGGGGAATGTGATTATGAAATTGGTATCCTATTTACAGTCTTTCCTCTAGAGCGGAGGTTCTTAACTTGGGATCCAATGGAGATTTCAGAAACTCCACGAACTTGGATGGGAAAAAGTATATTTTTATTTTTACTAACTTCTAACTGCAATTTAATATTTCCTTTAGTTATGGCTGTAGACAAAAAAGCCCCACAGTAGAATTAGCAGCACCTGTGACTTTGTTAGCAATAGAAATAACAGATATTTTTCATATCCTATTATGTATGTTGCACATATCTCAAAATATTGTTTATACTCATCACGATTTCAAAATTAGTTATTAGTTCCACTGCTAGAGCAAATATAATCACAGTCTTCCCGTCTACAGACTGCATTTCAATATACTTGATTTCTTTCATAATACTATGTATTTTATTTTATATTTTTAAAAGCCCTATTCAGAGCAGTGATACACTGGCTTCATGAGACTGCCAAAGGGATTGGTGTTTTAGTCATTTTTCTGTAGTGTCTGACTCTTTGTTTTCTTGGCAAAGATACTGGAGCGGTTTGCCATTTCCTTCTCCAGCTCATTTTACAGATGAGGAAACGGAGGCAACTAGGGTTAAGTGACTCGCAGGCTCACACAGCTCTAACTATTTGAGACCAGATTTGAATTCAGATTTTCCTGTCTCTAGGTGCTTTATCTACTTTGTCACCTTGCTGGTCCTAATGGGGACAATGACACAAAGGAGGTTAAGAGCCCATGTTCTAGAGAATAATCTCCTTCATCCCTTATGTGAGAACTAAAGTTACTTTAGCTATTTTCAACTAGCTTTTCTGTGATGCTTTGTAGTTTAATACTTAACTGACATTTAAATTGTATTTAAACTGCAAACTGGAAAGCACCTTATCTTATTTGATGCTTGTGATAACTCAATGACATAGACATTATAAGAATTATTGTCCCCATTTTACAGGTGAAGAAACTGAGGCCCAGAGTTTAAATGATTTGTCCATAATTATATAGCTAATAAATATGAGAAGTGGGGTTTGAACCCAGATATTGCCGTATCCAAGCCTAGCATTCGAGCTCTGGTTCCTGTGTACAAATACGTTTCTCAAGCTCACCCTGTGAGAGAGGGTGAAGGTAAGTCGTTGTACAGATGCTGGACCTCAGTCTCAGGAAGGATGAGTGACTTGTTTGTGGTTGTGCAGTTGCTGAGGTTAGAACTAGGATCTCAATCTACGTTTGCTGACTCCAAGTACATTTGATTTGTATAGCTGGTCAAATATTTAATTGCTTCATGCTTGTTATTGTTTGGTGTAGACAGTGCACCAAATTTTTTCCAAAAGACATTTATGATGTAGTTATTAAAGCTACTACAGTTAATATAGTAGTTAATAGGGGTGGCTAGGTGGTGCAGTGAATAGAGCACCAACCCTGGAGTCAGGAGGACCAGAGTTCAAATGCAGCCTCAGATACTTAACACACACATCAAAAAAAACTAGCCATGTGACCTCCTCGAGCAAGTCACTTAACCTCAATTGCCCTGCCTTTCCCCTATCAAAAGAAATATAGTAGTTAATATTGCAGTTAATATAGTTACTTCATTGTATTACAAAAACCTTTTTTTGGGACTGAGAAGAATGCGGCCCTTTGACTGAATCCAAACTTCACAGAACAAATCCCTTTAATAAAGTGACCTAGAACCTAGAAGGCCACATGTGGCCTTGAGGCTGCAGGTTCCCCATCCCTAGCAATCACTTTACCACTCTGGGCCTCTGTTCCCTTATCTGTAAAATAGTAATTAGCTCCCATAGTTTACATAACACTTCATAGTTAACTTATAAAATGTGTGTGTGGGGAGCAGGGGCAGAGGGACACACATAGATGGTCATAGGTAGATGGTGAGATGGGTTGATGATTAGAGTCAACTTGTAGACAGAGTGGGCTAATTGGCTAGTGTGTACACATTTACCATCAATGGGCAGAAACTCCAAAGATAAGTGTATTAACTTCCCTAGGTTCTAAGGATATGGATTCTGGAAGAACAGGATATATTATTCCATTAAGACTTACATATAAATTTGCCTTCTTCGTGCTTTTGCATCCTAACTTTGCAAGTGTTGCAAGAATGCTTCTCAATATATGAGCTCTAAGGAGAATCACCCAGGCTGACTCTCATTTCTGTCAGGCAGATTTTTCATGGATCAACATGAGAAGATTGCTATAAGGAAAGTGTAAGACTAAAATGGGGGCAAATTGAGTCCAGGATTAAGTTTTAGCTCTTTCTCTTGCCATCTCCTCTTTTAGGTAATTGCATAGGTCTTTCTCCCATTGAGGCTGATTGCTTACAGTTGCCAGAATATTCTGGATTGTTTTTAAACCAGGTCAAGTGTTCAGTTGGGATGGGGGCAACCAATTTTGGGCAAGTGTCCTGGGATAGCCTTTTAAGGCCTAATAGACAACTCTTAGATTTGTTTCTCACTCAGAGAAGGCTTGTATAGCTCACCTGTAACAATAAGAGTACCTTCCCTGTTTGAGAAAGTCCCCTTAGGATTCCCCCAGATACTTGCTTGTATAAGCACTCTGGTCTACCTTGCGATTCAGTAAAGTTCTAGTGTGTCTGGTGCAACTACAAAAACACATTTCTCCATTTGAGAGATTCCACTAACTTGCTCCTGCCCCTCTCTGCAATAAAAAACAAAAACAAAAACACGCATACATCTTTAAAATGTTTGATTCCTTGGCAGTGTTACTTACATTATGGAAAAGGCGGGGTCCTATGTAAGATAAGAACTTTTGTCAAGGCCATACCAAACTAGGCCTGTAGGGATCTCTCTCTGGCTCCTCCCCAGGCAGTTTCGGTTTAAAACTGGGACAAAATGAGTCACTCATAATCCTCTGAGCATTTAACAAAATGAAGTTTACTTAGCCGTAGGGCAGAAGAACATTTACAGCAGGGAAAAGATGTCCATCCAGGATAAAGCGCTCATGCAGGTGAGGACAGTTTCCCAGGGTTTTCTGTGCTTCTCGTCTGTGGTCAAAAGCCCGTAGGCAAAGCTCCAGTCCTGATCGTCCTGACTGTTCTGACTCTTCTGTTTTGTGCCTAAGTAAACAGGACTCTTGGTCAATGGCTCAAGGACAGTTTTAAAGCCTTGTAAGGTAAAACTAGCTTAACTTGGAAAAGGTGGAAGCAGAGGTCTTAGGGACTTGGAACGTCGGAGCTCTTGGGCCTAAAGGATTTGAAAGCTTGGTGTTGTTTTTGACTGCTCCATTCTCTCTCCTCAGTCAGTCATCAAAACCTGTTAACTTCTCCTTTGAAGTCTTTCAAATTTGTGCATTTTTACTACTGCCCACTTAATGCTTCAACTTATGTAGCGACCTCCCTCACTTCTGCTTTCTTCTCCTCGAATTAATTTTGTGCTCGGAGGCTGGAGCTTTCACTGTATAACTCTCCTGCTAAAGAGCCTATACTAGCTCCCTGTTATTACCTTTGGGTCAAATCCAGCTTCTTTCATTCAGGTAATTTACTTTACTTATGCGATCATTTTCCCCACTGCTCCCCCAGCACAATTCCTTTTCTCCATTCACACTAATTTCCTTCTGTATTTCACACAAAACTTCTCTTCATTTCTACTCTTATCTCATGCTGCTTTCCCAGTCTGAAATACTTTCCCCCTTTCCTTTCTACCCTTTAAGCAACAGGTGAGAATGTAAGGAAATACTGTGTGACTGACGGAGAAGGAAATGGCAAACTGCTCTAGTATCTTTGCCAAGAAAACCCCCCAAATGGGGTACGACTGAAAGATAAGTGAACAGCAACAAATGTAAGACTGAACACTTCAGATGAGCTTCACTCGGACGGAGGAAGAGGAGAGACGTAAGCTAGGTTTGCATTACATGCAGCTATTACGCCAATACTACTGCCCTGCTCCCCAACTGTCCTGCTTAGAGGTGAAACCTAGGAGCAAGCTCAGCTAGTACAATTCAGATAATGAGCAACGGACTAAACTACCATACTATTTCATCACCATCACCACCATCGTTGTCATTTAGGATGTATTGGGGCAGGGCCAGCATCGATGGGAAGCATCACCCAGACTGATACTAATGACCTGAACCCCTCTCTTCCCTCGTCCCCTCCCTCCCATCTGTGTATAGCACAAGGACCACTGGAGAGAAGGGCGGTGGTGATGGTCTTCCAGAGCGCGCTGAAGTCCCCAGACCACTCCTACTCACATCAGTGGTGAGCTGCTTGAGGGAAGGGGCTTGTTTAGGTTTTGTCTTTTTGTCTCCAATGCCCGCTACAGAGAAATGAAGCAACTTGTTTGGGGTCATAGAGATTGGTAAGTAGAAGAATTAGGATTCAAAGCAGGATCCTCTTGGTTCAAAGTCAGTATTCTTTCCATTACACTCTCTGTTGTTGTTGAGTCATTTCAATCATGCTCAACTCTTGGTGACCACATTTGAGATTTTCTTAGCAAAGATACTGGACTGGATTGCCATTTCCTCCTCCCAGAGGAGGAAACTGAGGCAAACAGGGTTAAGTGACTTGCCCAGGGTTGAACAGCTAATGAGTGTTTGAGGCTGGATTTGAACTCAGGAAGATGAGTTTTCATGACTCCAGGCCCAGCATTCTATCCACCCTGCTAAATGTCTCATTAAAAAAAAAAATTCGTGTTTGGTGATTTTCTACTAATGCTAAATGATTCCATGATATTTGAAAACTGCCCATGCACAAAACTGCCCTTGCATGGGGCCTTACAGCAATGGATCACTGAAAATCAGACTTCTTTGCCAGAAATTCCTGAGCCTGTCTATAGAGGCACTTGGATGGAACTCTGCAGGTTGGTTGCATGAATCAGCTAACTGTTTTCTCATCATCCACAACACTGTCATTTTCTCTGCTTCCTTCTTCCCAGAACTTGAACCACAGCATCACAGAATCCCAGAGCTGGAAGGGACCACTGAGGACATTTAATATAAACTGTTCCTGAAGAAGAATCCTTTCCACAGTAAGTGAATAGCCAGTTTCCACCTAATGACCTGAAGTGAGAGAGAGAGAGAAAATCTTCCTGAGGCATCCTACTCCACTTTGGGATGGCTCTAATTTTTAGGAAGTTTCATTTACATCAAGACTAAGTTTACTAATTTGTCACTTCTACCTAGTTCTGTCTTGTGGGACCAAGAAGAAAATTTCTAATCTTTCTTCAAACGGGAAAGCCCTTCAAGCACCTTAAGACACCTGTCATCTTCTCTTAGGCGTTCTCGTCAGGAAAACATTTCTACCACCTTCAGGTATTGCTCGTATGGCAAAGTTAAGTTCTTTCATCATCCTGGTAACTCTCCACAGGATGTTTTCCTGCTTCAGTCTCCCTGGTGGCCTCTCCTGAATGCCCTGGGGCAACATGCATACTCTGACCTACCAAATTTAGCTTATGTAAATGAAATGACTCAATAGCAATAGAAAGTGATCACCTAGATGTATTATTACTGAGCTAGATGGAGCCCCTGAAATGTCATTTAGCTTAGGTAACCCAAGTTTTTTGGAATAAAGGATTATGCCTTCTGCTTCATGTATTTCCATGGGGGTGGACAGCCAGAGCTGGACACAAAGGAGACACTCGATGAACAGGGGAGAGACCATCATCATCTTCCTGTCTACTGCATGTAGCAGGTTTTCAAGATGTGCCTTATGAGGAGCGTATATTTTGATTCCTCTTAGAGGTGTCCATAGAGAAATAGGGATATGAGTCTTAGTCTATGTTGGTTGTAGGAAAGGCAGAAGAACAAGGTCAGTTATCTGGGTGGCTCAGTGGATAGAATTTTGGGCCTGGAGTAATTTTTTTTTTTTTTTGCTTTTTTTTTGGAGGGCATTTGGGGTTGACTCGCCCAAGTTCACATGGCTAGTTTTGTGTTAAGTGTCTGAGGCCAAATTTGAACTCAGGTCCTCCTGACTCCAGGGCTGGTGTTCTGTTCACTGCACCACCTAGCCACCCCACCTGCAGTCATCTTTGTGAGTTCAAATATGACCTCAGACACTTACTAACTGTGTGCCCTGGACAAGTCACTTAGCCCCATTTGCCTCAGTTTCCTCATCTGTAAAGTGGGTTGGAGAAGGAAATGTCAAACCACTCTAGTTTCTTTGCCAAGAAAACCCCAAATGGGGTCATGAAGAGTCAGACACAACTACAATGACTTAATAACAACAACAACAAAAACATAGCATTGTGGATCAAATAGTGAACCTGAAGAGAGTTCAAATTCCGTCTCAGGTGTTCGTTATCTATGTGACTGTGGATAAGTCATTTAACTTCTCTAGGTCTCAGTTGCTCATCTATAAAATGAAGGAGCTGAACTTAATGGCCACTAAGGGCCCTTCTAGGTTTAAATCTACCATCTGTTCTCTTTGTGGTTCAGTTGCTTTGCAGTTGTGTTCTGCTCTCCTTGACTCCATTTGGGGTTTTCTTGGCAAAGATGCCATAGTGCTTTGTCATTTCCTTCTCCAGCTCATTTCACAGATGAGGAAACTGAGACAAACAGGGTTAAGTGCCTTGACCAGAGACATACAGCTAGTAAGTGCCTGAGATCAGATTTGAGCTCAGGTCCTCCTGACTCCAGGATCAGGGCTCTGTTCACTGTACCACCTAGCTGCCCCTTGTACACAAGAGCTTACAGAACAAATGCCAGGTAATTGTTGGGGGTAGTCAGCTTTGAGAGGTGAGGGGATCAGGAGAGGACACGAATAGAAGGTGCCATTCAAGCTGAGTTGTAAAGGGAATTAGGGATTCTAAGAGACAAAGGTAAGAAAGGAGTAATTTCTAGGAATAAGGACCAGCCCATGCAAAGGCATGGAGACAGGAGATAGTGTTCTATCTATCTATTGTGTGAAGAACAGCAAGAAGTAGTTTGTCTGAAGTAAAGGGGATTTATACTAATGGTAGAAATGTAAGTTGGAGTCACTTTGTGAAGGGCTTTAAATGCTAAACAGAGGAGTTTATATTTGGAAATAGTGAGCCACTGGAGTTTATTGAGAAAGGACGTGACTTGGTCAGATCTTTAGGAAAATCACTTTGGTTGCTCTGTGCAAAATAAACTTGAAAGGAAAGAAAACTTGAGGCAGAGACCCATAAGTAAGCTATTTTGTGACTTCATTATTGTAAGGACTTATTTCTTCTTGTTTTAAATAGAAGTATGTAATTTCTGTAATGATGAAATATGAATTGTCTCTATCTTTATGCCAAAAGGATTTTTGTGACTGATTAAGGAAGGCTATCCTCAGTACCTTTGCATCATGTGTCAGAAGCTGAATTTCTTTAAGTACTACCACACCCCAATTAGCGTCTAATCTTGGTAGCATCTGCAGAAGAATTCCATTACAGAGGAAGGCATGACTACCCATTGTAATGTTCTCCCCTGATTCCTGAATTCAAAATACATGACCTCAGTGGCAGGTTCAGTGAACAAAACTGGCTACACATAAGCATTTCATAAAAACTTTGCTGTGCAAAGGATATGTTTCCACTTGAATCTATCTATTGCATTAGGAAATTCAAAGGTCAGAAAAGTATAAGATTCAGTGAGTCTTTGAATGGAACCCTTGATTTTTTTTTTAAAGTAATGAGAGAGCCATGCATGTAGAACTTTGATATTTTAAGGGATCAGTTGCCCATTTTTGCACATGGACAACTTGTGGCCATATGTTTAGAGACACATTTAAAACTGGCCCAAAAACAGCAGAAAGGCAGAAAAAACAATAGAACCATTTGGTATGACTTGTTATAAAACTTAGCTAATGCTCTTTATAAATAGTGCCAAACTAAATTAGCTCTGGGGACCTGCTGGAGCTGGAGTGTGTTTTCAGATAGACTTGTTTGCAGCAAGGCTAAACAAACAAATAAACAAACCAATCCAACAAAACCTTCTACCCACACAGTTTGTTAAAACTTGATACTGTTTAGTGTTTTCCATAAGGTTTAAAAAAAAGATCAAATCAAAGGGAAAAAACAAAACAAAACAGAATATGACACCTGGAAAACTGGCAAATTTGAGTGAAGCCTCAGAAAGGACTGGGCCAGGGAAGATGGCAAAAGTTGAGCTTATTGAAGTTAGATACTGAAAAATGTATGAAAATAACTCTTCAAAAAGTGTCCTAAGTTTTTCTGATCGTTGTCTTCTGTTATTAATAGCAGAGCATCTCAGAGTCATAGAAGTTTGGATTTGGGAGGGACCTCAGTGATCTTCTAGGTGAGTCTAGTCCAACCTGTACCTAAAAAAAAAAATCCCCATCACAACACACCTGACCAGGGATCATTCAGACTTTACTTGAAAGCTTCAGTGAAGGAAACTGTCTACATCTCCAGGCATCTTGTTCTTCTTCCAGACAGAGGTAACTGTTATGAAGTTATTCTTAACAAAAAGGCTAAATTTGTCTCTTTGTGATTTTTTCCCATTGATTCTTGTTCTATCTTTTGAAGCCAAGCAGAACAAGTCTAATCTGTGTTCTGCATGACAACTTGTCAAGTGACAATTGACACAATTTTCATGCCCCCATAGGACCTTTCTCTCCTCTAAGCTAAAGATCCCCTTACTCAGACCTTGTAGAGTTTGAACATAAGGTTGAGAGAAATAAATATTAATAACTAATGATTTGTGGAGCTTCAGATTTTCCCCTTTTTCTTTTTTCTCATTTCAAGACCTCCGTCTCTGATGGTTGAGCTCACCTTCTCCTTTATCCAGACCCCACTCAAGTGGGGCAGCCATTTTGTTTCACTCAAGTTTGAGTGGGGATAAATTCTTTGAATAGATTGTCCAAGGCTGGGGGTAACTTAAGAAGTATATGACATAATCAAAATTCAGGTGCAGCCCCTCATTGTAATATTCATTCTCTCATTAATTATTAACCAATTAGAGGTGATTGCCATCCTGGGAAACATACCTCTTCCAAGAGGACATCTAAGTCATGAATCAGCTTCCATGATTGTCTTTGGTCTAAGAGAGAGATGCCAAATGACCATCCATCTATTAAAATGTTGCCATTATTAATAAAATGATACAATTACCTAGAAATTATATCTCTTAAGCGTCTTTAATAGCCACAAGATCCTTCCTTTTTCTGACTGTCTTTCTCCAGATGCTCTCAAGCTTACTAAGAGTTCTTCCTAATATCTGGTGCTCAGGATTAGATGTTTCTGACATGGGCAGAGTCCCGAGGAGTTATCACCACTTTATTCCTGGAAGCTATGCCTCATTGATGGAGTAACTTTATTGGCTACTGTTTTGTATTGTTGACTCATACTGAACTTACAGTCACCTAAAGCTATCACATCTTTGTCAGGAGAACTACTATCTAACTATGCCTTCTCCATCTTGTACTTATGAAGTTGATTTCTTTTTTATTTTTTGCTTTTTGGAGGGCAGTTGGGGTTAAGTGACTCGCCCAAGGTCACAGGCTAGTTTTTTGTGTTAAGTGTCTGAGGCCGGCTTTAAACTCAGGTACTGCTGACTCCAGGGCCGGTGCTCTATTCACTGCACCATCTAGCCGCCCCCGAAGTTGATTTTTTTTAATAACCAAGTGCGAAGCTTTACATTTATCTCTGTTGAATTTAATTGTATTAAATTCAGTCTGGTGCTTTATTAAAATCCTTTTGGATCCTGGCTCTATCACCCAGTGTATTATGTATCCTCCTAGCTTTGGGTCATCTGTACCAATTTGATGATCATATCATCTATGCTTTTTAAAGTACTTCTCTTTTTGGATTTGAGTAATTTTATGTGTGGAAAAGAGCAAAAAGAAGTGTAAAAAGTTCTGAGAAAGCAGACCCTAAGAGAAAAGTACTTAAGGAAAATCAAAGATAGTTTTGAAAAGATCTGACAGAGAAAGTAGCTCTAAGAGAAAAGGAGTTACTGATGTTAATGATGGCCAAAGTGTCTTGTTTCAGAGTAGCTAATTTACATATGACCATGATTAGGACTTTGAGGTTGATAGGTGAGAAATACCTACAACTTAACATTTTGCTAAGCATGGAAAAATTGTATATTCCAGCTAATATAGAGGCAGCTAGGTGGCTCAGTGGACACAGAGCTGGACCTGGAGTTGGGAAGACTTACTTATCTTTGTGAGTTCAAATCTGGCCTAGCCCAATTACTAGCTCTAAGACCCTGAGCAAATAACTTATCCTGTTTGCCTCAGTTTTTCATCCGTAAAATGAGCTGGAAAAGGAAATCACAAACTAATCTAGTATCTTTACAATCAAAACACTGAATAGGGTCATGAAGAGTGTGTCATGACTGAAACAACTGAACAACAACCCAAGGAGAAGCTCTTTTCGTCATGAGAGAATCAGTACCCAAAAGCAGAATGGAAGTAACCCAAGTGGTGTGAAACACTCAGGATAGAGACTACCCCTTGCTGCCCATAAAAAGCTGAATCCAGATGAGTCCAGCTGAGCAGATTGTTCATAGAAAAGTAGAAGAAGTAAGAGCTGAGAGAAGAGCTTAGGGCCTCCATTGCCACCATGCTGAGATGACTGGAGAAAGATAGGCTTTGCATTTGCTCATTTGCTGCTGAGATCTGATTAGAAGAAAAGTACTGCTGCTGGGAGCAAACTAGAAGTAGAAAAACCTCCCGCTGGTTAACAGAGCTGATGAGGAAAGGAAAGTCATACCTGATTTTCCCTTTACTACCAACTATGGCTTGATAGAGGAGAAAATCCTCAGGGTTTGTGTGTCTTGTCCTTTACTACCTACGGGGAATCCTTCAGAGACCATCTAAGACAGTGGCCCTGAATAGCTCTGTAGATCCCAGGTTAAGGGGAAGTGCTTTTACTAAATAGGAGTAATACTGCTTCAAAGACCAGTCAACATGTGGTTTGAGGAAAGCACCTAGCAGAGAAGATTCCAAAGACAGAATTATGATTTGCACATGAATCATACTACTCATGTGCCTCTTTGTTAGATTTCTGTAAGGGTATCCTCATTCTTCTCCATAGACAATGTTTACCTTGGGGGATAGAGTGACTTAGGTTTCTGGGTGAATCATTATGTTATGATTATTTTTATTTTGCATTCTTTGAAGTAAATGTTTCATGACTAAGAGTTAATGGTGTCATCTTGGCTGATTTGTTTAAATGAGAAATAGTGATGGGGGCTCAGGAGCAACAGTTGTGAATAGTTGATATGGTTACTCCTAGGATCCTGGGGAGTAAGTTGTTGCCTTGTGATTACCTCTAAGAAATCTCCAACTTGCCAGTAAGAATGCAGATTGGAGATGTGGGGGCAGTGAGCTATCCCAGAGAGAGAAAACAGTGGAGGTTAGGCAGCACATCATGCCTTGCCCGATATGCTTTTATTCAAGTAATTGACAAAGTTGTTAAATAGCACAGATTCCTGAACTCTACTGGAGGCCTCCTATGATACTGACACTGAATTATTCACACAATCTTTGAACCAGTTATGAATTCATTTTACTGGGTTAACATCTAATTTTTCATTTTTTTCCACAAGAAAAGTATGAGACTTGTTAAAAAAAAAGCTTGGCTAAACTCCAAGTAAAATATAACTACAGCCTTTCCTTCATGTACTCATTTTGTAACTGTTAAAAAAGAGGAGGATAGTTTTGCCAGAAACTATTCTTGACAGAACCATACTGGCTCCTTGTGATCAATGATTTCCTTTCTAGATGTTCTCTTTAAAAATGTATTCTAGAATTTCCCCAGGAATCAAAATCAATTTCCCTTGTGTCTATAGTTTGCAGACTCTTCCCATTTTTGAAAATCATAACACTTGCCCTTCTTTTTTTCTTTTTGGAGGGCACTTGGGGTTAAGTGACTTGCCCAAGGTCACACGGCTAGTTTTTTTTGTATGTGTTAAGTGTCTGAGGCCGGATTTGAACTCAGGTACTGCTGACTCCAGGGCTGGTGCTCTATTCACTGCGCCACCTAGCTGCCCCTCACACTTGCCCTTTTAAAAAATGTTGTAATACTTTCCTCATGTACCTTGATCCGTCAAATATTGCTGACAGTGGCTTGGCAGTCACATTTATTAAATCTTTTAGGAGCAGAGGATACACACACACACACACACACACACACACATATATGCAAATATACACACGCACACACACACACATATAATCTGGACTTGATTTAATCATGGGGCAACTAGGCACTCTTCTCTTATCTCTCTAGTTAGTTGGATAGCCAATGAGCATTTATTAAGAATCCACTGGATGCCAAGCACTGTGTTAAGCACTTTACTCATCCTGGGTATCAACTCTCTAACAGTAATTTTATTTGTTATTTCCAATGAGTGCAAAGATCATTCTCCTTGACAGAGAAGAAAAGAAGAATAAGAATGGAGCAGCTCTGCTTACACTCTGTCAATCATCATCAACCCAGTCACCCTAAATATCCTTTTTCCATGCTTCTTTGCCTCCCAGTATTGCTATTTCTTCCTTCCTTTTGCTGTCCTCAGTTTCTCTTACCAGCCTCAACTCTCTCAAATTTAGCATGCCTTACTCTACTTTTGCAGGATCATTGCACGTTTTTATATTCATTCTCTGGTCTTGCTTCCAACTTTTGTACGTTTCTTTTTTAAAATCACTAATTTGGTTGGTGAGTTTCTTAAGCATTCGTGTTGGTCCATTTGGAGGACTCCTATTATCCCTCTTGTTGTAAATGCTTCCCTTTGGGTCTTCAGAATTCCATTCTTAAGCATCTGCCATCCCTTTTGGGCCGACTTCCTTTGTAGTATTTTAGTCCATAGTATTCCAGCTTTTCTTTAAACCTTTTGACTGGCTGGTTAGTGGATATTTTTTTCTGTACTTTAAAAAAAATTCTGAACTTAACTTATATTTATAAAGAAGATATCCATGGACATAGTAGTTCAGCAAGAGGGGATTGTACCTGAAACTGTGACTCTCTATTGTTTACAATTGTTTTTCTTTAAAAATACATAATAAATTCAACTTGTTACATTCAAAGCTATGCTGTTTGTCTCTAATTCCTTTTAAACTTTATTCTGTGTATTTAAAAAATGTGTTCCAATGACTTTTTCTTTTTTCTTTTTTGCAACCCTTTCTCTCTTCCCAACTCACTCCATTCTTCCCCATTAAGAAGAAACAAAAACAAAAACTTTGAGACAAAAATATACAGTCAAGCAAAACAAATTCCAATATTGTCTTCTGAAAACTATATCTTATTTTACAGAAAGAATCCATCACTTTATAACTGGGAGGTGGATGATCGCATACTCCATCATAGGCCCATTAGAACACAGGTAATAATTTCAGAGGCCTTAGCCTTTCAAAATTGTAAAGCAAACAACAATTAAAGCATTTTTATAATGATGATACTTCTGGTTCTGCTCACTTTGCTCTGCATTCATTTATCCAAGTTTTCCCAATTTTCTCTGAAATTGAACCACTGAATATTTCTTATGGTGTGAAAATATTACATTATGTTTATATTCCAAAATTTGTTCATCTATTTCCTAATTGATAGTCACCCTCTTAGCTTTTAGTTCTTTGCTATGACAATAAGAGCTACCATAAATATTTTTGTACTTATGTATTTTCTTTTTTCTTTGATTTCTACAGAGTATAAATCTGACAGTAGTATCACTGGTGAAAAGGTGAATACAAAGTTACTGACTTGTTGGATATAGTTCAAAGATGTTTTCCAAAATGACTGGACCAATGCACAACTCTAATAAGAGTATATTGATATATCTGTTTCCCCACAGACCCTCCAATAATTACAATTTTCCTTTTTTTGTCATTTTTTCCAATGTGATACATTTGAGATAGAACCTCAGAGTTGTTTTAATTTGCATTTTTCTAACTATTAGTGATTTGCATTGCATTTTTTCATATAACTATTGATAGCATGAAGTTTTTCCTTTGAAAAGTGCCAGTTCATATCCTTTGACTATGAATTCTCTTCCTTCCTTCCTTCCTTCTTTCCTTCCTTCCTTCCTTCTTTCCTTCTTTCTTTCCTTCCTTCCTTCCTTCTTCTTTCCTTCCTTCCTTCTTCTTTCCTTCCTTCCTTCCTTCCTTCCTTCCTTCCTTCCTTCCTTCCTTCCTTCCTTCCTTCCTTCCTTCTTTCCTTCCATCCTTCTTTCTACCATTTGTTCATTTAGTAGTCTATCAAAGAATACAGTAAGTTCAAAACAAAGACATTTAATGAAATGGCATGAAATGAAACGAAAATTTCCCCCAATAAAGCTCAGGTATACCATACCACACAATATATACAACAACACTGGATAGAGTGCATACACATAGGGAGCATGTGTGGTGGGGCACAGGGCATTTTAATGGAGAGAAGCATAAGTAGAGAATGTGCATGGCCAGAACTCATTCCAGAGAGGTGCAAGCATAGGGAACATGTGGCAGAGCAAATTTTAAAAAAATAAATTTATTTATTTTTAGTTTACAGCATTCAGTTCCGCAATCCCTTGAGTTTCAAATTTTCTTTTTCTCCCTCTCCTCTCCCCTCCCCCCATGGCAGCATGCAATCAAATTTAGGTTCTACAAATGCCTTCACATTAAACACATTTACCCTTTAGTCATGTTGTAAAGAAGAGTTATAACCAATGGAATGAACCATTAGAAAGAAGAAAAAAAAGACAAAAAAGACAAGAGAGAGCAAATAGTTTGTTTTAATCTGCATTCAGGCTCTGTAATTCTTTCTCTGGATGTGGATAGCTTTTTCCAACGTGAGTATTTTGGTGTTGTCTTGGAACCATGCATTGCTGAGAGAAGCCAAGCTATCAAAGTTAGTCATCACAGATACAATGTGTCTGTAATTGTGTACAATGATCTCCTGGTTCTGTTCCCCTCATTCAGCATCTGTTCACGGAAGTCTTTCCAGGTTATTCTGAAGTCCATCTGCTCCTCATTTCTTATAGCACAATAGTATTCCATTACACACCACCACTTGTTCAGCCATTCTCCAATTGATGGGGCATTTCCTTGATTTCTAATTCTTTGCAGGACACATATTTTGAGGGATAACATCCCTTCATTGTGACTGGGATATCTTCTAGTGATATCATTATGTTATACTTTGTGGGTTTGCTCCCTGCTGGTCTGAAAGTCCCGCCTTGATCCTGATACATGACTGTAGAGCTCTCTGCCTCCAGCTTTTGGACCAGATGAAATTCTTATTTATCTCTCCTCCCCTTGATTAAATTCCTTGAGAAAGCCAACTTTCTTTTCTCTTCCTTCCTCTACACTCTTTGCAAGTTGGCTTCCAATCTCATCATTCAACTGAGACTGCCTTCTTCAAAGTTACCATGACCATTAATGGACACGTCTAAGCCTTTTCTCAGTTTTATCCTTTTTTGCTCTCTCTTTTATCCTTCTTGCTCAGCTTTTGGCACTGTTGCTCGCTTTCTCCTGTATACTTTCTCCTCTCTAGATATTGGGACATTGCTCTCTACTAACTCTCATCCTCCTTGTCTGACTGTTTCTTCTCATACTCCTTTATAAGATCTTTATGTGGGACCTACTCACTGGTGTCGTTCAGTCATTTCAGTCATGTCCAACTCTTCCTGACCCCATTTGGGGTTTTCTTGGCAAAGGTATTGGAGTGGTTTATTGTTTCCTTCTCAGCTAATTTTATAGAGAGAAAACGGAGGCAAGCAGGGTTAATTGACTTGTCCAGGGTCACACAGAATCAAATAATATACTTCTATCATTTAGAGTTTGTTCAACTGATCGATCAATCACCAAGCATTTATTGTTTCATATTCAACAGTTACTGTACTAAGTTTTGGGGTTATAAAGAAAACAAGGAAGGCAATCCCTATCCCCAAAGAGCTTACATTTAATTAATGGGGAAGGAAACATACATAAATAGGTATTTGCAAGATACAGAATAGATAGAAGGTAACTTTAGAGGGAAAAGCCTACAGAAGTTAATGAATGCTTGGGTCTGATTTTGAAGAAAGCTGGAAATCCTAAAATTTCTTTTTTTTAAATTTTTAAAATTTTTTTTAAATTTTAATTTATTTTCTTGGTTACATCATTCATTTCCACAAGGTTTTGAGTTACAGATTTTCTCCCCTTTTTGCCCCCACCCTCAGCCCACAACATTGATCCCACTGTAAGGCCCTTCCCACATTCTGTTCCCTTCCATGCCCTCCTCCAACACCCCTCTAGCTTTCCAGCAGGG
>CM053594.1:218670843-218684129 GCA_028646575.1 Pseudocheirus occidentalis
CAACTGAAAAACAATAAAATCTTACTTTATGTTTCAGTCAGACTGGCTGCCTCCTATTTTCCAAATATGACATGGCACCTCCCTTCACCCATGCTTTGTATAGCCTGTCTCTTGCATATTTTTCATACACACTCCTTTTTTTTTTTTTGCCCTGAGACTCGGGTCAGGCCAAAACAATAGTTTATTATTTCAGCATTCAGCAACATCTCAGCCATCAAAAATAAACTCTAACACCAAGGATGTAAGGAAGACTTATTTACAGCATGATTAGGTAGATTGCATCAGGAGCCCCCCAGGGCGCCACAGGCAGGAAGGATGGTGGTTATTCATTCATCCAATAAATTAGGAAATGCAGAATTTGGGGGCCAAGTGCTCATTTCTGGGCCGGCATAAGGTCATTGATGGACTGGCCTTGCTCCAAAGCTTCTCCATCTCAATGAGCAACTTCATACCATCTACCACCATCTGCACCAGCTCCACCTCCAAGAAGCCCAGTGGTCAGCATTGGAGCATTGTAGATGTCAAAGATACCATCCACAGCTGCTGTGTCCACACCCCCTGTGCCTCTCTTCTGCAGCCTTAGCTTCTTCAGTATCTCACCAAACTTCTCATGCTTGCCCAGATGGGGAAGCTTGATGTGGACACCCACATGGAGGCCTGTGCCCAAGTTGGAGGGGCATGTCAGGATGTAGCCCAGGTAAGGATTCCACATGAACTCCTAGTTCTTAGTCTTCAAAAGGGATTCGATCTGGGTAAGCCCTGTGCAGAAGCATGTGAACACTTCCTTCATGTTACCTCCCTTCTGCATGGAGATGACCCTCAGGTGATCTTCCTCATTCATCCACACCAGAAAGGTCTTGTTGTCATTGTGCCAAATGCCCCTGCCATCGGGCCAGTCTTGGGCCATGCCAGACACCAAGAGGAGTGGGGAGATAGGCTTGTCGAAAAGGAAATGGTCATTGATCAGCTGCTGTTGTTCCTGCTCAGTCATATTCTTCTCAAAGCATAGTGCTTCCCATTCAGGTAACCTTCCAGGCTGGCCAGAGCTTCCACAGACAGCTTCTCTATGACCCTGCGCTCGCCTTGGCTACAATGTGGGGGCAGGCAGAATCCTCGGATCCTCCGGTGGTTCCTACACTAGAACTCAGCACATAGTTAGGATTCAGGTCATCACCACTCTACAGATTGTCAGGGTTAAGATCAGTCTTGTGCTCATCTGAAGGCTTGTAGCCTCCATGTCGGTCCTCAATGATGGGATCAAACAATTCCTTGAAAACGTCCTAGCTTTCTTCATCTCCAGCCACAGTCATGATGAATGGGTGCCCTGGATTGTCCACACCGGTCTGGATGACATCATCCAGGGTGAAAAGCTGCTTGGTGTAGCCTTATCCCAGAGTTTTTCATAGAGCTCAGGAGTGAGCACCTTAGCCATGTGGTTGTTGTGCGAGGAGAGGCCGGGATATTCTTCCTCGGTGGGAAAGTGGGACTTCAGCAGGTAGTGGCGATGGGGCTCCGAGGGTCGCAGTAGGGTGAGAAGGGTGGTGGGAGGATGCTGCTGCTCCAGCCATGGCTGTGATCCCAGGCCACTTCAGCTCGATCTCAGTCCCACACTCCTTCTTTAACTACACCTCATAGAATCTTTACCTTCCTTCTAAGTCCAGTTCAGGTGCCATCTCCACAGAAAACTTTTACTGATCCTCCCAGTTGCTAGGCTAACTATTGAAAAAATATTTCATATACGTTTTGCGTTTAAGAGTCAATATAGATATTATTTCCCCCTAACATGATGATAGCTCTTTTAAGCTACTTTTTGTCATTTTATCTTCAGTACCTAGAACAGTGTCTCACACATAGCAGGGGCTTACTAAATACTTTTCTCAAAAATTGCTGCTATAGTAAGTAAGGCTCCTGAAATAGTATTTCTATAATTGTATGCTTTCCCCTCTTATCAATAACACCTGTAGGATCTAGTCCTCAAAATGAGATCACTAGGTCAAAGAGTATGCACGTTTTTCTAAAAAAAGATTCTACTAATTCACAATCCCATTAGCAGTGTAATAGTGTGCCATTCTCTGCCCCTCTCTCAAGTTCTGCCAGCTTTACAATTGTTGTTTTTAACTATTTTTTAATCTATTGGATATAAGTAGTATCCCCAAGGTGTTTTCATTTGTATTTCTCAAATTGTGAAAGTTTGAATCCCTTCTTTTGCAGTTATTGGTAATTACTATTTCTTTTTTCAAGTCTCCTATTATTCTTTGACCAGAAGCAGTTCTTTGCTATGATGAAACAGAGAAACTAACTTTGCTATTTTCCATATGATTATGGTGCTTGGAACACTGAAACAGATGTCACAGAAAGTATATGTTTAGTCCTGTTAGGAGATGCAGGTCACACTTGCAGGAATACTATAGACCTACCCTTTGAACAGGTGCAACTTGATTACAGCAAGGCTCCAAATGCTTTTCTGGTTATCTTGCTAATGAAACTTCAAACAGATGTACCAGCTAGAGCATATGAATTCTGTATTAGGTAACTCACTTTTGTAAGGAAAAAAATTTAAATAAGGTCTTCTGGCAGTTTACTAATTCTCTCTTTATAATAGTAAAACCTTTCAATTTCAACAAAATCCCTGGTAGACTTGTGAATGTTAATATCAGAGCATTCTATGTTTCTGAGATTTCATTTAAATGACCATTTACATATATGCTCTGTTAAAATGAAACTACACTTATTAAAAAAATACATGTTAGCTAAGAAAATCTTTGACTTACTATCCATTCCCATAGTATTTGGTTTAGAAACTTGAAAAAAAATCAGACTGATTTTTGTTGAGAAACTCTAACTTTGTCTATATGCCTGCAGCCTATTTGGACTGCACTGAAAAGTTTTTTTTTTTAAATTTGCCACTGCTACTGTATGAATCTCAACCATGTGCTGGTCACCTGAGAGGAGCTTCTGTTACTTGTGTTGACCTCTCAGTAAGTAGACAAATGTCTTTTTTCCCCTTTTATTTATTTTTAGTTTTCAATATTCATTTTCACAAGATTTTGAGTGACAAATTTTCTCCCTGTCTTTCCACTACCAGCCCCCCAACATAGCAAGCCTACTGAATACCTTTCCCCAATCTGCTCTCTCTTATATCCTCCCCCCACACTTTCTAGCAGGGCAAGATGGATTTCTATGCCCCACTGCCTGTATATCTAATTTCCCAGTTGCATTTAAAAAACAATTTTTAAACATTTGTTTTTGAAAGCTTTGATTTCCAGAGTCTTTCCCTTCTTCCCTCCTCACCACCTCCACTGGCAAGACAAGAATCAATATAGGTTGTACATGTGTAGTTATGCAAAATGTTTGCATAGTAGTTACATTGTGAAAGACTAACTATATTTCTCTTCATCTTATCCTGCCCCCACTTATTCTGTTTTCTACTTTGACCTTGTCCCTTTTCAAAAGTGTTTGCTTCTGACCACCTTCTCCCCCTCTGATCTAGTGTTTGTGTTATTTCAGTCATTTTCAGTGATGTGCGACTTTACATGACCCCATTTGGAGTTTTCTTGTAAAGATACTGGAATAGTTGACCATTTCCTTCTCCAGCTCATTTAACAGATGAGGAAACTGAGGTAAACACGGGTGACTTGCCCAGGGTCACACAGCTAGTATTTGCCTGCGGCTAGATTTGAACTCAGGACAGTGATTCTTCCTGAATCCAGGTCCAGCACTCTATTCACTGCACCAAGTTGTTGTCCCTGATGTAGTGCAACTCACCACTTAGAGGGAAGCCCTTTTTTTCTTTTGGATGCTACATAGGAATCCTCTATGAAAATGATGAATGAATACTTTTAGAGAACATACATCTCACTGTTTCATGCTTTTTTGGGGGGAGGGATGTTGATAGGGTATCATTTTCTTTTCAAAATCCTTCTAACATCATTTCTCTCTTTGCCAATTTGATTAAAACCTATCTTTTCTTTTTTAAACACCAATATTCTCCTGGGGAAACTGCAGGACTGTTAATCATGGGTCAAAGGATCATAGTTTTGGAGCTATAAGGGACCTTTGAGACTGTTAAGTATAAGCCTCTCACCTTATGAGGAAGTTGAGGCACAGATTAAGTGACTTACTCAGGGTCACACACCTAGAAGGTATCTTGACATTAGTTTTGAACCCAGGTCTTTCTGTCTAGTATCCCATCTCCTACATCATGTTGCCTTTTATGATTGTTCACAAAACTGTGTCTAATGCACTGGCAATGGAGAGATGCATTGTGACCATAAGTAGACTAAGTCATATTATATAACAGTAGCATCAACCTAAGTTCAAAAAAATCGGTGTTCAGAAAAGGAGACGAACTAGTCACACAACAAGAATAAGGGATAATAGATGAGCAGCCTTAGTTCTACTTTGGGCCCAGCAGAATATTAACAGCATGAGAGGAAGGGCTGTAATTTTGTCAGAACCACCTATGAACAAGACTCACATAGCATAAAAAGTATGAGTGAATTAAGATCTTTACCATCGCATGGAGCTACTTGATTATAGTTTCACAGACCCACTGAAATAGAATTAATTACATTCAGCTTTCCTTATAATTACCAATGGATTCTAGCCTGTTAGCACAATGTTTGGGTTCAGTCAGTTACAGTAAATAGCTGTGGGCAGGTGGTTGGACCTTCTTGGTTTACTAGTTCTTGTATGCTGGCTAATGGGTAACCTTTTTTTTTGTCGTTCTTGCCAAGAATTACAGGTGAACCACACTCCAAGCTTAGATGCAATAGATGAAATGCACTTCACAAATCCTAAAGTGCTATATAAATGCTAGCTATTATTATTAGACTGTATTAAACATTTCATATTACCATATTTCTCATTATAAATAACTTGAAAATATGCATTGCCCGCTTTGTTTTAAATGTTCCCAGTATAAGGAGATTTGTGTATTAAAAATGTATGTCTTTAAGATAAGGAGCACCGTGTAGTAAGGGGCAAGACAACCTGGTATCACCTCTGACTCCTACTTGGTGGAATGCCTCTGGGCACCCCTTCATGCCCTTATAACTCTCTAATTCTAGAAATTTGTGTTGTTTAAGTTGGTCTTTGTGACCTTCTTTGAGGTTTTTTTGGCAAAGATACTGGAGTAGTTTGTCATTTCCTTTTCCAGCTCATTTTACAAAAGGAAAACAGAGGCAAACAGGGTTAAGTGACTTGCCCAAGGTCACAAAGCTAGTATGGTCTGAGGCCAGATTTGAACTCAAGAAGATGACTCAAGTCCTGGCACTTTATCCACTGTCCCACCTAGCTGCTCATCAGACTATAAATTGCAGTGTAGATATTGTTTTGTGTTGACTGATAGAGGGAATTTCTTCACCAAGTTCTCTATTAAAACCAAACCAAGGGGTGGCTAGGTGGCGCAGGGGGTGGCTAGGTGGTGCAGTGAATAGAGTACTGGCCCTGGAGTCAGGAGGACCTGAGTTCAAATCTGGCCTCAGACACTTAACACAAAAAACTAGCCGTGTGACTTTGGGCAAGTCACTTAACCCCAACTGCCCTCCAAAAAAAAAAGCAAAAGAAAAAAACAAAAACCAAACCAAACCTGAGTTAATTATTTGCTAACATACTTGTATGTTTGTTAACACACACACATTCTATGAATGTCCAGATATTTTGTAATGGATACCAATGCCTAGAAATTTCTCAAGAACCTTATCTTTACTTTGAAGAAATATTATCTTTCCTTAAATGATGCCTCCATATTTTGAAATGAAAATTTTTGCTGTGTTATAGTAGGAGCAGTCTATACCACCAAAATGGCACAACAACACAAAAAAATGTACCATATGGGCTAGGCTCCCAGAAGAGAAAGGAAGAGAGAACAAATGGCTGATGGTACGTTTGGACCAGATATGCACCCTGTATTTGGAGCTGATCTGTACGTGGTCTGCCTTTGATTTCAAACACAGCTCTGTGCCTGGATTAGGTTTATGGACTATAGAACAAAATTAATAACTGGGCCCTATTAATTTACTGGAGAACATGGAGTAAAAAGAGGAGGGGCAAATCTACAAAGATTTGTTCAGGAAAACATGAAGTACGTGTTGACCAGTGCTACTTAAATTTGCCCTACTTTGCCTCAGCGGGTCAGTCAAATTCTGAAGATGGAGATCAGCTTGAGGAGAGGTTCTTCTAGGTGGTACAGTGGATAGAGCACTGGCCCTGGAGTCAGGAGGACATGAGTTCAAATCCAACTTCAAACTGTGTGACCCTGGGCAAATCACTTAGCCCTGATTACTGGGAAAAAAAAGAGGAGTTTCTGCTTTTGTGGAGTTGGTTATATATTCTGGGCTTTGATGACATCCAATTTTACTAGGGAGCAAGAAGGAGACAGCCAGTTTAGTAGCTAACCTTTCTTTTATCTTTCAGAGGCAGCATCATCTGTTGAAAAGGGCACTGAATGTAGAGTCAGAAGAACTAGACTCAAGTCCTGCCTCTCCTCTTTTACTACCTAGGTGACCCTGAATAAATCATTTTACTTCTCTGGGTCTGTGTTTCCTCATCTGTAAAATGAGGAGGATGGAATAGATGATATCCAAGTTACCTTTCAGCTCTAAATCTGTGATCCTGATACTTTTACTGTAGCCTAATAACAACAATAACAACTCTTATGAGCCTCTTCCTGTTGGTCATCTCATTTAATCCTCATGATCACCCTGCAAAAGTAATAAAAATGCTGTTTTTCTCACTTTAAAGATGAAGAAACTAGAAGTTCAAAGAGCTGGCTTCCATGTCTTCTGGCACAAAGCAGCTACTACCCTTCCCATTGTGCTACCATCCTACACGCTCTATATGTAAAACCTTGGTTCTTTTGCAAAGGCTTATAAGCTGAATAAATGGCATGAAGATGGAGGGGGAAATGGCCACTTCTTCCCTTGCAGTAGTGTTGATTTTTATTTAGTAGCCTAAGGTTGATTCTTAAATACTCCAGAGATTTTCCAGATTTCTTTTGTTAGAAGGATATAAATGTGGCATTCAAACATCCACCAGCAATTAAACATCTCATTACATATGGCTTTCTGTTTGGTAGAAGGGAAAGGGAACATCATCAGTCCATTAACTGTCCTCTAAGACCTTCCTTCCTATGTGAGTGTAAGACACACAACACTGGTAGTAACATGTACAGAATAAACAGAGGAAGGAATATCATCATTATGTCTGGGGTTGTCAGCTTTCCCAACAGTGGCATAAGAAAATTTACTAGTGTCCTAAAACAATTAAAAATATTTTCCCTCCAAATGAAAAAAATTGCCCCCCAATTTTTATGCTGAATCAATTATACTGAAACATACTAATAAAATCCATATTTATGTACTTTGTTGGTGATTGATATTTTGGCTTTATTGCAATTTTTTATTTTTCAGGTCATTTTCCTCCTCCATTCTTACTACATGGGCTTAATATAAAGCTTTGTTCTGGATACATATGGCCCTAATTCTGCAGACTGGCTATCTGTGCTATAAATAGAATCTCATGTTGTCATAGTTGGAAGGGAACTCAGGACTCGGCAAGTCCAATACACATCTGAACAAGAATCTTCTCTAAAAGATCCTTGTCAAGTAATTATTACTCTGTATTTGGATGTCTCCACTGAAGTGGATTGTGGAACTGAATCTTGTAAACTAAAAGTAAATAAACAAATCAATTAAAAAACATAAAAAATAAAATATCATTGCTGAGAATTGAAGAAATGGACTTTAAAATAGACAAGTGTATGTAGGAATTGGAGAGCCTATTAAGAAGAGGATATCTGAGAATGGGATTTCTATTTCAGAACTATGACCTAAAATATAGGGAAAAAATTAGCTTTTACAAGTGTATGGAATATGTCTGATGAAGGCCAGTAAAATATGTTAGCCAAGAGTCTTATGAATTTAATGATGAGGAATTTATATTAGAGAAGAGTGAAGAGAAAATGGTTCATATAAACCTGTTAAATCAGATACCACAGAAAGTAATAGGTATAATAGAGGAAGAAGAGATAGGGTGAGTAATTTATAGGATATAATATCCAGGAGGAAAATTCATAATTAAAACCATGGTATTTGTATATAGGAAAGTATAAAATATATGGGCAGTAAACCTTGTTTAAGTGACAAGGTCACTTAAAGATATTCAGTGGGGTAAATTCAGCCTTAGTGAGATGGGATTCATGACTGGATAGAGTTGCTTTGGAAGGACATATCTTACTGAAAGGAAAAAGAACAGATGAAAAGGGAAAGTAGAGTAGAATGATGTATTAGAAAAATGATGTATTAGATGCTCATATGAAGAAATCTAGGGTTCAGAATGGGGATTAATGTGGAAAGTAATTGTGTGAGCATTAATGGAGAGATAAATCCAAGTGATGTTGCTATGGTTGTGTACTATTGACCACCCAATCAGGAAAAGGAAACAGATAAATTGGGGGAAGTAAAGCAATCTGTCCCAGACATGATATAGTAGTGATAGTGGACTTTCATTGTTCAGATAAGTTAAATCTGACCGAAGACAATCACTGGCTGTGTGACCCAAAGTAAGTCACTTAACTCTGTTTGCCTCAGTTCCTCATCTGTAAAATGATTAGAAGGAAACAAGCCATTCTGATGTCTGTGCCAAGAAAGCCCCAAATAGAGTCACAGAGAGTTGGACATGACTGAAACAATAACAACAAAATACATTCTTGGCTTAATTTAAGGATAATTTCATTTTTCAAGAGGTGAGGGATATGATGAGCAAAAACTTATTAAGTTCTTCTCTAGTCTATTATGGATCAGACTTTAGTCAATAAGTGGAAACTGATGACAAAAGCAGAAATTATGAGAATTTTAAGAGAATGTGACCACTCTAGTTGAGAATTTGTGATAGAAAAGAAGAGAAAATGTGTGTGTGTGTGGGGGGGGAAGCATACTCTTACACACATCCTAAATTTGGTGAGAATGGATTTCAAAGGGGAGAATTCCTGGACTTTGGGTAGATCCAGGAACTTGCCCTTTTTTCTTTGTCAGGTGTGAAAAGGTACTTTGCTGAAGCTTATCAGATGTTGAAAGACCTTAGTGAGTTTTGAGCTACCAAGTTTGTTTTAAGTAAAAATAAGGGAGAAACAACACTTAGACCTTTCCCTGGGGCTAGATAGATCTATCTATTGTTTTAGTGCAAGGGGAGAGGGGATTTCACTGATTAGAGAATGAAAGTTGAAGACAGTTATGAAAGTAGTATCAATGAACTTTAAAGTGAAGAAAAAAGGTTTGGAGTTTGCAGTTGGAATCTATTTGATGCTTAGGAAAACTACCTATTATTAACTTTTTCTTGACCATGGAAATAAAGAAGGTTATTTAAGTCAGGGAGCAACTTGAAAATAAGTGAAATTTAATTCAGGAAAGGGAGATTAGGAAAAAAAAACTGTAGAGGGACCCATGAGGAGGGATTGTAACCCCCAACCACTGTCCAGAGAAAGGGGATAGATATTCACAATGATAGAAGGTGAGAACTTGCTCTGAACTAAGTATGTCTTTTGGGACGGTTGAAGTAGAACTTAGAAAATCTTTTAAAACAGAATGAATTGTTTAGGTAGCAACATCACCTGAGGAAACTGGCAAAGACCAGACATTTTATAAGGTCTTAAGAATCCAGAAAGGCAACAGTATTATAACTAATTGTGGTTGTATAAAAATAATTGTGCTAAATTACAAAGGAGAAATGTAATGGAGTAAAGATTAGTTTTTTAGATAGTCTGGGATATGATTAGGAAACATAGTATTCTGCCCCTGAAAAACCATTCTAAGGGTGTATTCACCAGTCTTTTGAATCTCATGAGCTCCAAAGAAGTCTCCCAATCTTTTGCCCAGAGTTAAAACTGAAAAACTTGGGGAAAGATGAGAGGATAGGGCTAGATTGTGATGAAGAGCAGAGAGTACCCAAAATGAGCTAATTGAAAACAATGGGCTCTAAATTTTGAAGTGTTGCCAACTAATGGCCCTTGGGAAAAATTTTTGAGATTTTAAATATTACCATTAGTGACTAAAAATCCATATCTTATTTAGAAGAAATTCTGTTCTGAAGCTAAATAGCATAATTGTGGTAAATTAGAACCTAATATAAACTACATTTACTATTTGACATTAAGAAATTTATTGGCTGTTTGACATTAAGCAAATTATCTTGCCTCTGTTTACCTCAATTTACTAACCTGTGAAGGGCATAAAAATAGCACCCACCTCCCAAGGTTGTTGTGAAGATCAAATGATATGTTGATTGTAAAGTGCTTGACACAGTGCCTGGCATGTGGTAAGCACTATGTAAATGTTGACTGTTGTAACTATTCTTATTATTTATTTAAATGAATGTAATTACTCCATATTGGATAACTTCATGCTGGGTTTTTAGATTCATTATTATAAAATTCCAAGGATGATAGATGATTTTTTATGTAAAATAATTTGGAAATTTTGAATTAATACCATCTGATTGATACTTTCATGTTTTTAATATCATGTATAATATTATTGTATTTCTAAAAATTGTCTTATGTTGTGAAATCTGGAACATGTATCAGAAATGCTGTTAAATTATGAAGTAAATTGTTAAATAATGTGTAAAAAAGTTTAAAACTGTTAAACATTTAATGGGGCATATTTGCTTTAAGGTGATCATTTACTATTAAGAGAAAAGTTGCATAGACCCCCTCAGTTATCTTTAGCCATGAGATTCCTTTAGGACCTTCTGCTTGGGGGAGGTCATAAGATCATATCAGTTCTACCGACAGAATATGTTAAAATTCTAAAGTATTAGTTCCTAGCTAAAGAGAAGAAGCTAACAAGTTTGAACTCCATCTGAGATTATTTGGCTGTTACTTGTGAAAATACTGAAATTGTGTCTGTTAATAAATGGTATGTATTAAAGTTACATCTTTGAACCAACTTAATAACAATACACTTTAGATTCAGGAATTTTATTTTGCCTTGGGTGTTAGTAGACAATACAGATATTTGTTAGTCTGGAATCTTACAGTAGCCAGCAACTTTCTGGGGTGTTTGAATTAAATATCAAAAACTATATTAAAAGAGCTATCAAAAACATAAAAACTCCAGAATGTGGTTATTCTGAATTTAAAAATTAAGGATAGTTGAACTGTCCTCATATTTACTCATTGTTAACTGTTAGGGAAACATGAGAAAACTAAGCCAAGCCCTAAACTGTGATTTGTGAAATCTTGCTATTTGAGGTAAAATCTCTTGGGACTAATTTAATGTTATTCTAGTTTTTTATTCCAGAAATGATTATTTAAATTGTTACAAAGTTAATAGTCTACCATTTAAAGGAAATGCTGTGTGCTGCAGTCTCAGAACTGCTACAAGTGGATGTCTATTCCTGGAAAAAGTTGAGGGGACAATCTTAGCATGGGATAAGGTAGGATCCTCTTGATTCAGTTTCCCCATTGTGCTGTTTTCTTCCTGAAGAGGAAATTTTCCCATATGGTTAATTCTGAGTCTGGCTTTTGATACCCTGTGAATAATGTGGAGCTTTACTGTATGATTGGTTGTCAGTTATGACTCGTGCCTGGAATCAAACAGAGATAAGGGAGTTTTCTACCTGTTATGGCTTATGTCAGGTCAGTTTGTGCCCTTAAAGGGACATTCTTGATATTACTATAACTATGTTCCTTCTTTTTCCTTTTATAGCAAATTTCTTTAATCAGGCCAAGTAAACAAGGGAAGTTTTGTGAGCATAATAATAAATCTACTAATTAACAGATTAATATGAAAACATCATTATAATTTGATACAAATATAAAAAACTCACTATTTTCTTTTTTTATTTCTTATTTTGAATTTATTTGTTTATTTTTAGTTTTCAACATTCATTTCCACAAGATTTTGGGTTACAAATGTTATTCCTATCTTTCCCTTACCCCCACCCCAAGATAGCAAGCCTACTGAATATCCCTTCCCCCAATCTGTTCTCTCTTATATCTTCCCCCATTACCCCTCTAACTTTCTAGTAGGGCAAGATGGATTTCTATACCCCAGTGCCTGTATATCTTATTTCCCAGTTGCATGTAAAAAACAGTTTTTAACATGTGTTTTTAAAACTTTGATTTCCAGATTCTTTCACTTCTTCCCTCCTCATCCACCCCACTGGGAAGACAAGCAATTAAATATAGGTTGTACGTGTGAAGTTATGCAAAACATTTCCATAGTAGTTATACTGTGAAAGACTAACTCTATTTCCCTCCATCCTATCCCACTGCCCCACTTATTCTATTTTCTCCTTCGATCCTGTCCCTTTTCAAAAGTGTTTGCTTTTAATTATCCTCTCCCCAATCTGCCTTCCCTTCTACCATCCCCCCTCTTATCCTCTTCTCCCCTATTTTCCTGTAGGGTAAGATACTCAATTGGGTGTGTATGTTATTCCCTCCTTAAGCTAAATTAAATGAAAGTAAGGTTGATCCATTCCTTTTCACCTTCCTGCTCTTCCCCTCCATTGTAACAGTTTTCTCTTGCTTCTTTTATATGAGATAATTTACCCTATTTTATGTCTCCCTTTCTCCTTCTCCCAATATAATCCTCTCTCAGCTCTTAATTTTATTTTTTAGATATCATCCATTCCTATTCAACTCATCCTGTGTCCTCTGTCTATATATACACACATATACACATACTCATATATGTATATTTATACACACATAACCCTCCTATACATACCTATATGTGTATGAATACACTTATACATATATGTTCCCTTCAACTATAATCATATACTTCAATTCTCATACTCATGAGAGAAGTCTTATGAGTTACAATTATTGTTTTTCCATGTAGGAATGTAAATAGTTCTACTTTAATAAGTTCCTTATAATTTCTTTTTCCTGTTTACCTTCTCATGCTTCTCTTGCTTCTTGTATTTGAAAGTCAAAATTTCTGTTCAGCTCTGATTTTTTCATAAAAAATACTTTAAAATTCTCTATTTCATTGAATGACCATATTTTTGCCTGAAGCATTATATTCAGTTTTGTTGGGTAGGCAATTCTTGCTTTTAATCCTAGCTCCTCTGACCTCCAGAATATCATATTCCAAGCCCTTCTATCCCTTACTGTAGAAGGTGCTAGGTCTTGTGTTACCCTGATTGTGTTTCCACAATACTCAAAGTGTTTCTTCCTCACAGCTTATAATATTTTCTCCTTGACCGGGGAACTCTAGAATTTGGCTATAATATTCCTAGGAGTTTCCTTTTGGGGATCTTTTTCAAGAGGTGATTGG
>CM053594.1:218684229-218736025 GCA_028646575.1 Pseudocheirus occidentalis
TATTTTTTAAGATATTATTTTCTTCAGTCAGGATGTTGACTTATTTTTCATGATTTTCTTGCATGATTCTCATTTCTCTTCCCAATTTTTCCTCTATTTCTCTTACTTGATTTTCAAAAATCATTCTTGAGCTCCTCCATGGCCTGTAACAAATTCATATTTTTCTTAGAAGCTTTTGATGCAGGAGTTTTGACTCTGTTGTCTTCTTCTGGTTCCATGTTTTGATCCTTTTTGTTCCACAAAAGAAGGATTCTGTGGTCTGATTGCACTTCCTCTGTTTGCTCATCTTGCCAGCCAGTTACTTGACTTTTGAGCTCTTTGCCATGGTAGAAAGCTGTGTCCCAAATTGCTGGGATTTTTGCAGTTGTCAGAGCTATGAAGAGTATACCCTCTCTACAGCCACCAGAGGCTCTGGTATACTAGTGTTCCTCATTCCAGGACCACCACCAGAGACTGTGACCCAGATCCAAGTAGGTCAAACTAAAAGCAATTATCCTCTTAATGATTGCTTTGTCCCCCTACAATCTGTAGGCCAGGAGCTCCAGAGGCAGCCATGTAGCAGCAGTTGCAGCTTCTGTGCCTCCACCACCTCTCACCCTGGGAGCAGGGGCTGGACCATGCTCTTCTGTTACCCTACATTAACAGGGTTCCCCACTAACCTTTTATTTTCTCTTTGCATTTATGGGTTGAAAAGTCTGGAAATCACCACAGCTGCTGCTTATTCTCTCTCCTGAGGTCTGCTCTGGCCAGTCTGGGCCACTGGTCAGGGCAGCCCTGGGTCTGGGCTGGCATGGCTCATATGGGACTGCACTCAGCTCCCAGCCCTGTGTGATAGACCCTTTCTGTTGGCCTGCCAAGCTGGCTTCAGCTGGAGATTTGTTTTTCTGTGTCACTTTGTGAGTTCTGTAGCTCTAAAATGTGTTTAGAGTCATTTTAAAAATAGGTTTTAGAAATGGTTAGAGCTGGGGGCTCAAGCAAGTTCCTGCTTTTACTCTGCCATTTTGGCTCCAAAACTTACTATTTTCTATCTAAATTTGTAATCAATTCCATATCCTATGAATTCTTGGGCTTGTCATCCATAGTCTAAGGTCCTTGAAAATTCATATTCTTTCAGGATGATATGGGGATGTTCTCCTCATAAGCAGGGAAATAAAACAAAATGTAATGAAAACCTAATTAGAGTAGTAAATTTTGAGAAAGCAACAAGGTCAGAACTGTGCTCTAAGAACTAGAATGCATACACACACAGAGTTGTTTTCCAAATGTTTTTACTAATTGGACATGTAGGTCTTAAGAATATTTTAGTAATAAATTCTCAAAAATTAGATGAGAATTTTACATATAAAATTGCACTGAAAGTGAAATCCTTCATTTTTTTTTCTTTTAAGATTCTTCCTTTAGTCTGTTGATGGCAGTGGTCTATATCAGGTACAGGGTTTAGGTCAAGATAGAAATAGAAAATTACATGTAAAAATTTAAATTCTCTGAAGTTTAGGCACTCATATGGCTCTATTATCAATAAGACTAGAATTTAGGCTTGAGCTGGTTTTCATCACATGAACTAGTTACTGGAAACCAAATTTAGGAGGCTGTACTAAATTGAATTGAGTCTTGTTTCTCACAGCTTTTAGCAAAATTACCCAGGAATCTCTATGAGTGAAAATATTTATTCAGACACCAGAAAAAAAGAGTCCCAAAACCAGTAAGCCGATTCCATCATAGTAGCAAAGAAGTTAATAAGTCATAACAGCACAGAGAGCCACAGCATCCTTTAACCTTCCCACAAACCAACATTTACTCACAAGCCTAATTGTCTCCCTCAGATGCGTCCTCTCCTCCTTCCAGGCTAGTTGCTTTGACTCCCACCTTCCTGTGGGATCTGCTCCACCTTCAGCAAACTCCTTCTACCACAGGTTACACTCAGCCTATTAGGGGGCAGGGTTTATCTTCCCCTGAAACATTATACTAAATTTTGCTGAGTAGGTGATTCTTTGATCTCCAGAATATCATATTCCAGGCCCTTCGATCCCTTAATATAGAAGCTGCTAAATCCTGTGTTACAGGGTATATCTTCAAAGCAGGCAAGGTCTTCAAATTCCCATTACCATTACAGTGTCTTGGAACCAGACAGCAAATCTATTGAAGAGGAGCCCCCTTCACAGCTGTCATGGGAATGAAGTCTATTCTATAATGTCCAAAGGAAGATATTTCCAAGGAGCAGACAGCTGACTACCTGGGACATCTGGGACTGACGATGAAATGTACTGATTAAATGGACTTTGGTAGTGGGTTACCCAGTTATCAGGGTTTATTGATGATCATTATTGTATTACTTTGACTTTTGGTTTCATGGTGTTTATGTCTGCCTGGAAGAAAAGTATGGCCCAGTTCCTTTTATTTATTGTTTGGGGATCAGTATCATTCTTCCTATAACTTTTTAAAAAATTAAATTAATTTTTAGAAAATTTATTTGCTTTTAGTTTACAACATTCAGTTCCACTACTTTTTTTTTCTGCAACATTTTGTCATCTGTAAACCCATTTTCTGTGTCATTAATCTCACCTAATCAAAATTTGGCTTATGAAATAATAATGTTAACTGTTGGACATTTCTTAGGTAGAAGCAACAGGGAAGTTTGAAGCTACTGAAAATAATTCATTACCTTAGTTACTTGTATGAAAGGATTTCTCTGATACTGAGCTACCTTGGTTACCTTGGTGAGACATAAATTTTTCCTCTTAAAATTAGTCTATGTTGAGTTAAGTAGTTTTTTCTGTAGCCTGGCTCAGTTTACCTAGAGAGTCTATTTAACAAAGTTTGTCTCCACTATGCTATTAGATAGTCTGAACCAGGAGGAGGACACATCCAGTCCAGAGCAAAGAGAGACAAACTAAGGACAAACATGAACAAATATAGAAAGACAGCTGCTTTGAGGAGCATGACCCTTTGTACCAGAGGAAAATGCTAGCTAAAGACTCAAGAAAAGAATTCTAGGCCAAAAAGAGCAAGAATTTGTGTGATTCACCTCTTAGCCACGAGTATATCCTACATACACGCCTCATTACCATTATGCTCTAAGTTAGAATACTTGGATATGGACTCTGTGTCTATTTGTGGAAGAGTATATGCCAGACTTTTGGGGAGGAATGTTTTATGCCAATTGCCCTTAATATAGCGTACCTCAGTAAATTCTAAAAAGGAACTATCTGGCTAATTTTTAAGGGGATAGTTAGGTGGTACAGTGAATACAGTGGAATAATTATCTTCATGAGATCTGGGCAAATCACTTAAACCTGTTTGCCTCAGTTTCCTCTTCTGTAAAATAAGCTGGAGAAGGAAATGGCAAATCTCTCCAGTATTTTTGCCAATAAAACCCCAAATGGGGGTCACAAAGAGTTGGACACAACTGAAAAATGACTGAATAACATTTTCAAGGGGAAGCACACTTGTGGGGGTTTGTGAGCTACATTTCTAGAAACCTAGCCCCTCTAGTTTCAGAGTTCTAAGGAGAGTAATGGTTATCTACCCCTGGGGAACCCAGCCTATGAGGGCAATTTGGAGGAGTAGTCCCAAATGGGATGCTTTACTTACAGTTCTGAAATTCTGTGATTTCATGAAACATTCTTTATTGTCTAGACTATGTTTATCATTCTATAGAAAACCTGTCACTATTTTATGTCACCTCTAGCCAATACTGATAAACCTCTTTGTTCTCTGGTAGAAACTTGGAAAGGATGCTGTGGAAAATTTGAGATACTAAAGAGAAAAGTAGTAGTTTGGTATCTTAGTTACTTGAACTGAAGGGAAACATTTAAAAATTCACTTCAACTTCACAATTTATCATTTATGTATGTAGCTTTTTGGGAGGGAGATTAATAATTATCAACATCAGGAGTTAAAAAAGAATACAGTAATAGATTTATGAAAGTTTATGATGTTCTCTTACAGATAAAGAAATTAATCCATAGTGTGAGGCACACTTAATTCATTCCTAGAAACTGAAACTGAAACAATTTGTCTGAATGGCAAAATGTAAAAACCATAACTTTTCTGTGCTTTGGCACGGAAGTTCTCTGGGAAGGGCCCATACAAACTGGGGGCATAAATATAGTCCTTGTTACATAAACTTTAAATGAGAGACTATATGAAAGAATCTTATAACTAATAAAGCCTTATACAAATAAAAGGCATCACCTTATGTATGTGTTTTTCTACTTATATTTGTATGTGGGTTGTAGCTGATGTTTCGAGAATTCTCTTTGAACAAAATCATGGAGCGCTACTATAGAAGAGTTAGGGAACCTTCCACATTTCCTCATCCCACTCTTTTGCTTTATGGTCCCAATTTATTCTAGAAACAGATCATTTTCTCAGCCCTCACAAAGTTGATTTTCTCAACCTTTCTCAGGGCAATCAGATTATAAGCTTTTATGTTTCTTTGTCTCTTCTGAGTATTTATGTATCTTATTGCTAAACATACAGAAAGACTAGAGTTTATTTCTTGGCATTTGTCACAGTTCACAGCACAGTGAATGCTTTGCACATGGTAGTTTTTAGTGTGTGTGTATGTGTGTGTGTGTGTGTGTGTGTGTGTACATACATATGTATTTATGTGGCTAAAATGTTTTGGTCTAAAAGCACCTCTTTGCAAACAGAGAGATTTGAAGGATGGCACAAGTTGCATATTAGGTACTAGGTGTCAACTTCCTGCTAATAATTCCATTTCATAGATGAGGAAACAGACTCATAGAAGTTAAGAGTCTATCATTATATGGCTAGTCAGAACCAGGATTCAAATTTGACTCTTGAATAAGGTTATATGACTCTAAGTCATCTATTACACTACCTGCTATTACATCTACAGTATTTAAATAGGGTAGTGGCTTTCAGCAAACATAAAATGGAGTATTTCCTGTGATATGATATCCATATATAACTGAGAACTGATTGCATTCTCCTGTATAATTTAGTTGTTTCCTCTATAAGATTCATGCTTGGAGTAATCTGTGTAGCTGTACAAAGCTGTTGGAATTTATGCTATTGCCAGCGCACATGAATGACATCTTTAGATGAGTTAATAACTTCACAGTGCTGGCAAATGTAGAGGGTCTACTTTGAATTGATTTTAAGTATAACTTTAAGTACAAGTTCATTTCTAAGTAAGCAGTAATTATGGAGAATTAGAGCCTTCTGGGTAGGCTATTATAATTACTGTAAGGGCACATACATTACACTTAATATGTTGAATACTACATGCTTATAATTTATATTAGTTGTTTCTTAAATTGCACTGACTCCTTCTAATGCCTTATAGTAGTGTGGAGGTACCATGGGTTCTTAATGGTAAACTGAATCTCTGAGCATGCCCCACTGATCAATCAGAATTCATTTAGTACTTACTACGTGCCAGGCATTATTCTAGGTGCTGGGAATACAAATGCGAAAGTGAGATGGTCCCTGCCCTCAAGGAGACTGCATTCTACTAGAATTTTTTCAAATATGGGCTCAGAGACAGACTATGTCTGTCCTCCAAGGACCAGTCTAACTAAATTCATACATACTCATCACCAGAAGGTGAGCCAAAAACTGAAGATGTTTTTGACCACAGCTAAAAATGAATACCATATACTAAGGAATGGAGGACTTTTATCTACCTTGATAGAGGTAAAATCCCAAATCTTTTCAACAGTTGAAGAAAATTTTTCAGATGAAGTTAAAATAAGTTATCTTTTTTATTACTGAGGAAAATCAGGGGTATAATTCTGTTAAATGATTCGTTCAAGGACATGAAGGCTAAAATTATTATTATTAGAAGTAACAAAATATAACATAATTGTATAGTATTTTATAATTTTCATTTGATCTTCAAAATGACCACATGAAGTAGGTTGTGCAGGCAGAGGAAACTGAGGCATAGAGATTAAATGATATATCCAAGATTATAGTAACTGGCAGAAATATATCAGAACCCAGACCCAGGTATCTGATTTCCCAATCTACCTTGAGTTCACAAGAGTCAAGGATTTCTAGAGTGTTTTTAATGTTTATTTTTCTATTTCAGAAACAATAATTATGGAATGTCCAGATACTTCTGAAGGTGGGGTACAGGTGTGGGGAAAGTTTTGCATTAGGGGGCTGTAAAGCCAGTCCCGAGACAACACAGATAGACAGATGTTAAGGATTAGAGAACATTTACAAAATGATTCAATAGCAGCCATTTATTAAGGTACTGTGTTTGGTAGGCATTAGGAATAAAAAGTCAAACAGTCCTTGACTTCAATGAATTTATGCTTTATTTGCAGGGATATTTGGCACAATAGGATTTTGCCTAGGTTTTATCTTTTGATATTCCTGCAGCATAAGTTTAATGGTTTATAGGTTGGATGCTAGAGATATCATTGAATCTCTTTGAGAACGAAGGACCACCACCATCACCATTATTTGTTAACAAAAGAAGACTAGTACAGTCTTAGAAAGCTTTGACAATTCTGGCAACATAATGGAGGTTTAATCAATGATTGTTGAATGATTCTTAATAAACTATGTTTACTAATAATTCAAACCCCAAATCAGTCTAAATAAAATAGGCTTAATACAGGGACTTTGCTGTAAAGTTGATATATTACATGTCTTTGTATATTGATAAAAGCACAGGAATTGGGGAGAAGTGGGTTTAAATCCTACCTCTAACTGCTTATGTGACCACGTGTAAATCACTTCATCTCTCAACCTGAGTTTCTCATCTGCAAAATAAGGATAATAACTACTTCACCAGGCTGTGACAATCTTTACAAACCTTAGAATGCTATCTAAATGTCCCTTATTTCTATTGAGAGGCAGTGGGGCACAGGAGATACAGGGTTGGCATCAAAGTTCAGAATAATAGAATCATAGAATCTGAGCTGGAAGGGACAGCAGTGGCTATTTGGTCAAATCCTTACCAAAGGATTCCCCACTGTATTTTTTTTTGTGCAGTAAGTGGTCATCCAATCTCTACTTGAAGACTTCCAAAAAGGGAGAACCTCTTGAGGCAAACCACTGCACTTTTGGATAGCTCTTGACATTGATCCTAAATTTACCTCTTTGCAACTTCTACCCAATGCTTTTGGTTCTGCCTTCTGGGAACAAAAAGAACAAGTCTCATTCCTCCCCATGTGACAGCTTTTTACATAATAGAACACAACTACTGTGTGCCACTGAGACTTCTCCAGGCTACACAGGACAAGAACTTTCAACTGCTTATTTGGTTCATACATCATGAAGCCAAGGCCCTTCATCATCCTAGTTGCCTTTTACTTTCTAGCTTATTAGTGTTCTTCAATTTTAGAAGTGGACACAATACTTCAGATGAAGTCTGATGAAGACAGAATAGAGTGGAACTGTCATCTCCCTGCTCCTGAAAGTCATGCCCTTCTTAATATGCCCCAAGAACACTTTAGTTTTTTTGACTGCCATATCATACTGTTGACTCATATAGAAACTTGTAGACCACTAAAAACTCCAGATCTTTTTTCAGAACAACCACTCACTATGCCTTCTTCATCTTGTACTTGTTAAATTGATTGTTTAGACTGAATTATAAGACTATACATTTATCCCTATTGACTTATTAGATTCAGACCAATATTCTGAACTATTCAAGAGCCTTTTGGATCTTGACTTTGTCATCTAGTGTGCTAGCTATCCCTCCCAGATTTATGTTATTGGTAAGTTTAATAAACATGCCATCTATACTTTTATTCAAGTCATTGATAACATATCAAATAGCTCAAAGTCAAATACAGAGAAAGACTTGGGTTCAAGATCTGCATGTGACACATATCAATTGTGAGATTTTGTGCAAATTGCTTACCTAGACAACTAAGACTATAAATGATAGATAAGGTGTCATACTACACTGGTAGAAGGAGTTTCTTCAATTAGGAATTCCTTATACCAATGGAATTGTAGCTCCTATCCCAGCTCTATCACTACACCAACCTTGGAAGGTAGGTGCTATTATCCCCATTTTAGAGATGAAGAAAATGAGGCAGAAATTAAGTGACCTTTCCGGGGTCACATAGCTAGTAAGTGTCTGAGATCATATTTGAACTCAAGTCTTCCTTACTCCAGGCTCAGCATTCTTTCTCCTGAGTAACCAGAATGAAGATTTAAAATGAAGGTATACTGACATTTCTTTTATCTGGTATCACTGAAGTATTCCAAATAAGGGAATTTTGTAGGTAGCAAAAACTTATCTCTTTAAGTGTTGACATTTTAAAAACTGTTTTGGTTGGGAATCTTTTAAAAATGTCTCCTCTGCCTTAGTAAAACAGCATACACTGAACATAATCTTCTCTTAATGACTCAGGGCTTTTTATTATGAATAGCAATTATTGTATTATAATTCTGAGACTACTGGAGCAGAACTTACCTTGATCTCTCACTAAGAACTTACCTTTTTCTTTCATATCCCTCACTAACTACAGAATTATTCTGCAGTTGAATTGTAAGTCTGCTGAACGGGTTGAAGGAGCTGCAGAGGTAGTAGGGCTTTTTGTCCTGAATGTACCCCATACTTCAAAGCTGTTAAGTAGTCAGTGTGTTCTTTGTGAGATACAAAGATGAATACCCCGGCAGGAGCTACTGAAATACTGTTTGCCCTAAGTTACAAGGCTGTTCTAATTTTCCTTCTGGCTCCTTGTAGCTGACTAACTGCTTCTCCACTGTCACTTCTCACTGCTGTCACTGTTTCTGCCTGTTCCTACTCTGAATTTCTATCATCACTTGCTATTCTTTTTATTTTCAATTTACTTTTTCCTCATCTTTCTTTTGCCTGCATCTTCCATATTTTAAAAACTTTGATATGATTGAGACTTGTTTTTTGTAGATGTTGCTTCAATATTTTAATGTATTTGTGATCTCCTCAATGTAGGCATTCCCTCTAATATTCCACTTTGTCATCCATCCATGCCTTATAGTTCTGTGGAATTCTTATTTATGTCATCCCATAAATCCTTCAAAGAGGGACCCTCTTAGTAGGTTGGAAGCCTTCCATGGACTTTTGACATTACATGGGTATCAGTGCAGCAGTTAGAATGTGTCTGATGTCCCTTTTTCTCGATGCATGATTTTTTTCACCTCTTTTTCTGATTATCAATTCCCCGAATATCTTTTATGCTACTTTGTGTGTGCAGGCCACCTTCAATTAGATGTTGTAGCCCCCCCATACCTATTATATATCTTTCTGTTGATGGGGCATTGTATAATATTGTGTCCTTGGACACTGAGGTATTTTCAGATTTGATGTATCATGATATAGCATCAGTCTATTATCTGGTATATTATGTCAACATTTTTTGAAGAATTATCTGGTAGAAGTATTGAAGAAGCTTTAAAAAATAAAAATTTTTGCCTCTGGAAGCTGCTTTGGACTATTAAAGAACGATGCTGTTTCCCAACTGCAATATAACCCAGTATTTAATTTCTGTTCTTCAGTTCTATGCTCAGCTCTTTCATCTGTAGTTCCTGTGCAGGACTTACTTACTGATGGTCCACTTACCTCAATGGAATGTCCATCTGTTTGTCTATGCAAAAGGCATTCCTCCTCTAAGTGGTTTTTTTCTTTTAACTGTATGAATTGTTAGGTCTATATGTTTTGAGTAGCAATGTATTTTGTTAAGAAGATATTGTATTCTGGGGCTTGAAGTACTCAGCACAACAGTATCCACATAAGGATATCTGGAAGACATCATCATCATCTATAAGAAATCATTTGGAACCTATAAGGGGCATCTTTCATGTAAGAGGCAAATGCTTTTTGCAAACATAATCTCAGGGTTGTACTTAGAGAACCTGGATTTGAGCTAGGTTTAGCCATTGTGATCTTGTAGAAGTCCTGAAAATACAAGACCCCGTTTGTTATTTGTTTGTAAGTGATGTAAAACAAAAACAAAGCTTGACTCAGCAGAGCAAAATAGAGCATTTAATATTCTCCTACAAAAATATTTTTGTATTAAATGTCTTCTTTCTCTATCAAGTTAAATGCTCTTTTCCTAACTGTCAACACAGTAGGATTTTTCATTCTCTGTATTTTTCAGCTATTTGGGTGATTGTGAGGATGTAGTCTGTTGTAGAAAATCTTTTTAGAGACCTTAGCCTTTCCTTTCTCACATTTTCCATCAAGGATACCTTTTGATGTACATACAGATAACTTCCATAAAGATTTTATAGAGATAAGAAAGTAGGCACATGGATTGGTAGTTAGATTTCTCTTGATCACCACTTTTTTGGCCAATAAACCAAATCCTCTCCCTTGCTTCCCAGTCACAGCTTCCCTTCAGAGATCTTGAAAATCAATGCTTTAAAAATTGTGTGGATTTCAAAATAAACATTTCTTATGTATACTTCATAAACCAAATAGTTTTTTGTGTTTATAAACACATTTATATTCTCAACTTGTGTTGCCTTTGGCTGCCAAGTTTGTCCATTTGGTAACCAAATTATTCATTTGCTGAGATAATTTGGGGATTCTTTTGGCCTCTTCATTACAGCAACTGCTTTATATCAGTTAAATGTCTGTAGGAAATGGTTAATGGCTCTGTTAATGTCTTTTCCATTATTCCTTTCCATTTTTCAGCATAGCTTATTTGATTTGGTCAGGTTAGAATTCTTGTGTAATTGCTTATGTGTCATCTTCTCATGTTTTTCCTTTCTTCTGTTATTGGTATTGATTTTTACTTTTGCACTAAGTTTATAGCCTGACTATGCAGAGACAGCTGATTTAGAAATGATTTCCATATTAATAACCACATTTTCTATCTTTTATGATAATAATTTTTTTGGTGTGTGATATTACTGAGTATATTAGCATTTATCCTCAGGCTATATTTTTCATTTAATAATGTCTTTATTGGAGAGTTTGTAAGTTTTTAAAAAAAAGGGTGGCCCCACATAAAAAGGGGGCATATTGCCTCTACAAACAGCAAAATGGAGCAGAAGACAAAAGAGCTGGGTATCTTCCCAGAAGTCAGCATTTCCTGTATTGCTGGCTGTCTATCTTTCCTGGACATCAATGATGTGTGTTACCCAGGGATGGGTGCCTTCTTCCTGCTCCAGGTGCCTACCCACCCAGCTTGATGATGACTCTTATCAGGACACAGAAGTTATAGGGATAGAGTAATGCATTAGATTTTCCCCGCAATTGTCAGGAATTTAAAGTTATCTTGATATCCTCCTGATCCAAGCAATGAAGAGGTTTCTTTTGGGGTAAAAGAATAGTCTCTCTTCCTGGAGTAAGACACAAGTTCCTACCATGTGGAATGAGATCAATAGCACACATTTGTGGAATAAATGGATTCTGTCACACATGCCGTTTTTATTAGTGTGAAATGTATGAACAGAATTTCACAGGTCAGGGTGAAAAGCTTGGGGCTCATTTTCTTGCTCGTGGTTCTCCAGTTTATCTGCCTTCATATGGTATCACCACTTCAGACCTGCTTAATTCCCTCTTGTTCCTACCTCCTTAGACCAGTGAGCTACCCAGTCCCACTTGGGCCTACTAGCTGATATACAATCTAGGCCTCTAAGGCTGATCACAGCCTAACATTTAAAGCTCCAGCACACCCTTGCAGACTTCACATTCCTTCCCTTCATTCACTCTAACTCCTGAAAAACTGGCCTGTTTGTGTTCCTTGAACCTGGCATTCCTTCTATTACTGCTCTACTACAGATTGTTCCACATACCTGGGAGATATTGTAACCTAATCTCCCCCTCAGAATTCTTAGCTTCCTTCAGGGCTCAACTCAGGTGCCATTTCCTATAACTTTTTCTTGATCTACTAGTGATTGTTGCTCTATTCTTCCTTAAATTATTTTGTATTTACTTGTAAATACATGGGATATGCCCCTCTTACGTATGGCCCCCCAAAATAGCAACCCCAGGTTCAAGATATTCTGAGAATCCACAAAGACTCAAATTCATGGCTCCTTAATGCCTACCAATATGTTATGTGTTTACTTTTTCCTTTAGTCAGAGAACATATTTAGTCCACAGCAACACAATTTCATGAAACAGCATACTAAGAAAAGTCAAGTCAAGTTAAGAAATATTTATTGAGCACCTACACTGTTCTAAAAGCTGGAGACACAAAGAAAGGCAAAAAACAGTGCCTGCTTTCACAAGGAGCTCAGTCAAATGGAGGGGTCAACATGAAAAAGAACTATGTACAAATAAGATATACACAGGATAAACTGGAGATAATCTCAATACATTTGTTCCATCAACCTAGTATAAACATTTGCATAAATGTACATCAGTAAGGAAATGCATGTGCATAGAGATCATACATGAGAAGGCAACAGATAACGTATGACCACTGATATCTCTTCAAACATCTGGCCTCCCAGTTTAGCAATCACTTCAGTTCCCATGACCTATACTTTCATTCCACCTGTCACACACAGGACAATCCTGTCCCTTTTTCCCTGAGCAGAACATAATGAGAGATCTCTGAATGGTCCCCTCAGTTGAGGGGAGGGTATTCTATGCCTCCACCTGACACTCAACCCTGGGTTGCCCAAAGTTGCCCCTCCACCCATGATTGCATCTGGTATAGAGAAGCAGAGCCTCTCTAACAGGTCCTGTCCCAGCCTGCTCCTTATTTTGGGACTAATCTGCCAGCAATCTGTAGTGTCCTTCTCCCCTCCCCCCCTGCCCCAAGCATGATTTCAGCACCATGGGGCACAACCCCTTTTGCCTAGCTCTAGTTTCAGTTCTGCACTTGGTTCTCACAAGAGAATGAAACTCTGACCTTGTCCTCATTTATTCCCATGCAGTTATTAATCAGCTCTACCAAGAACAGACCCAGTGATCAACAGTCCAAAACTAAAAAGGAAAAATTTTGCTTTGACTATCCTCTTTCTTCCCTGTTGCTGGTTCTTCTTCTATTCTAAGAGGTACACATTGTTCTCATAATACTCCCTGGCTGACCAAAAAGGTCCAGTTTGCCATCCTTTTCCCTCATATAGACCTCATGTCAGAATCGACCATTTCTGTGTTTCAGACCAATTGCCTTCTGCTTTAAGAAGTTTTGTAAGCTAGTTTGAAAAGTTTACAGGTATCACTGTAGTTGCCAATGTTAATTTATTATCTATCCCTTTTCAAATAAAATACATTTTCACTTTAGGAGATACAACAACTTTCTTAGTGAATATTCCAGATACCCTGGTATGTTTAGGCAAAGATGTTCTTAAGCAGGCACACTTTTTGACTGGTCGCAGTCAGACCAAAAGTAGGGTTCTGTCTGAGGAAATTCCTTTGTTTCTACTCTGGTCATTATTAATATTCTGATTGCCTGGAAGAAAATAGCATAAATACACTGCCAACCTGGTAAAAAAAAATTGCTTAGACAGCTGATATACTGGTTTTCCAAGATGAATGTGGCATTGCTGATGACTCTATATTCCACGAATGTTATATTTGACTAAATACTATAGCATGTATAGGGGATAAAAAGTCTTTTGAAGGAATCTATTCAATTCCATTATTAATCACCAATACTCCTCAAATATCATTAAATCAGCCCACTTTAAAGATGAGTAAAGTGACTTGGATCAACATAACAAGTCCATGTAAGTAACAAGAGTAGCATCATTGCTTCCCGATTTAATTTTCCACCCAACATTTCCTAAAAACTTCATTTATGCTAAATAATTCCATTGTTGCTTTTGGACTTGTTACAAAATGTAAGCAAAGACTTATTAATCAACTCCCTTATGTACCAGGTAAACAGCCACTGATTTGAAGGAAAGGAGGTGAAGGAATCCAGAGTTATATGAAATTAATCATTCAGAACCTCTTTGTAGCAAACCCAGTTAGGTCTCTGCAGACCATATTCTTTTGGCACGAGTTAGCTCAGATTTTTGTGTTAATGTTAATTAAAGAGAGCTGTCTGAGGGAGAACTATGGATGTCTTTAACTCATTTTTAAAAAGCATATCAAATTCTACATCTGATGAATAGCTTGAGACCAGAAAATTACTGAGCATTTAACACAACATTCAAAGAGACATACAATTTACAATGTAAAATTCTGGGATGAATCCATTTGGCCCCAGAGTATTTCCCACTATCTATTATTTCCAGGTTTCAGAAAATACATATATAAGGTGAAGAGAAAGCTCAACACAATGGCAAAAATACAAGGCAAAGCTTACTAGCTCTACCCTACCTCCTTCCAGCGTAATAAAGGTCTCCTTGCAGTTTAGCAAAGCTTCAGTGTAATCTGCATGGGTTGGGACTTACCTGTCAAGTACATGACAGGAGTTGAAGGCAAGTGGGGAACTTCCAGTTCAGTGGAGAATGTGGTTAAGCAATAAGTCCTGACAAACCTGAGAATCTCTTTGGCATGCCAGGTAGGCATGGTTGCATGCCTAACAAAAGAGCTGAAAATATGTTGATTAGCCCCAGGAATGTTGGCTGGGCAGTTTCACAAAAGAATGCTAACCTCCTCTTTCAGGAATAAACAATATAAGCAGCAGATGGCAGCAGCAACTGGTCAGAGGATCAATAAATTTCACACTGTGAGGGTGAAATAAACCAACAGTGACCCACAGTTATAGCAAGGAGGAAATGGGGGAGGTATCTCAGTTAGGATACATCCTTAGGAGCATGTATCATCCAGAAATTGCTCCCTTTCCCACTAATAGAACTGGTATAGGAAATCATACCTCTTTGTGGTTGGGGGATTTCCATATTATATACTTGCTATTCTGTCTTAAAATATTTATTTGATTTATGGTCCCTGGTCTGCTAGTAGACCATACACCAGAAGGGGGCTTGAAATATAATTGTATAACTATGACTACACAAAATACTCTGGTTTGGAGTTAGTAAGGGGTTCTAGAGTGGTATGGGACCTGTTATAAAGGGTTTTCTGCTTTCTAACCTTTACGTTTTTTAAAACTAGGAAATGGTTTGCTGAACTGGGAGGGAGGAATTTTTTAAAAAGAAATATAAATGGTAAAGATAGCAAAATTGGGTTGGGGCAGAGCTGGCTACACAGGACACTGATACATAAAAAAATAAAAAAAAAATGGATTCATTTTGCTTTTCTCCAACACAGCCTCTTTGGGTCCATGGGCAGGGATGGAGTGAAGGTATGCTAGGAGAATGAGTGGGAGAGGGCATCCCTTTTCCTTTGCAGGACCTTCTCCATCTGCTTTAGCAACTTCAGTAATTAGTGCAGAATGGCCTCTCTTCTAGAATCTAAAATCAAACTTCTAAAGCCAGGGCTAACACTACATGACTCCCAGCAAAATAGAGCTGCCCCCTATCCCGCACTCCCCTCTGTGGAACCAGCCCATGTCCCTGGGAAGGAGCAGGATAAAGGAGGAATATGGTATGTGTGCATGTTTGTGGGGGGGGAGGGGGAGGAGTAGGGGGTAAGGGATGAGTTTCCCTACTCCTATGTCAGAATTGTGGAGAGGCAAAGAAGAATCAAGTGGGGACCCTCAGAGCAGTCCTTAGTGAAAGAGGGGTGAGGTAGAAGATGGGTAAATGCTGGCTCTTAGGGGGAGACTGGTAGAGGGACTGTTTGCCCTCACCTCAGCCTTTCCAGTGCAGATTGACAAGACTCTCCTACACAACATAGGGGAAAGAGGTAGGGTATAAGGGAGTCCTTGGGCCAACTCAGTGCATAGTGACTCAAGGAAAATGCAGGGTGAAGGGGTGCTCAGTTACTGCTTCCTCCCCAAAGACCAAGGCTTTAGGCAGCAGTATTGGCAGCGGCCCTCATAGACCAAGACATCACAGCCAGGAGAACGCTGGCCCTGATGCCAGCTGTCAGGCCAACCAGGGCACAAGCGGTAGGCTTCTAGGTTGCAGATGAGCTCTATCACCTCATCCACAGTGGTGAGTCGTAATGGGTGGGCAGAATAGAGCTCATGGGTGGGTGGCACTGGGACATCGCGTACCACTACACGGAAGTACAGGCCTGGTTGGATATGGATAACTGCAGCAGCCACAGAGGACAAGATGGATCGCTGGATGAGGCAGAGGTCTGGTCCCCTTGTTGGCAGCACTTCCCAGTGGGCAGGCAATGGCAGTTCATTCAGTTCCATTAGAAACTCCTGTAGGACACTGTCCAGGGTTCCAAAGAGTCCTGCTGCTGTTGGAGCTGCCTTGCCCAGACTATAGATCTCCATAATCACTGGGGTGTTTGTAACTTCCTCTTCTTCCAAGTCTTCCTCCTCTTTCACAGACTGCTGTGGATGGTCCCCATCAGCTTCCTTGCTGGGCAGGTCAGGAAGAAAGCTAACAGGGGGTGGTAAGGTAACTTCAGGAGCCTGGGACTCAAAGCTCTTTACCTCTTGCTTCAGCTGAGGAGATGCATTGAACACCTCAAGTGCTGGAGATTCATACTCCTTTAGGGCATTGTGGTCCGGGTCAGGGGGAGGAGAGGCCTCTGGCTTTACAGTGGGCTCGAGTAGTGGAACGCTCTCCTCCCGTGGCAGGATGACCGAGTTAGTCTCCTGCGGCTGCATACAGTCAGTACCCAACTCCTCCTTCAGCACAGGTTGCCACTTCTGCCTAGGCCTCCTGCTGTGCACCTCAGTTACCAGCCTCTGGCTCTGGCGGACCCTAGACTTGGCCCAGCCTGGACTGAAGGGCCGGTTACCAAAAGCGCCCTTCCTCAGGCGAGGTAGCTGGCGCCGTGCTGGCCTCTCCTCCGGGGAGCTGTCCCGCAAGGCTGGCAGCAGTCGCTTAACAGCAAAAGTTAAGCACTGTTTCCAGCGACACTTTTGGCGTTTCTGGTTGGAGCCCCCAAACTTGGGCTTGTCTAGGCAGAAATCGCACTCCCCACAGTCCAGCAGGCGCAGGCAGGCTGCACACGTACCACACCTGCGGCTGTGGCGCGGCCGCCGGCAGCGGCGATCCGCGGTGACCACTGGGCTGCCCGTCCCCGCCGGCGGAGGGGGTGCTGGGGCTTGGAGCCGCCGGCTGGGTGGCTTCCTAGTCCCCAAACCTTTGGGTTTCTTCTTCTGGCGCTTCTGGAGACAGCGCCTCCCTAGGCACCGCCAGCGCCGGACGAGGCCAGGCTTCCCGTCGCGCGCGCAAATCCAGCAGGTGCCGCAGTCCTCCTGGGCCTGGCAGCCAGCGCACAGGCCGCAGTCCGAGCCCCGAGCGCCCGAGACGGGCGCCCGCACCTTCGAGGTGGTGGCGGCAGAAGCTGCGGCGGCGGCGGCGGAGCCAGCGGCGGCGGCAGAGCCAGCGGCAGCGGCAGGGGCGGCAGTGGGGCTGGCGGCAGTGATGGCACTGGGCACTGAGATGGCGCTGGCCGCGGCGATGGCACTGGCAGCGGAGATGGTGGTGACCAGGGCCCCTGCGATGGTAGGGCACCCATCGGGCCCCCCACTGGGTGTATCTTTCTCCGGCTCCCTGGGGGGGTCGCTCCTCTGGACTTCGCAGCCCAGGGTCTGAAGCCACCGCTGCCGCCATCGCCTCCTGGGGTGCCCGCTGCGGTCACTCTGGGGAGCCTCCGCAAGGTCGCTCTGGGGAGCCTTGGAGGGATCAGTCTGGGGAGTCTCTGCGGGGGCTGCCCGGGGAGTCTCCGCCGGCTCGAGGGCCTCGACGCCATTGGCCGGGAACAGTCGGGCCAGGGCCCTCTCGGGATCAGGCTGCTCCAGAGGAGAGGGCGCAGGTTCTTTTCTGGGCCTTCCCTGTCCTCGTCGCGGCCTCTTTGTCTCGTTCTGAGGCGGTGCTGCCTGCGCAGGCGAGGGCTGCAAAACTCCGAGCTTGAAATGAAAACCGCTAAGGTCCCAGCCCGGGCCCAGGTAACGGGCCAGCTCAACCTTGCTGCGAATCTGCTGGCCAGTAGGGCTCAGATAATAGGTATCCGAGAGGCCGCAGGTGGCTCCCTTTTTTCGGAAGTTCTCCCGCCTCTTCCAACCCGGGCCTAACACCGGGCAATCGAACCAGTCCTCGGCCTTGGAAAAACGGCGCCCGGAGAGTGGGGACTGCTTGGCTGCCTTGGGATCGCCTCGGCTGCCGGGCTTGGGGGCCATGCTGGACCGGGAGCAGGCTGGGCGCAATCAGCCCCGAGAATCCTTCGAGGCTGGCGCCTCGGGCACAGACAGGCCTGTTGGAGACCCCGTGCGTGCTGACCCCGGAACCGGAACCGGAAACGCAGCCCTGCCCCAATTCTGCCCTGCCTCAACTTGATTCCAGTTCTGTGGGGGTAGGGGGAGGGAGAGGGAGAGGGAGAGGGAAAGGGAAGGGAGGGGGTGGGAGAGGGAGTTGAAGGGGACGAGGGGGGAGGGAGTGGGAGAGGGTGTAACAGGGGTGGGAGGGAGAGGGAGGGGGTGGGAGCTGTAGTAGAGGGGGAGGGAGGGGAAAGGGAGGGAGTGAGGGAGAGACCTTTAAAGAACCCAGGGCTGGGAAAGATGGAAAGTGCCTGTCCTCAAGCTTCACAGCCCCCTTTCTCCCCACTTGAGAGGAGTTCTCTGACTGCTATTTATTGTTTGAAAAAATACATTAAAAATACCATGTAAACTGTAAGCCATCATGTAAGTGTGAGCTATCATGTGAAGTCATTTAAAAGCCTTGTTTTTCATAATTTCCTATGAAATGAAAACATCTTCCCCCCCCCATCCTCAAAGCCTCGTTAGTGCCCTGTCCAATGCAGGGTTCTAGGCTTGAGGGAACCCAGGAACTCCTGAGGGAATCTGACCCATAAAGGACGGAAATCAAGGTTTTTTTCTTACGCTTTCTGGCATGTTGTCCTGTCATCCTGGAGTTCTCGGAAAAGCTCTTAAAGCTTAGGTTATGGCTTTTGTCAAGGGTCTCCCCTAAGAGGGATTCAAAGGGTTATTTCTAGAAAATATACTCCATGTATAAAATCATATCAAGCATGTTACAGTTATTTTCTGTAAAACAAAAAGAAATGGTTAAAGCCAAAAACCCTCAAAAATGCGCATTAACAAAGATTTAAACCTGAAACAACAATACAATCATTCCTATTACGTGCTTTCAGAAGAAAAAAAAACTTTCTTTTGGGACACCTGAGACAATATTTCACTTTCCCCTCTGACCTGTGCTGTATGCAAAACTCCTAAGTCCGGGCTTTCTGGAAAGCTGGGGCATGGCGTGGGCTTTCTTAACTTTTTTCAGCTGAAGTTCCATCTTGGCTAATTTTCTCCTTTAAAAAGTTTCCGGAAGTACCACCTCCTGGGCATCTAACATTGACTCAGAACCCCTCAACCTCTTGAATTCACAATGTAGTTGCCAAGGCTAGAAACACTAATCTCAGAATCATGGTTCTATTACCTAAGCTCAGGAAAAGGAATACACAGCACAGGAGGCAAGTCTCTCAAGAGACTTGATTGTAAGAACCCTCTTTGGTGATTTCCCAGGTATACATAGCTTTTAGCTGCTCTTCATTCGTTTTCATATCCTACTTTTCTTTCTTGGCAAAAATACTGGAGTGGTTTGCTATTTTCTTCTCCAGTTCATTTTACAGATGAAGAAACTGAGGCAATGGGTTAAGTGACTTGCCCAGGGTCACACTGCTATTAACTGTCTGAGGTCATATTTGAACCTAAGATGAGTCTTCCTGATTCCAGGTCCAGCACCCTATCCACTGTGTCATCTAACTGCTCTATACATAATTAAGGAGCAGCATTTGAAAACCTTCATACCTGGTGAGAAAAGTCACAGCTCTTTTATCCCCTCTCTCCATTTCATCCCTCCCCTTTGCCTTCAGGCAAACTACATTCTCAGAGAAGATTTGTTGTGACAGATGCAAATTGACCTACTATGCATTTTTGTAATTGCAGCTAGTGGCAAGAGAGCCCTATTGTCTGCTATGAGTGAAAAGAAATTGGGATTAACATAACAAAACAAAACAAAACCTTTGTTACTAGTCGGAGCCTAAGACTGTGGGATTTTTCTCTAGCAGAGTCCTACCGTGAGGTGACTATTGAGATATTTAGTTCCCCCGCAGTTAGATGGTGCAGTGAATAGAGTTCTGGTGCTGGATTCAGGAAGATTCACTTCCCTGAGTTCAAATCTGACCTCAGACACTAGTTGTGTGACATGTCACTTAAAATCCCATTTGCCTCAGTTTCTTTATCTGTAAAATGAACTGGAGAAGGGAATGGCAAGCCATTCCAGTATCTTTGCCAAGAAAACCCTAAATGAGGTCACAAAGAGTCAGATGTGACTGAACAACTATAATAATTGAGATATTTTGTAGGTGGTAAAAGTGCCAGACTGTTTTGGGGTTGGCTTTTGGGAAATACTGTTAACCTATGATTCTAGAGTGTTAAGGTTGCTCTAAGTAAGAGTATGTTATAGTCAGCATTGCATCAGATATACTTTTTGAATGATGGGATGGAATTGGGTCACAGTGTGGCATAGTATAGTACCTACTGCATTGAATGAATTTCTGTGATTTCGGAATGACAGTGGGGCAGGGCATGGTATATTGGACCTTGTACCAGATGTGCTTCTATGATCATGGGAGGGCACTGAGCCGCAGTATGGTCTAATAGACATTGAAGGAGATATAATTCTGGAAGGGTGAGTTGGCAAGTGGCAGCAGTATCATATAGCAGACATTTTCCTAGATGTACCTCAACATTTCAGGGAATCTGTGACTGCATTTGTGTGGGCACCCTCCCTACTGATACTATCATTACCATTCTGTGACTCAGTGAGATGGTTCTCATGAAAAAAAAATGCATTACCTAGTGGTCACCCTCCTGGCAGAGTCTCTAAGCTAAACTAGACTGGTCCTCAGGCAGCAGACATACAGGCTGTTGACTATTATTTTAAGCTTTTAAAAAAAGCTTAATTGGACTTGCCAGAACTTATGATCTGCTGGCAGAGGCTTTGAGGACATAGGTTTGTCTCCACACCATGATGAGACATCAAGGAAGGATGTTAGTGGAGCTGTGTCTGATTTAAGATAGGAGAATATCAAAAAGAATTCAGTCTGCTCTGTTGACATAATGGATATATTTCTGTTTGATTTCTTTTACATAGTTATATAAGGACTAAATACAGATCTCTAAAACTTATTTAGTTGCTTTTCTCCATCATCTTCCATAGAACCATTATCATTATGAAACATGGTGGATGTGAGGTTGAGACTATCAGGCAAGGCCAAGAAGAGGAAAGGTAGAAAAGGAACAAGTGCTGAAATAGCAAGCTGTTGGTTACAGAGCCCATGGTTGCCCATGTTTGGGACAAATCATAAATTGGGAAGCCAGGCAATAAGGACAGGAAGGAAGAACAAATAATACTGAAGGGTTCTCAGCAAAGAAGGTGTTAAAAAGCCAAGGAGTCTGTAGTTAGAAATCACCAGGGACAAGCCAGAGAATCATCTAAAAGTTGAAAAGCCAACTACTTTTTAGATGACAGGAAGACAAAAGTTCTAGAATCTAGGTTGTCAGTTAGAATGACTGTAGGGTAGGGATTCCCAGCCTTTATTCAGGGATTGCTTTGATTTATCAATAAACCTTCCTGTACCATCTATTCAATATGAAAGGAAATACATTCTAGAGTTTACAATTAATATACTTTTAAATAAAATAGATTATTTTTGTTTCTTCCAAAGGCACAGCAAAATTTTTGTGGTATCATTGATTGTTAATCAGTTTGCAGTTTCTGGAATATTTCAATAGTATAATATAATCATTTAATAAATATTTCTTTTCTTTTAAAATTATTTTTCTTTTTTGCTTTTTTTGTAGGGGCAATTGGGGTTAAGTGACTTGCCCAAGGTCACACGGCTAGTTTTTGTGTTAAGTGAGGCTGGATTTGAACTCAGGTACTCCTGACTTTAGGGCCAGTGCTCTATTCACCTAGCCACCCTGTAATAAATATTTTCTAGTCTTCTGCTTCCCAGGGGTATACATACTCCAGGCTGAACACTTTAGATAACGCTGGTCAGATCATTTCTGAAGTGATTCTCAGGTGAATTCTTTCTGACTTAGGTCTATATACATAAACATATATACACACATACACATACATATATGTGTATACATATATGTATACACAAATATGTATGTACATATAAATATGTCTGTGTGTGTGTGTGTGTGTGTGTGTATTTTCTTGCCAGGACAAGAAGTGATTTTTAACTAAAGTTGTTCCTTGGGGAAATATACCTGCAATTGTTTGGGGCAATGAATAGGAACCTGCTATTATAGGTGAGTTATAACGGGGATGTGGGGTGACCTGGGCTGTGGCTACAAGTAGATTATGAAAATCAGATTGTGAACTTTGAAAGAAGTTCCTGAGACAGCAGGCTCTGTTGATTGTTGAAGTGCGATCCTTGGAACATCTCCACAACATCGACCACTTTGTGAAATTTCCATCCATTATGTATTATCATTCAGCCTGCTTAAACATGGTCCAAGTCACACGTCCCCTTTAAAAATGTTAGAGTCAATCAGGGCGTAGGACAGCGCTCCTATTTCCAGGTTTACTCCTCCACAGCAAGAACCCGAAATCTTTAGTTCCTGAAGCTTGAATAGTAATGATTTCCCTGTTATTTGCCTTATCTCCAAGAGTCACCCAGAGAGAAGGATTAAGTTAGTATTGCAGGGATTCATTCCCATAGTAGAAAGATGCGCCATTATCTACCATTCATGCAAGAGGTGCATTAAGGCCACGTCAGCCCTTCCACCTCAGCTGTCAGGGCAGTTGTCATCACTGGGATGTGTCCTTTCAAAAATAATTGTTTCATTTGAGCCTGACACAACCTCGACAAGTATTAGAGTAGACGAAACCGAAGCAGAGATCAAGTGATTTTTCCAAGGTCACTCCGGTAGTAAATGTCTGAGATGATATTTGAGCTCAGGGATTCCTGACCCTATGCCTGGCTCACCTGGCTGCCTCAGAGGGAAGGCAGGTTAAGGAGGACCGGGAAGGGCTTTTTGCAGAAGGTGAGACTTGAGCTGAGACCCGAAGGAAGTTGAGGAAGTCAGGAGGAAAAGATGAGGAGGGAGAAAATCTCAGGCATGAAGGACAGTTAATGAAAACGATCAGAGTTGGGAGAGTGAATGCTGTACATGAGAAGCAGCAAGGAGGCCAGGCCAGTGTCACTGGATCTCAGAATACTCAGAGGGGAATAAGATGTAAAGGTAGGAGGGTGCCAGGTTATAAAACAGGTTTAAGAGCCAGACAGAGGATTTTATACTTGATCCTGGAGATGACAGGGAACTAGTGAAGTTTATTAATTAGAAGTAATGGCATAGATCTGTGCTTAAGGAAGATCAATTTGCCAGCTGAGTCAGGTATGGACTGGAGTGGGGAGAGACTTGAGGTGCAGAGATTAAACACCAGGCTATTTCAATAGTCTAGGCAGGAGGTACTGAGAGCCAGCACCAAGGTGGTGGCTGTGTCAGAGAGAAGGGCAGTGTGTATGAGAGTTGTTATGAAAGTAGAAATGACAGACCTTGACAACTAATTGGATATGAGGAGCTAAGAGTGAGGAGTAGTGGATGACACCTAGCTTGGGGGTCTGGGAGGATGGTGGTATCCTAAATAGTAAGAGGGAAGTGAGCAAGAGGGGAGGGTTTGGAGGGAAAGATAATGATTCCAGTTTTGGACATGTTGAGATAAAGATGTCTATAGGAGATTCAATTTGAGAAATTAGAAATTTGAGTTTGGAGGTTAGGAGAGAGGTTACAGCTAGATCTAAGAATCATCAGCAGAGATATGATCTTTTAATTCATAGGAGCTGATGCAATAGCCAAGCAAAATGATGTAGAGGAAGAAGAGAGCTAAGGACAGAACCTTGGAAGCCACCCCTGGTTAACGGGTGTGACCTAAGTGCAGATCCTGCAAAGGAGACTGAGAAGAAATGTTCAAATAAGTAGGGGAACCAGGAAAAAACAGTGTCAGGAAAACTCAGAGAGAAGAATCTCAAGGAGAGGAGTGTGATTGACATTGTCAAAGCTTGCAGAGAGGTCAAGAAGAATGAAAGTTGAAAAAAGATAATTAATTTTGGTAATTGAGACCATGGTAACTTTGAAGAAAGCAGTTTCAATTGAATGAGGTTTCTCTTGACGAGATAAGATAGATTGCAGAGAATTAAGAAGAGAGTGAGAGGACAGAAAATGGAAGTACCCATTGTAGACAGCCAAGAAAGGAAGGAGAGATTTAAAACCAGGTGTGCTGTAGTTAGATTGAACCCACTCATGGGAGCCAATTGTCAAATTTTCAGTGTGAGCATTTACATCTTGGAAACAGGTAAACAGTATAAATCAGGGCTTGATTTATTGTTTTGTTGATTGCTTAAGCTTAGGAAAGTGGTAGAGAAAAATGTTAATAATGCATATTAAACTTAAAAGTATTTTCATGAGTATATATGTATATACACACATATATATTTATATGTATTTTTCTATAGAAGGCTGGTGTTAAACATCAGCACATCTCTGTAAAAGAATATTTTTTGGAGGATGGGGGACACATTAGCATGTTTGTAGGCAACAGGGAAGCAGCTGGTATGGAGAGATTGAAGATTACTCAGAAAGTAGGGATGATATAGGGGCAATCTGAGGGAACAGAGAAGATAGGATGAGATCAGTTGTTCATGGAGAGGGGTTTGCTTTAGCAATTAAAGGAGCTACCTCTTTATGTGAAATGGGGTAAAAGAGGAGATGGTAGCAGAAGGCATCTGAGAGCTATGAAATAGGAATGTATACCTAGCTTTGGTGTGAATTGGGTACAAGAGAAAGAGTTCTTAGTAAATGGCTAAAATTTTTACTGTAAAATATGAGACAAGATTCTCAGCTGAGAGAGTGGGAGGGACAGGGGAGCTATGGAAGGTCTGAGGAGGGATAAAAATGTTTGGAAAAGATGTTGTGGTGAGTGGGATAGTGATTCATTCAAGGAAAGTGCAAAAAGATTGCCTTGCCACAGTGATGGCTCAGTAGAGATTACATAACAGAAATTTGTAGCAGGCCCAGCCAGCACAGTTTGGTTATTTTCTCCATATTTGCTTAATGACTTGTCAGTAGGACCAAAGGCAGTAGATATTGGGAGTAATCTAAGGTTGGGGTTTGGCAGGACAAGATCTTTGGTAGGATAAAAGGGCAAGATACTCAGGAGAAGAGGATAATATAGAGTTAGACTGCTTCATCAACAGGGCAAGATGGGGAAGGGGAGAGTGTAGCCAGTGCATGGGAAAGGACTAAGAGGTGGAGGTATTGGAAGTTATGTACTTTGTCTTTCCCCTTTTGATCTGGTCACATTCCTGGCTGTTAGTTTCCAACTTGAATCTCTGGTTGAACTCCTGGCTCCACTGACTGGATACCCATTGGATTGCACCTTTTATAGTCTCTGGACCCTCTCTTAGCTTTCAGCTGCCTCATTCCTTTCAGAATCCTTAGTTCTACTCCTCTACCTACTAGCTTAGGTTTGCTTAATAGATTAATTACTATTCTTAGGTGAAGGGAGGTTCTATAGCCCTACCTGTTGACCTTGAGACACAGCAGAGACTTTATAACAGATAACATTGTCTAACTGGGGTATGTGTGTGTGTGTATGTGTATGTGTATGTGTGTAAACAGTCACAGAATCCTATAGTCCCCAGGACTTCAAAAATCTGAGCTTCAAAATCTTTTCTGATGACCTTCAAGGAAATGTGAAACATGCCTTCTTGGGTAGTTACTCCAATGGAGTTGGGATAGAATCAATGTAAGTATTCTATCTAGAGGCGGAGGTTGCCACTCCCCCCTCCCTTTACCGCATTCTATGGGCTCTTATTTTTGTGTTTCCATAAATCTACTTGCTGGGGACCTTCCTTCTAGATTTCTTAACACTATGTGGATATTGGTGGAGTACACAGACCTTCCAATGGTTATCCCTTGCTCCTGTGACCCAACTGACCCATTTCCTTTTTCAATCATGCATCACTCTGCTAATAGTCTTCACAGTTTCTCTTGTGCAACTCTTTTTTGGCAATGTGTTATAGCAGCGGTTCTCAACTTGTGGGTCGCACCCCTTTTGGGGGTCGAATGATCCTTTCACCGGGGTTGCCTAAGACCATCAGAAGACACATATTTCTGATGGTCTTAGGAACCGAGACACCACTCCTCTATCTGTCTCCAGGTGGGTCTTCCCACATGCAGATATGCCCATATAACGCAGCATTAAGAAGGTTAAGAAACATTGTGTTATAGCCTATTCTCACTATGTGCTTATTTATGCCCTTTGGGTGATCTGTGATTTTAATTCTTCAGAGATTATGGCATTCCATGGTTCATAACCATATAGTATCACTGCAAAAATATTGATATTAAAAAGATGGCCTTCTGTTTCAGGGAGAAGATTGGGACCATTTAAAAACTACATAATTTCCCAAAATAAATTTTCTTCTCTTTTTCCAAGAGCCACAACTAGGAATTTTTTGTTATGAGTAACATATACCATACTGAAGGTAAGGGGCAAGAAACATAATATCAATTCAAGTTTTTAAGCCTGTTAATTAAAGGCTACTATTAGGAGTTCATCATGGTAAGGTGGGTAGAAACCTGGGTCAGGAAAGAGCTCATGTGGAGTATGGCCACTGAGTTGCAGAAGAGGAAACGGGTCATCTGAGAGCTTACTATTTCAACTGAATCTTCTCACAAATTGAATTCTTTTGTTGTCACATGCTGAAGAACCATGCTTTTAACACCCTCTAAAATTGTCCTTCTAGAGAGAAGCATTACTTGCCACATCCCAGTTAAAGTTTTGCCTCCTTTATTAAATTCTGGTTCTAGTTCATTGCCCACCAAGAGCCAAAATTCTGATTTTTAAGCTCCCTGAAAATATATCATGTTCTATAACATTACAGTGCTTATATGAAAAATTACCCCAGGAGTGTTCCGAGCTTATTGATATGCTTATATAAAGAATGACCTTCTTTTGTTTTCCTGGTGTTTCTCTGTAGTTTTTAGAAAGTGGTTAAGCTTTCTTAAATGAACTCTTGAACAAAATCCTTTCCCTGGCTATACTGGTAGAATTAGTAGCATTAGTTCACATGAAATTGATTGTTACCTAATAGTTTTTATAATGTGCACTCACCAGGGAGGTGACTTTTCACAAGGTAATATGCTTTATTGCTGGATTGTCCTGACTGAAATTAGATCTCCACATTATGCTGTGATTTAGTGGCATCCCTTATAGACATTGACCACTTCAAATTCATTTCAGACTGAGATAAATTGACATTTACTTCTGAGGTTAAGATAAGTGCTCCCCTGTGAAACCCTATCCATCCATCAATGACTACTAAATCTTTTCACAATTTAAACAATTCATTAAAATCTCTTCTGGGCAGTCATAATCCCCCTAGAAACTCCTTATACATTCTCGTTAAGGAGGCAAAAACATATTCTTTCTACTTGACTCCATATAGAACTGTGTATTAGAAAATATATTTTAATCCTCAAATTGAAGAGTTCCCTGGATGAAGCTGAGAGGTGTCATATGACTGAACCAATGAGTCTTAGGAAGGGACATGCTCCCTGAGGTGAGTTAAATAGAGTCCTAGGAAGAATTGTGACCCAGTGAAGTAGCAGAAGTCAGAAGATATTTGGGACTGAATGTTGCCTTGAATATTTGCCAAACCAATGTCCATGGACAAATCATTAAACTTCTCTGGATCTCAGTTCCCTTATCTTTAAAAAGGGAGAAATAAGTATCTGTAATATAAGGACCAAATGACATTACGTATATAAAATACTTTGTAAAAAAATTTTTTTGGGGGGGGGTAGAGTTTGAACCTGTGATTTTGTTAATATGGAATGCTCCTGGTGTGGAATCTCCCTCCATTACCAATGTAAGCCAGCAATATGTTTATAACTCACACTGTTAGGGTTTCCGAGGGGAACTGAGGGATTAAGTGACTTGACCAACACTGTGTAGCCAGAACTCATGAGAGGCAGTACTTCAGCATAGGCTGGCCCTCTATCTACTATGTAATGCTATCTCTTCAAGTGCTATATAAATGTGAATTATTGAATCAATCAATCAATAATTATTTTAAAGTACCTACTATGTTGCATACCACAGATACAAAAACCAAAGGAAAACTATATTTATTCTCAAAGATTCTAGTTGGAGGAAAAAATTAACACCTAAAGAGATATGTAAAAGACACATATAAAACCTATACCAGGTAACCTTGGAAGGGAAAACGTGAGCAAATGGAGGTGGGGGGAAGGGAACTAGGGAGGACTTTCTGCAGAAATCGTGCTTGAGCAACACCTTGAAGGAAATCAGGGATTCCAAGATGTGGAGGTGAGGAGGTAGAGTACTTCAGATACAGAGGACAGCCAGTGCAAATGTGGGGATATAGGAGATAGAGCACTGTGTATGAGGGCTACGAAGCAGGTCAGTATGGCTGGAGCATAGAGAGGGTGGAGACCAGAGAAGTAGAAGGGGTTGAGGTTGTCAATCGAACATTTAGTAAGTACTTACTGTTAGCCAGACACTATCCTAAGCTCTGAATATACAAAGGAAGGTAAAAAAAAAAAAACATGCTGTTCCTGCCTTCAAATAGCTCATATTCTAATAGGTTGTAAAGGGTTTTAAGTGTCAGACAGAGGCTCCAAAGGCAATGGAATGGCACTGCAGTTTACCAACAGTTACCATGGTTAGCTCTGTTCTTTAGGAAGAGCACTTTGAAAATCTTGTCAGGATGATCTGGAGTGGAGAGAGAAGCTTGAGGCAGGGATATCAACCAGGAGGCCAGATAAGAGATGGTGAAGGCCTGAACTAGGGTGATTACTAAGTGAGTGGAGATAAGGGATTTTACATGAGAAAAGCTGTAAAATGACCAGATTTGTCAACTGATTGGATGTGTGGAGCTAGTACAAGTGCCGGGTCAAGGAATATGCAGAGTTTGTGGATCCCAGAGACAAGAAGAATGGTGGTGTCTAAAAGAAGTAGGGATGTTTTGAAGAGGGGCGTGTTTGGAAGAAAATACATTAAGTTATACTTGGGACATTCTGAGTTTGAGATGTCTCTGGGACTTCCTATATGAGATAATAAGGTCAGAGTAGATGATGACCCAAATTCCTCCTATCTCTGTAAGTATTAGGATTTCCCCTTAGCTTCTTCACTTTTCACAGACTGGGCTAAAGTGTTTATTTGTTTATTCTTTCCAATTGCCAGTCCAAGAATTAGCTCAGTTAACAGCACAACAGGAATCCCTATTGGGTAGTCTTGGCTAAGTGAAGTGTGGATAGGACAAATGGTGACTGGGAACTTGGTCAGGTTTTGGTAAAAGACTGTGGTCCAGACTGCCTCTGGAGGAAACTTACCAGGTATTTGAAAGAAAGAATTCTTTTTGTAGAGGCTGAACTAGATGCCTTCTGAGATCCCTTCCAAATCTGAGATTTGGGATGTAGGAGCTCTCCCAGCTCGGTAGGTATCCTCCAGGTCTTTTGGTACACAACAGGTAGTTATCACCACACATTGTTATTGCAATTATAAAGTGTGTCTTCAGGAAATTATTTCTTCCTAGCAATCAACTAGAAAGACTGTGCCCAGCTTTCTCCATAGGTGCAGATCCATTAAAATCCTAATTGCATTCTGGTCCCCATTAAATATTGGTGCCTATGATTCAGCAGGAATAAATGTGCTGGAAATATTGTCCTTCCTTTCACCATGACATTGACACTTTTGGTGCTGGGACAAGTCAGGCTACATAGAGAAGCAAAATGAATCCCTACTGTGAGAGCAAGGAGGGGGAAGCCACTTGTGTCACTGATGAGCCAACAAGCCTGGGAAACACAGAGACAGCTCAATTGAACAATTGGTTCAGCAACTGGTGACATTTTACATTTCTCAAATGACAAAACCAACAATTATTATAAAAAAGGACACAGTGTTTCTTATACTTGAAACAACACATAGGAATTAGGGGGTGGGAACCGTTGCTTGTATAGCTCCAAGAAAAGACTAAACCCCAATTCCAAATGACACGGCAGGAATCTTTAGAGAGGTTTCTTTCCAGATCCAACTACTCAGACTGATCATCATTTACCTTTTACCTTGTTTTTCTCCTCCATCACACAGACCAGGTATGGAAGGCTGGAGTTCTTCCTTTATCCCTGATGCCCCCTGGCCCAGTTTTCATTTGTTCTATTTGCCAGGCTGCTTTTTTGCCGGTCTTTGTATGAGCCCACACAGGGGCTGCTAACCAACGACCCAACAAGATGTGGTCTGTAGGGCTGACTTGATAATTGAAGTAGTTGAGCAGCTTACGTAGCAGGAATGCTGGAAGATCCCAGGGAATGAATTCCTAAACATTCCTTGGCCAACATGAGTAATCAGTCTTATTGTAAGCATTCCTAATGTCATATACCATTTTGTTTTACACATCTTTAAGGTACTTATGTAATATTATATATTACAGTTATCTGTGTGTGTATCTAATCTCTTTCTTATGCTGCAAACTAAGTCTTGTCTAAATTTTGTATCAACCCCAGCACCTTGTATAGTACAAAATAGGCACTTGATAGTTGAATTGATGGAGGAGTCAGCATCAGTCAATAAAGATTTATTAAACACTATGTGTTGAACACTGTGCTAAATTCTGGGGATAAAATAACAGGCAAAAATAGTCCCTGCCCTTAACGAGCTCTCTCTCATTAAAAACAATAAGATACATTTCAGTAAAACAAATGAACACATTGGCCATGTTTGAAAATTCATCTCTTATACTCCATCTGAAATCCATTATCACTAACTCAAGAGGTTGGAGGTATGTTTCCTCATCCAGAGGAAACACAGACTAAAAATATTAATAACCCTCAAAATATTAAGATCAATTAATGCATGAGAGATGTATACTAGGCAATTATGAGGTACTATGTGTTTGAGGCACGTCCCTTACCTTTAAGACTGATGTCAAGAGGGATGAACATGTCTTGTTTCCACTCTTGACGATAGAAAATTTGGTTTGATGGATGGCAGATCTGACCCAGTGCAATCCTGATGGGCAAGGCCCTTAATTTACATGTCATGATTTTGTTGCTAGGTATTTTCTTTCATGTAAATGGACATAAACATAAGTATTTAGATAAATTAGAGACTCATGATGTGTTTAGATTTTAAGTTTTTTTCTAGCAAGGATTGATGTTTTTCCAAATCTTGGGTTAGGACTAGGGAAAATTGTCATAGTAGATGTAATATTTTCTACCTGTCTTTGATTTACTCAGTGATTTTCAGCTTCTCAATAAAGATAGCAAGATCATCAATGGGATCCCCATGTAGGCCAGTTAACTATACTCTTTCTCATGGTCATATATTACAAATCCTCGGCAACAGTTCATAAAATATGTGTGTCTGTTTACAAGTGAGCTAGCCTAGGCAGTTCATTACAAAGACATCAAAATCATTGGAAAAACAAATCTACTGATGGTAAATCAGTAATGTTATCTTTATCTCTGAGGATCAGCATCACACATGTTTCCTAACTGTCATTACTAACAAAGAATTTTTTCAGCCTGTGTTTTTCCAATAACAAGATGATATCAGTGTCACAAAGTATAACATCCTCATGTAAGACAGATTATGATTTTCCTCTGAGAGAAGGTTGTTTTCTAATTTAAGAAGGATTTAAATGTCTGAATAAATAGAAAATATATGTAGGAGGAAGCTCCTCAAAGAATAGGAACCCAAAATAAAGAGAGAGGGAGGAGGCGATGGAGCTAGGGGCAGAAAGCCTATGTAAGAGTAACAGATCTGCTATTTTTTCCCCCTCAGAAACAGGCATGCATTTTCTGCAAAGGCACAGGGTTTAGACAGGGAGACACTGGGCTCATTTGGAGAGGCTATACTGACAGACCAGTAAGCATATGCCAGAGAAATGAATGCTTCAGATAAGTATTGGACTAGATCACTTTTAAAGTGCCTTCCAACTCTATAATTCTAGGAGAATAAACTCGTCTGGAGAAGGGAGTTTGGGCTGAATTGGCAGAGCTTGATAATTGAAGCTTTTCCACTATAAATACTGTTTATGATTGCTTTCCATGGGGATGAGATAGAGCAATGTTCTCTAAAGGATGGCATAGTTAGGTGTGGTCAAACTGATTCAATTAATAGATCTCTAAAATAGTCATTAATAAACTGTGTCAAGAGGCTAGAGGTGGTTAGCCTCTAGTAGCCACAGGAATCCAACCTTGGTCCTGTGTTGCTCTATATTTTTATTAATGACTTAGATGACGGCAGAGATCATGCACAGAGGTCCAAGACACAGTGGCATGCTTGCCAAATTTGCAGATAACTTGAAGCTTGAAGAAATACTTAATAGCTGAATGAGAGATTAAGACATTTTTGCTGGCTACCCCTCCTGTCTGGAATTCTGTCTTTCCTCTTCTTTGACTCCTGGTTTCCTTCAAGTCCCAGTTAAAATTCCACCTTTTACAGGAAACCTTTTCTTATCCTTCTTAATTATAATGCCGTCTCTTCTGTTGCCTATTTCCCATTTGTCCATGTTTATACAGAGTGGTTCACATATTGTCTATTCTGATTCAACTGTGAGCTCCTCAAGACCAGGGGTTGTCTTTTACCTTTGTATCACCAATACTTAGCAGACATAGTGCCTGGCACGTAGAAAGTATTTCATAAACGTTTATTGACTAAGATTCAAAAAGATCTCGACAGTTTGGAATTATAGACCAAACTTAATAAGATGGAATTTAATAGACATAAATGTAAAGTTGTCTTTTCAGGTTTAGAATGCTACCTTCACAAGTATGGAATTGGGGAGTTGTAGCTAGACAACAGATTATGCAAAAAAAGATCTGGAGGTATTCGTCTATTGCAAACTTGAAATGAGTCACAGTGTAACATGGCAGCCAAAAAAATTTTTTTTAATGCAATCCTAGACTGAATTGAAATAGTCATTGTATCCAGAACAAGGGAAATTGCAGTTTTAATGTACTCTGCCCTAGTCAGACCCCATTTGAGTATTGGGTTTAGTCTGGGAAGCAATGGGTGGAAGTTAAAAGGAGGCAGCTTTTTATTTGCTCTAAAGAAAGACTCCCTAAAAATGAAGAGCTGGACAAAATAGGAATGAGCTACCTCGAGGTTGGATGACCTCTTCTTTAAGTATGGATTGGACTAGATCATAGACTCCTAGATCCTACATGGCCTCTGAGGTTCATTAGAATGAACCTCATAACTGAGAGCCTGTGATTTTTCTTGGCTGAGATAGAAGAAAATGATGTGATGAGTAAAGAGGCTACAGAGATTTCAGTTAAAGTCTTGGTTGTGTGTTATACATATTTGCCAAGGATACAGATTGCAGATGAAGTTGGTTCTGTGCTATTTGGGGAAGCAACATAGAGAATTGTTTAGTACTGAGATGCTAGCTATCTGTTCATTACAAGTATGAAGACTTTGTCTTCTGATTCACAAACTTATTGTTCTCCTCTCCAAGGTATATTGCCACGTTCCTGAATTCCCTTGTTTATGGCTATTGCATATATTTCTCATCTGAAGAATCAGGTATGGTTCTATTTTTTCAAGAAGAGAAGCATTTATAAAATGCTTTGAATTCCTTGGAACAATAATAGTTCACATCTTAGATTATAAGGATATTTTTTCAAGTTAAGTTAGTGTAAATGCTGTTATTCTCACTTTATACTTAACTATTGGGTAACTTTGCTAGTCATTTTACTTGACCTGTTCAACAGGAAAGATCAGGAGCTGGGTATATTCCATGCGCCACCCAGATTATTATACAAATCTACCCTACCGGGTGAAAATGCTGAGTTAGCTACGGTTCTTAGAGAGTGGGGCACTTGTATCCCTTAACTCTATCCCTCTCTTCAGGGTTGCATCGATAGGCTAGGCTAGAGAGTGGGGAGTATTGTAATCTCTTAAACCCCCACTTCTGGCGAATCTGGTCTTTGCTGACTAAATTTCCTGTGCGCTAGTCATATAACCTTAGCATAATGTAGTCAGCTCTCACACATAAACAGACAAAACTTTAAAAAACGTATGCAGTGTTTTCTTTTGGCATAGAATCAATTAAATCAATAAAATAGTTCATAATATTAATAAAATAATGCATAATAAAAGATCTACTATTCTGACGTACTTAGACCTTTGGCAGTCCCCAGACAATATGTAAGCTGCTTTAGATTTAGGAGTCCTAGGGAAATTTGAGTTTGTTTAGTGACCCATGGCTACTTTTGCAAGTGGGCATTATGGACAATTCATTGCAATTTCCAAATCATGTTCTGCTTGTTTATTCTATAGGGCAAGTCACTAGATAAAGGACATAACCTTAGCATAATGCCTCTGTCTAGGGAAAGTACTTTGGAGACATCTGAGGTCTTCAGGTCCTTGTTATTCAGAACATAGAACCACTGGAGGTTCTTTCCCCCTCGATGTCCTGCCACTGACAAGGATCATTATTGTTGCTGTGTTCGTTGCAAAGCAACCAGAAGTGGACTCAGCTGTAGGATCGATCAAAGGGCAAAACTTCCATCATATCCTCATGTGCCTTTCTTTCCTCTTTGGTCCTAGTTTCTTTTCTTTTCTTTTTTTTCCCCCAGCACACCAATTCAATTTAATGTGCTTCCATGGTCCTAGTTTCTATTGCTGGTGGCTGAGAGGTATTTCACATTCCTGTTGTCCAGTCCAGTCAGCACTTGAACTTGGCTTCTCTCTCTCCTCCATAACCCATTGTTAAGCATAGAAAGGTGAGGCTGAGTGAAGGATTTACATGAATGGATTACAGGAAAGCTTACATGCTTGGGGATATTTTATGGTTGAGTTTTTAAGCAAGATGGTCCTGCATATAGATGTGATTGAATATTTAGGGCCACCTCAATTTCCTGTGACACGTACCATTGCATTCAGTTCTGACTGTTTGATAATCAGGACAGCGTTCTGAGATGTGCAACTAGGTTGATGGACGGTGATGGAACTCATGATCGTGCTTTAACAAGCCTAGTTGAAGGAACTGGGTAAGTTTCATGAGGACAAAAGTTTTGGAGGTTGGGGAAGGAAGTAAATAAACATTTTAAAATGCCTTCTATGTATCAGGCCCTGTGTTAAGCGTTTTACAAATATTATCTTTTTTGATCCTTACAACTGCCCTGGGAAGGAGGTGCTATTATATCTCCATTTTACAGATGAGGAAACTAAGGCAGACAGTACTTAAGTGACTTGCCCAGGGTCACACAGCTAGCAAGTGTCTGAGGGGGATTTAGATTTAGTGTCTGAATCTAAACTCAGGTCTTCCTGAATCTAGGCCCAGAACTCTATCCTTTGTGCCACCTAACTGCCTTCTGCATTTCATAATGACTGCAAGGGCTGCCGTATGCCCAGAAGGCATAAGTGGGAGCCATAGATGGAAGTCACAGAGAGGTGTATTTAGAGCATAAGGAACAACTTCTTACGAGTTAGTACATCTGTCCTCAGTTGGAAAGGGACCCTTCCTAAAGCAGTGAGCTCCCTCTCACATGAAGGCTTCGAGCAGAGACTGCTCGATGGGGCTATTGTAGTGAGGATTTTTGGTCTATTCCAGGTTGGGCTGGGAGGGGGGGCTCTGAAGGCCCTTTTACCTCTATGATTTTCTGGGTTGGATGGTACTAATATATACACTGGATTTGGCTTCCTAGCTCCATGTATAGCAAAATACCATTCTGTGCCTCTCCCGCTGTCTGAGCTGGACTATCTAAAATACTTGTACTTTGCCCCAGCTGTCACAGTGCAGAGATCCAGCCTATATGCCCTTTGGAAGAACACAAGTTTTTAAAAGTTCTGTTTAAATAGGAAGTACTCTGGAGTAGCAGAGTAAGTTACTGGCTTAAAAAATTTCTTTTTGCTTTTTGGAGGGGGAAGGCAGGAGAATTGGGGTTAAGTGACTTGTCCAAGGTCACATGGATAATAAATATTAAATATCTGAGGCTGGTCTTGAACAGAGATCCTTTTGACTCCAAGACCACTGCTTTATTCACTGCGCCACCTAGCTGCCCAATTACTGATTTCAAGAAACAGACTCAAGGCTAAGCTTATCTCTGCAGGTGATAGATCCTACTTGTTAACATGGATGTTTCCTCTTGTTTGGGGGTAGTATAAAGGTTGCTAACAGCTTGTCTCCTGCTCCTCCTGTCAAACAAAAGAAAAAGTACACATGGAAAAGTCACAATTATACAGCAATTCCCCTATGAGCCAAACTCTTTGTATTCTCGGTCTCTTAGCTTACACTCTCAGAGCTGTTGGAAATCAAATCTCAGACGCCTGAGTGAGCTTAGGAGGAATGGTGTCTGAGATTTGACCTGCCACCTTTTGTTTGGCTTTGTGGGCATGAAAGTGCATGCCACTCCATTCCTCTGTTCTTGCCTTTTTCCCATTTAGGGAAGTTGGCAGAATATCCCCTTTTACAGAAAGCCAGCTCCCACAAGGCAGGTTTCTTGTTCATGGAGCTGTCCTGCTAGAATAGGAAACAGAACAGCCAGGAAGAACAGGAGTGGGGAGACACTGATTTTGTGTGAGTGTGTGTGTGTGTGTGTGTGCGTGTGGTGTTTGTGTGTACCTGCTAGTGCAAATTAGGCCAACTATGAGATTTGCTGTGGGTGAGCTCTGATACCACTGGGGCTTCTTTTTTTGGGGGGGGGGCGATGGGGCTATTTGTTAGTAGTTCCACTTCCAGCCTAGCTAAATGAGAATTTGGAGGCATGCTTAGTTTCAAGCTTGATCTTGGTGGTGACATTGACAGTGGTCTCTGAAGCAAGCAAATAAGGAGTTGAAGAAAGAAGTCCCATAGGTGGCTGGAAAACACAGTAATGGATCCTTCAAGAACTCCTAGACTAGTGGAGCTATCATGCTCTGGCCTGCTGTCATGCTGTGTAACATTATCTGCTGATGCAGGACGGTATGCTATGTTCTGTCCTGGGGTCAAGCCCAGGGGGGTTGGAGAGACTTCCAGCTTAATACGCTCGTTCCTTTTAAAGGCAATGCAAAGAGAAAAAGACAAGCCAGGGAGAAGTGAGCATGGGCGCAGGTTTTAAAATGCCCAAGGATGGTTTTCTGTGTCTGGACGGAATGGGACTAGATCTTCAAGCACTTCCATTGTCACAGTAGAACTTTCTTTCCCTCACAATGTGATACAGGTGTATTTGGGACAGATGTAGAGAATTCAGTCAATCAAAAACACCCCGTTACGTCCTAGGGATAAAAAAGAGGGAGAATTCTTTTGTGGTAGTGCCTTAGGGACTAGGTAGTCTAGTAGGAAGAACTCTTGACTGAGAGTCAGAAGACCTGGCTTTAAATATCACCTCTTCCACTTAATTTCTGTATATGTGACCTTGAACAAGTCACTTACACTCACTGAGACTCCTGATTTGAAAGCCTTGATTCTTTGACATTTTCTGGCTGAGACATCATTATAATTAATGAATGTGAAATTCTTCAATTCAATAAACATTAAGGACTGATGATGTACCAGGCATTGTGGAGATAAGTACAAAAAAGAAATAGTCCTTGCCCTCAAGGAGCTTACATTCCACCAAATTGTTCTTAGTAAGAAAGTTTGGCGTTGTCTTTCGGCTGTGACTTCCTTTGAAACATTTCCAGCACTCCCCTCCCTGCTGTCAGTGCCACAAGTTAAGGTGTTTATTGGCGAGGGGATGTTTAGGGTTTTGAAACCTTGAGTAGGAGCTGAAATCCCAATTTAGGTAGTAGATTTCTTCTTGCTTTGGTCCTTTTAACTCGAAACACTAGCGGCCAATCACTTGTTAAGATTGACCTGATCGGAAAAATTTGTACACAGTCACAGACACAGCGTGTGTATGATGACCAGCTTTGATAAACTGGACTCTTCTCAGCATTGCACAGTTATAAGACAACTCTGAAAGACTCAGGATGGAAGGAGATATCTACATTCAGAGAAAGATCTAGAAAGAACAGAGTTTAAATGGAGACTGAAGCAATCTGCGTGATATTGTTCTTTTCCATGTTTGGTTTTGTTTCTTTTTTCCCATTGTTCACTCCATTGGTTACAACCCTTCTATACAACCAGACTAATGTCCAATGTGAAAAAAAAAAAAGATTCACCTGATCTCTCTGCTGATTCTACTATGGTCATGAGTAATCATATGGAGGTAGAAGAAATATTTTGGCCTAAAAAAAAAAAGCAATTAAGAAATGCAAATACCTCTTTCTGTGCTGTTCCTTAGAAAAAAGACTTTTTTCCTTTGGAAGCCAAATACTGTTTTGTTAACTGCATTTTTTTTCTTCTCCAAAATGCCAATACATAGTAAACTAAAGTACATGTAGACATAGAAAGATCATTCATTACAACAAACAGGGTGAATTTCCTTTTAGGCCTCTTCATACTTGAAAAACAGAATTCTCTGAGATCAGAAGTAAGGAGTACAAGCCACCTTGATAATCTCTGGCACCATAGTACATCATACTGTGAAAAAGGCTGCCCTTCAAAGCTCCGTAATTGAACAAATAAGGGATTTTGTTTCCTGAGTGATTGAGGGATTCCATCATCATTATCATTATCATCATCACTGATATTTTTATATAATTTACAGCATCAAAATGATAATTTTGGCATAATTTACATTGCATTTCCACGTACTAATTAATTTGACCCTCAGAACCATCCTGTTATAGATGAGGAAACTGAGATTCAAAGAATCACTTAACTTTCCCATGATCCTTTAGCTAGTAGATTTTAAACTTGGGTTCAAACTCAGGTCTCCTGAAGGCTAGTCATTTTCAGGAGTCATTATCAGATTGATTGAGTGGTTTGAGAAATCATTTGGATGTGGGTTATAGGAAGACCTTTTGTACTGCATGGGAAAATTTGTTTTTAGGACTAAACCCGAGTAATGGCTTTGTGCCTTTGAATCTAGTTGTTCCTTAGAAAGACATCCCTGCCCATGGTGGGTTAGGAGATATGACTCGACAGGTTTTACCAAAACCCTAAACTAAGGTTTGAGAATAATGTAGAAGTTGTAATCAATGAAAAAACACATTCATGGAGCACTCATTAGGTGCCAGGCCCTGCGCTCTGTACTAGGGACATAAAAACAAAAATGAAGCAATCTCTCCCTTCAAGGAGCTTAATGTTGCATGGTGTAAATGATTTGACTTGAAGTTCAGAAATGAGGTTCAAAGCTGGACCTTATTACCTGTGTGATCTTGGATCAGAGACTTTCTTTGTTGGACCTTCATTAAAAAATAAGAGTTTAAAAAAATTGCTATCACTTTCCAATGAGTTCTTTCCCTAGTAGCACCTGTCTTGGTAGCCAAGAATTTTAAGTAAGCAGAACTAATCAATTGTCTGCCATATAAGTCTTATTCTGCACCTATTGTCCACAACCTCTCTAAGAGAAGGGGAGGGAGAGAGAGAGAGAGAGAGAGAGAGAGAGAGAGAGAGAGAGAGAGAGAGAGAGAGAGAGAGAGAGAGAGAGAGAGAGAGAAGGGACAGGGACAGAGAGAGAAAATGAGAGACAGGAGAGAGAGAGAAGGAGAGAGAGAGAGAGCACATTTACCATCTGACCTCAGTTTCCTTATCTAGAAGATGAGGGGGTTGGACTAGATGTTCTTAAATGTTTTATCCCACTTAAGCATTCTGGGGTTCTATGATTCTAGGATTGACTTTTAACCAGTTTTGGGAAAAGAGCTTTGTTGGGGGCAATTCAGAAGGCCAGATTAACAAAGAAGACTCCAAAGATAGGTTTAGTTGTGACAGATTATAACTCTGCCAAGAAACAACGCTGGAAACTGCTTTCCTAATACCAGCTAGAAATTCTGGTGCTAAAAAAAATTTCCCTGGTGCTATTTTGGACATTAAAAATACCCAGACTTAGTACATTGGGATTCAGATTCTGCTTAGCCTGTTTGGTTAAGTTTTTCTGTTTCAGGAGGGAGGATATAAAATACAATTTGTACATATAGTTAAAAGACTCAGGTTTGAAAATTGAGTACCCCTTTGAAGGAATGTAAAAGAAGCTATATATTGTATATTATTTAGTAAGATCATTAGAGAGTCCTTGCCAGGTTGTATTAGGAGAAGAGGGCAGAGTAGATGTCGTCTGATCTTATCTAGTCTCAAAATCTAGGGAGAAGATTTGAGAAAAGGCTTAGAAAGTCCGCTCCCTTATTTTACAGATGAGGAAGCTAAGATCTGGAGAGATCATGGCACTTGGTCATGTTCATACAAGCTAGTATGTAGCAGAATCTGGATTCGAACTCAAATCTTTGGACTCCAGATCCAGTATTTTTTCCCCACCACACGATATTTCTGATAATGACAGAAGAACAATCTGTTCATACAAAGTGCTACAAGGACTAAGCTCCTTTGGGTCACACATATACGCGTACATGTATGGCAAGGCTCTGAGCTCACTCTACCAAACATTCTCAGACTAGCAGCTTGGGTCCCCAGAGAAAAGGTACTCAGAGTCCTAGAGATGCTACATATGATGAATACTACAATATTTTCCCTTTTGTTCTGATTCTGACCTAAATTATGCATATTGGGGCAGATAAGTGGGGCAAACTTGGAAAACAAAGGAGGAGAAGACCCTATAGGAAATTAGTGACAAGATCTTAGTAAGAATATTATTATTATTAAGACTCTAGAGATGTATCCTAGATTAGTCTAAGAAATTCATAGGTCAATTGGCTATGTTATAGAATGACGTAAAACAGAAAGTTTGCAGGAGGGCAAGGAAGAGAGAGAAAGCTGTATCTTATCTATACCTATATCTATATATGGGACTAATAGTTGCTTATTCAAGGTTATGTTTTGTTTTTTCTCTTTTAAATTAAGCTTTCATTTTCAATATTTTGGGCTGTGTATTTGCAAATAGGGAATGGTTTGTCATCAGTATATGGGGGTGGGGTGGAGAGAAGGGGCAGGTTCCATGCATTGTTGTTCTTAAGTTTCCCTAATAGGGGTTATGATCCAAGAGGTTGATATGATTTCCCAAAGGTTACAGGGACCCTTCATGTTATAAAATTGTCTCTGACACAAATGTTACACACATACGTGCAAGCACATGTATACCAACATTGGAGAGAGGTAATTGATTGATATTGGGAGAACACACTAGGTAGGGGGTCATGAACGATAATACTATAAAGCTACTCCAAGACCCTCAGTGTTACTCCTATAAATCTGAGAGGAAAAACAGCAATATATGTGTGTATGCCTATATAGTATACATGCATGTATATAACTACTATATGCATATATATGACACGCACACACATACAGTCTAACATGCATAGATACAATATGTGCATACACACGGTTTATATGCGCACATACATATAAAGCATGCATATGCACACACATGACACAACATGTATGCTTCTACACACACATAGCACAATACGCATGTGCACGTGTGCACACCTATGGAACAGAAGTATGTACTCAACATAGTACACATGTATGTAACTCCTGTGTTAGAGACAATCTAATGACCTGACGGGCCCAGGTAGAGTTCAGTGTATATGTACACATACTCATATGTATATATGTTTATATGCGCACATGTGATACATATACGCCTGTCGAAAGCTATAGATAAATAGGAAAAGGTTGGGGGAATCTGAAAGAAAAGCTGTCCTGTAGAGGAGGGACTGGACTTACTCTGTACGGCCTCAGAGGGCCGGATGAGTGGGAATGGAAGAGGAGCAGACCTCAGCTCAGCACAAGGAAGAATCTGTCTGCAACCAGTGCTATCCAGAAACTGAGCGATAGTAGCTAACACTTACATTGTATTTCAGAGTTTGCACACTGTTTTACATATATTAGTATCTCATTTCTTTTCTTGCAACAACTCTAGGAAGTCAGCGCTATTGTTATCGCCACGTACAGATAAGGCAGAGTCAGTGACTTGACCAAGGTCATACATCTAGTCACAATGTCTGAGGCAGAGTTTGAATTCAGGTTCTCCTGACTTCAAGTCCAACACTTTATCCGCTGTCCCATTTACCTGCCAGAATGGGATATCTATGGAGGAAATGAGTTCTTATTTATAGTAATAGTAACGATTAATAATAATAACTAACATTTTTATAGCACTTACTTCGTGCCAGGCACTGTGGAAGTTCTTTGCAATCATTACTTGGTCCTCACAATAACCCTGGGAGATAGGTGCTATTGTTTTACCTGTTTTACAGATGAGGAAACTGAGACAAATGGATGTTAAGTGACTTGCCCAGGATTTCACAGTTAATAAGTGTCCTTGGATTTGAATTCAGGTCTTCCTCACTTCAGGTCCAATGCTCTATCCACTAAGCCACTTACCTTTCAGATTGGGGTGCCTAGTGAGCCAATGAATTCTGAATTATTGTAGACACTAAAGCAGAGTTTGCAAAACCAAAATTTGTCAGGGGTGTTGCAGAAAGGATTCATTCCCCGGTGGGAAACTGGTGACTTCTAGGACTGCTTCTGGAGCTCCAGCTCTGTACCTGATAGTATAATAATTGCAGGGAGAATTTCAGTACCCTAACATAGTCCCTAGCATTGCAGCAAGTCCATGTAGGCTGTATCACCCCACTGGTAAGTATTCGTGGAAGCAGGTCACCCATGGGTGAATCTCTGTTCTATTTGACTTTGACACATTCTGCCCAGTGACTTTATCGAATGAATGGATGACTTTGTAATTGCTTTGTCCCAGTAGGCATAGGGATGCTTATTATCAGAGCTCTTGCCCTGGAGTTTTTTGGCTTGCATTATATTTTAGCTCACAAAGACAGAACTAGACCAAAGGACAGGTTTCTATTCTGGGGGAAAAAGACACTGGACAGTGTTATAAACGGTGGGACCTAATCCTTGCAAAACTGGGAAGTAACTACAGGGACGCTTCTCTGCAAAGAGACATCAGGGTCAGCCTACTTTAGGAGAGAATGAATAAAAATGCAAATTTGAAAAACCAAGAGGCCTAACCGTAGGGGAATATGAGTATGAGGCTTAGCTGGAATCATGTTGGTGCTTCTCTTACACGTGTATTTACCCAGTTGCTTGTATCAGCCTCCTCTTCCCAGATGGGTAGGTAGGTAGTATAGTGGATAGAGTGCAGCGCCTGGAAGATCTCCTCCTCTTCTTCTTCCTCCTCCTCTTCCTCCTCCTCCTCGTTGTTGTCCTCCTCTTTCCCTCCCTCCTCCCCCCTCCTCCTCCTCCTCTTCCTCCTCATTCAAATTCAGCCTCAGACACTTAATAGCTATGTGATCCTGGGCAAGTCACTTAACTTCTTTCTGCTTCAATTTCTTCAGCTGGAACGTGGGGATAATAATAATGGTATCCAACTCTCAGGGGCATTGTGAAGAATAAATGAGATAATATTTATGGAATGTTTAACACAATGCTGGGCAGATAATAGATACTTAAATGTTTATTTCCTTCCTTCCCTCGAGATATTGCTCCCAAGGACATTCTGCACATTACAATGTGTGGAGCAGACAAACTGACTTGTTAGGCACAAACTGGTACCCAACAAATCTACTGGGCATCTCCTAGCCCTGGGTGGTGAATGAACACCCCAAGGGAATTGATTTCTCTCAATGGGCAAAGCACCTTGGGGGAGCGGGACACAAAGATGACTAACTTTGGTTATCTGCTGCTGGGCAACTTTTGGTCATCCCTCTGTCCCAGGGCCAAGTGCTCTGCAGTTGATGGGGGTCCATTCTGCCCTTCTCGAGAACCCCACCCAGGTTTTGTGACACTGTGCTGTCTTCTTCTTGACTCCTTTCCTTCCTTCTATTGACTAAATAAAACTTAAGTTATACATGCATACATAATATATATATTTATAGAGATAGATATATTTCAGATAGAAAGAGAAACTCATGGGGGATGTAATGATAGACTGCTCTTCCTGAAGTTTAGAAGACCTGAGTTCAAAAACAGCCACACTCACTCTGCACCCTTGGGCAAGTTGCTTAATCTCTGTTAGCTAAAGTTTCTTCATATGTAACATAGAGATAAAAATAACACCTGCCTCCCGGGGTTGCTGTGAGGATCAAGTGAGAAAATAATTGTAAAGCACTTAGTGCCTGGCACACAGCAAGTACAACATAAATGATTTTTATCTCTTCCTCCTACCCCTCCCCTTCCTCTTCCTCCCCTTTCTCCTCTTCTTCTTCCTCCTCCCCTCCTTCCCTCCTTCCTTTTCCTCCTCCTCCTCGTTCCCTTCCTCCTCCTCCCCCTCCTGCATTCCTTCCTTCTCCCCTCCTTTCCTTTTTCCTCCTCTTCCTTCCCCCTTCCTCCTTCTCCTCCTCTTTTCCCTTCTCCTCCTCTCGTAATTTAAAAATCTAAGAAGGTCTTTTTTAATCCTCATCATCCTGAACCTCTTTGTATCCTCTGACATTTTTACCCAAGCTCGGGTCCTCCCTGGGTTGATCTTTCTGACTTTGAGAACACCGGCTTTCTCTTTCTTCCCTTCCTCCCTGTCTCACCACTCCTGAGTCTTGTTTGCTGCCTCATCCATTTCTTCCACCCCCTTCCCCCCACTGTGAATATATCCTAAGGTTCTGTCCTGGCCTTCTTCTCTCTCTATACTCTGTTATTTGGTAACCTCATCATTTTCCGTGATGTAATTCTCTCCTCTCTATCACCCCCTTACTCAATAAACTCCAGTGGCTTCCTGTTGTCTTCAGGAACAAATACAAAATGCTCTGTTTGACATTCAAAGCCCTTCATAACCTAGCCCCCTCCCATCTTTCTAGTCTTCTTACACTTTACTCCCCAACAAATATTTTTTAATTCAGTGACACTGACCTGGATGTTCCATGAATAAGACACTTCATCTTTTGATTCTGGGCACTTTTCCTGGCTGTCCCCTGCACCTAGAACGCTCTTCTTCCTACACTCCAGCTATCGACACTCCTGGCTTCAAGTCTCAACTACAATTCCACTTTCTACAGGAAATCTTACTTCAATTATTCCTCATATATCTTGTATATACTTGCTTCATATATATTTATTTGCGGTTGTCTCCACCATTAGATTGTAAGCTCCTTGAAGGCAGGGACTATCTTTTGTATCCCCAGCGCTTAGCATGGTGCCGGACGCGGAGTGGGCAGTTAATAAGTATTTATTAATGAATTACTCTCTCCCTTTTTTTTTCCTTTTCTCTGTTGTTCAGTCGTGTCCAACTCTTCATGACCTCATTTGGAGTTTTCTTGATAAAAATACTGGACTAGTTTGCCATTTCTTTCTCTGGCTCATTTTACAGATGAAGAAACTGACGCAAACAGGGTTAAGTGACTTGCCCAGGGTCATACAGCTAGTAAGTATCTGAGGCCAAATTTAAACTTAGGTCCTCCTGATTCCAGGCCCAGCACTCTATCCACTACCACCTAGTTGCACTTTTATGAAATCAGAAATCTAAACTCTTAGAAATTAAGTGACATGCTAAGGGCCACATAGTGAATTAAGTATAAAAGCAGGATTTGGTACTGTACTGCCTTTCATACAGAACCACAAAATATGAGTGGACCATAAAAATGAATGAATAGAAATTTAAAATGCTGTGTTCATTGACATTATTAACCTCTGCGACAACTTCAGGTTTCAAGACGTTTTCAAGGCTCCTTGTAGAACTAAGTATACCGTAAGCCAACATTTCTTTGGTATGACCCTATCCTCGCATCTCTAGCCCTCTCTTTTGTTTAGGGGCTCTTTCCCAAGAATAACTAAAACGATTACCAAAGGAATCTGGAAGAGATAGAGTATAAACTGAACTGTCATTTATGTAATCCCTGACGTTGGGAGTGAAGGCCTACAATGTCTGCCATAAATAAAAAGTATTTCAGTGGGATATAGCTATCCTCAATGCAAATTCAGTTCCTGTGATATCATTGCTTCTGACCAAGAAGAGTTTATAGATGAGAGTCATGAGTGAATATTAATAGGTATCTCATGTGAAGCCTATCAATGAAATGATAATCATATTTCAGAAAATATGTGCAAGGCACATCCTGGTTAAAAAATGTCCACGTGATAACTAGAATTAGAAATGTTAGTTGAATTTAAAATAACTTTGACTTATAAAGATATATATTATATATGTATGTATATATATGTATGTATATATTTGCTTTTTGGAGGGGGGAAGGCAGGGCCAATTGGGGTTAAGTGACTTGCTGAAGGCTACACAGCTAGTAAGCGTTAAGTGTCTGAGGCTGGATTTGAACTCAGGTCCTCCTGACTCCAGGGCTGGTGCTCTATTCACTGTGCCACCTAGCCACCCCTCATAAAAATATTTTAATCTCTAAAAAAACATTGTCCATCATTATCCATGATGGTGATGAGAAGGTGCCTGAGTGCTTTATAAATTCCTAAAAAAGGAAGTATGTTACATCCATTAGTCATTATTCAGATTCTTATACCTGAGCCTGTGAATGATATGTACAGGCATTTTGTTATTTTCTGCTGCTTGGCTTCTAATCATTTCTCTCATCCAGTACTTAGTGCCTTGCATTTATTGGGTGCCCATTTCCTTCTTGGTACTCCTGAAAAAGGGACCATGACACTACTTAATCAATCAACACGCATTTATTAAACACTTACTATGTGCCAGGTAATGTGCTTGACTCTGAGATTACAAAATAAAAATTAACAGCATCTTCAATTAAGGAGCTTACACTAAACAAAGAAAGATATCATGTATATAATATATACTAAATATACCTTGTATATAATATATGATAATTTTAAATATAATCTATAATAATACATAATGTATGTAATACAGGTTTGTAATGTATACTATATAGCCATATAACTATAATGTTCTAAATAATGTATACCATAATGCACATAATGTATAGGAAGTATATAGTGCACAATATATATAATATATATAATGTATAGTAACTATATACCTCACTCTAAGTATATATAAAAAAATATACTGGGGCAGCTAGATGGTGCAGTGAATAGAGTACCAGCCCTGGAGTCAGGAGGACCTGAGTTCAAATTCGACCTCAGACACTTAACACTTGGTAGCCATGTGACCTTGGGCAAGTCACTTAACCCCAATTGCCCTGCCTTTTCTCCCCCCCCCCCTCATGGTAATTTCATGTTGAGGGGGAGGTCTATTGTCCTTGTTTTCCTCCTACTTCTTCACATTTTTTTTTAATCTCTTAACTGATTTCTTTTCCTTACCTAATGGACATTAGGTAAGTAAATTAGGTAAGTAAACATTAGGTAAGTAAATGGATATATTCTCCAAGGCTCAGAGGTCTCTGATCTTTTCCCTCTTTTTGTCGATTGCCTTGGGAACATTCTCCTTTTGTTCATGACAATTTCCTTATGGAAGATTCCCAGATCTACGTCTCTCAGCCCTCTCTCACATCCCAGTCATGCATCTCCCATCCCTGTAGATCATCAATACTGCTTTTCCATATATTGCTACTACTTGATACTCCATACAGTGTGATGTAACAGAAAGAGCACTAGGTTTCTGGTCGGGTGACATGGGTTCAAATCTCAGATGCACATTCTATGAATGAATTTAGGCAAGGCACTTCACTTCTGGGAATATCAGTTTCCTCATCTGAAAATGGGGGGGTGGGAGGAATAACACTAGATGAGCTCTAAGGCCCTTTCCAACTCTAGATCTATGGTTCCATGATTATATGATCCTATGAGCATGAACTGGTTCTGCTTCTCAACTTCCTGGTTGTCAAGGTCTTACATAAGACTCTATTCTACCCATATGATTTCACTTCTCATTTCTCATTAACAAGTACTTCTATTTTACCTGGTCTAGTCTTCTTACTTGACCCTCCTCTCTCTCCTTGCCTAGATACATACAATGCTTATTTCTGCTTCTGCTTTTATTTTTCTGTTTCCTTCCTTCCTTCCTTCCTTCCTTCCTTCCTTCCTTCCTTCCTTCCTTCCTTCCTTCTTTCCTTCTTTCCTTCCTTCCTTCCTTCCTTCCTTCCTTCCTTTCTTCCTTCCTTCCTTCCTCCCTCCCTTCTTCCTTACACTAGTGTAAGTGTAGTGTCATTCATTTCAATCCTACTCATGTTTCAAAGCTCACCTCAAGTCATTCCTCCAGAATTATAGATTTGACTGCACTCCCTTTATAGCCACTCATCTTCTCTGTGAAACTTTTCTTGTTGACTCCATCCCATACCACAGTTTCTCTGTTGCCCAGCTTCTTCTGTATTTATTGTCTATGCTGCATAATATTGTTCTGTCACATGCTGTCTTTTTCTCTGTTTTTGACAAATAATTTAATGTTTGATTATGTCATTATGTGATGCTGAAATACACAAAGACAGGAAAATTTAATTTTTCCTAGCATATGTGGCATTGCCAGGAGAATGTTCCCACTATGTGAATTTATAGGCAGTTTGCTTTCTATGTGAACATACTTTTAGACATAAACAGATACTTGGCCTAGGGGTGAAGACCATGACTGGATTATTTGTAGAGAACTCTGGCCAACTTCCACCTCCCTTAACACTCCTCACCCCCCAAATGCCTGAGTTGATTATGCTATGCTGGAATTACCACCTATTCCTCTTTTACTAGGGGTTCTAACCCCTCTTCCAACTAGCACTACTGGATTCCTTGTACTCCCTGCTGATGCAATGCTCCAATTGCCAGACCCCCAACTCAACCCAGCAATACTTCAGATGACATTATGAAGCTCCTGTGAGGAGAAAGAGGAATTCCCATAGCCATTAGGGCTCAATGGGAGTGATAGAGTCCTTTCTAGAAAGGTGAAATTATACATTAATGAATAGCACACTGCATTGTAGATTAAATTGGCTTCCATGGCCTAGATGAAACACTAGCAATTGTATCTATGGGAATGACTTTAAAACTTTGAGAACACAGCTGTGTATTTGAATACATGATAGTGTTTGTCCCTCAGCAACCCTGGTTCTAAACCCATCCACCAAGATTCCAACAGGACCTCCCCTTTTCCAAAATGTACCCTAAGAGCTCTAGATATTGGCATTAGTTCTGCCACTGAACCCTTAATGACATTGGGCCTTTTCCTTCTCCCTGAATCTGAAACTTTCTACATGTGTTGTCTTCTTCATTTAAAATGTGTCCTTTTTGAGACCAGGGACTGTCTTGCTTCTCTGTTTGTAGCCTATGTGCTTAGCACAGTGTTTGGCACACAGTAAACTCTTAATGAATCATTTTCATACAATTATAATGAAAGTTCAATTTCAGTATCTTATCTTAGAGTGGAGTTGACCTAAAGTTCTTGGAGGCTATATTAATATAGTTCTAGAAGTTCAGAAAGTTCCTACCAAATTAGAAAGGCTTTGAGTATGAGTTCAATGATAAGCCATGTGTCATTCATTTAAGGACCAACCTACCAAAGTACAAACATGCTTATCTCCAGAAGAATGACCCAGGTGGAAGTTTTTGAGGGTCATGACTACTCGTAATCATTATCTTCTAAGTCTAGGACGTGAAGGTATTGCAGCCTACATCAATGAAAGGATTTTTCCCAGCAATGCTATTAGGAATCTTTTGCAGTATTGAAAACAACAAAACATGCTATACTAAAGCTCTATTCTGATGCTTCATTGTGGTATGGAAGTTACTCTGGATTCTTAAAGGCAGAATATAAATTCTGATAAGTCCTGCCAGGTCAAGCACTTTCACCCTGTAAAGGAGCATATATGTCTGTTATCTCAGTGACTATTAACTCAGGGCACACTAACAGTGCTAAATGAATATTTTTTCAAAGAATCATAGAATCTTAGAGTTGAAATGAACCTTAAAGATAATCTACTCTAACCCATACCTGAATAATTATCTCTTCTAAAACATACTCCCAAAGGATCACCCTGCTTCCACTTGAATATGTTCAATAATGAGGAACTTACTATTATATGAAAGATCATGTTCTGTTTTTGGATAGCTTTCATTGTTAGAAAGTTTCACTCGCATTAAACCAAAATCTCAAACTAGAAATTGTTTTTTTTTCTGTTTCTACTCTTTAGGGTTAAGCAAAACTAATTAAATTCCTTTTCCATATGACAGCTCTTAAAACACTTGATGATAATTATCTTGTCTTCGTCTTTTCCTATCTAAACACCCCCCATTTTCTTGAATTGATCTTCATATGTATGGTCACCATTTTGATCCCTCTCCTCTGAACATTCTCTAGCTTATTATTGTCTTCCCTAAAATGTAACACCCAGAACGGAACAAAATACTCTAGATTTGGTCTTACTGGAGCAGAGTACAACAGGACCATACCCTCCTTAGTCCTAGACTACTAGATCAGCTGAATTAATATCTCTACGGTGCTTAGCACACTTTCTGGAAAATAGTAGGCGATTAATTAATGTTTATTTTCCTCCCTTCATCCATTGCTTTCTGAAAATACCTTAATATCACACTACCTTTTTTGGTTGCTGTGTTATACTATTGGCTCATACTAAGCTTGCAATAATCTAACCCTCTACGGTTTTTCTGACCCAGTTTTTTTCCTATGTACATTTCCCTAGTCTTAAACTCGAACAGTTGATTTTTAAACCCATTTTAAGAACTTTTATTCATTATTTACTGCCAACCCAGTAGTCAGTTATGAACTTCATTATTCAAAAAAACGTTCATTTCTCTCACTTAGTCTCTGGTACCTATAAACTTCTGAAGATCTGCATCCACAGCCCCCCAAAATTGTATGGACATGAGGAGGGAATACTTCCCCTCTCTAACTTAATACTTCTCCTCTCCCAAGGAGTCAGTTAAGTAGGAGAATGAACAGAAGGATTTGAGCTTAAGAAGGAGAAAGATTAATGAAAGTAATCTGGAAGACTTTGGAATGATGAAAGGTTAGAGTTTCGGGAGGTAACCTCTGGGTAAGGAGAAGGCAAAGGACAAGAAGGAGAACAAACTGAAGGAGAAAAAGGAGGAGGGAAGGGACTTGAGTAGGACTTGGGGCAGAGAAGAAGGAGGAGGAGACAGGCTCAAGGAGCAGAAGTCTACATTTGGTAAAACTCAATAAGACGAGCTGGTCAAACAAGGCAAGAAGTTAGTAAGAGAAAAGAAAGGGAATTGGATGTTGCTGTCAAGATGTCAATGAGATTAAGAGGTTTAAAGGCAAGTGATGCTTACAGAGTTGGAAGTGTTCACAAGCAGTTGTGTCACAGGGTATCTCTGTAAGAGTAACTAAAAAGAACTACTAACAAGAATGTTGAATATCTCACTTTTGGTAATAATGGAGAGCAGAGTGTATAATGTTTATATTTCTGCAACAGCCAAACAACTATTACCTAGGTTTACAGCGTAGGCTGATCTCTCTACTAGAAAAGAAGGGAAGGAAGCCCAAGGAGTGCCTCTCCATGCGTTAGATTACCAGGGAGAATTCCTTTTAAAAATGGAAGTAGGGCTTAAAATGAAGGAGAAGAAGAATGATGTGAAGGGGCAAGAGAGAATCCTGATTTTGTTAAGAATGTTGAGAGTGGAAGAACATCATACAGAGGAGAAAGGGAAGAACGTCCACTAGCTACTTGGAATGAATAAAGAAATAGGAGGTCCTTCCTAAAAAGGAGGGAACAGGACATTCTCAAGAGGAAGCAGCTACTGGACTCCAAGTAACAATGATATGGATCCATTGGTGATGTCAGGAAGAGATCATCTAGTACAGTCAGAGAAAGAAGAGGTAGCTTTGGTCCCATGCTAAGAGGATACTCAAGTCCCTTTTTGCTAATCTGATAACAATATAGAGGTCTTCTAATTTCTCAGGTTATGTATCCAAGATGTAAAAGAGTTTCCCAAGACTTGTCTAACTGCATGACAACTATCTATTTCGTCTGGTGATTC
>CM053594.1:218745082-218775462 GCA_028646575.1 Pseudocheirus occidentalis
TGGAGGAACAGACTGGATTGGAGGAACATATTCATATGTTCAACATAAAACCTTCAGTTTCTTAGGGGAATGTGGGTGTGCCTCTGTTTTCCTACTATCAACTCATGTTTGTGATTCAGCTTTTTCTGTTACCTCCCATTCACTTGTCAGACCCTCATAATCTGTCTTCCATTCCTGCCATTTGACTGTGCCTGCTTTTTGCAGGCTCCTCAGTGATCACTTTCTTGTCAAACCCAAAGGTCTCTTATTAATTCTCATGCCTCGGCAGTATTTGATGGTGCTGACATCTCCTATTTCTGGGTACTTTGTGATGCTAATTTGTTGAAGTTTTCTTCCTACCTATACGACTCAATGCTCTTGGTGTGATTTGCAGGATCATCCACCATGACCCATAACCTAAACCTAGATGTAACTCAGAGCTCCATTCTGGGTCTTATTCTTTTTTTTATGCCAGGGATTCTTTTTTTTTTCTTTATCTTTCTTTTTAGAGGGGGGAAAGGTAGGGCAGTTGGGGTTAAGTGATTTGCCCAACGTCACACAGTTAGTAAATGTTAAGTGTCTGAGTTCAGATTTGAACTCAGGTCCTCTTGACTCCATGGCTGGTGCTCTATTCACTGTGCTACCTCGCTGCTCCTATGCCAGGGATTCTTAATCTTTTTTTGTGTCATGGAGCTCTTTGCCAGTATGGTGATGCTTATGGAATCCTCAGAATACCATTTTCAACAGCATAAATAAAATGCATGAGATTACAAAGGGGACTTGTTAAATTGAACCATGGTTATTAATATTGACACACTGATGATATAGCAATATATGTACTATCAATACATTAATGGGACAATATCTTTAAAATATAAAAGAGTAAAGTTAAAATCAATTAATTAATTCATTTTTGCTTTTTGGAGGAGGGAAGGCACTTGGGGTTAAGTGATTTGCCCAAGATCACAGGGCTAGTTGTGTTAAGTGTCTTAAGCCAAATTTGAACTCAGGTCCTCCTAACTCCAGGGCTGGTGCTCTTTTCACTGTGCCATGTAGCCATCCCATTAAGATTTATTTTTAAAAGACATAGCGTAAAGGCTGTTACTGCTTACCTTTAATAAGAACTTCAGACTGGGCAATGATTTTTGACAAGGAAACATGCATGTAATAGCCAGTTGATTTTCAAATGTAACATGATATGAAATATCTGTGATTTCTATTAGTGACAAAGTCATAGGTACTGCGAATACTATTGTAATTTATTGCCTAAATTCTTATTTAAGGAAATATAACATTTCAGTTAATGATTAGTGAAAATAAAGATGTAATTTTTTTCCCATCAAAGGGCATAGACAGTGAAATAGACTTAGGGACCCTTTGAGGCTCTGTAGATGTCAGGTTAAGGAACTCTGCTTTATACTTTCTGTTTCTCTTAGTGATCTTATTATCTGCCATGAATTTGACTATCATCTATGATTTTCCAAATCTACATATTCAATCTTCATGAATGAATACATGAATGAAAAAGCATTTATTAGAAATGTTTACCATATACCAAGGCAGCTATGTGATACAGTGGATAGAACGCTGGACCTAAAGTCAGGAAGACTCATCTTCCTGAGTTCAAATCTGGCCTCAGCCACCTCCTAGCTGTGTGACCCTGAGCAAGTCACTTAACCTTGTTTGCCTCAGTTCCTCTATCCATAAAATGAGCTGGAGAAGGAAATGTGTGAGGGTTTGGGAAATACTTGCAGGTGGTTATGTTGAGGCACGGGGAGAGTTAAGGCCCTGGAAAAGCCTGGGTCAGGTAGAGTTCAGGGCTCATTGTACCTCCCGGGTCTCTCAGGGTCCATGGGGTGGAGTAGTGCTCAAGGTTCTCCTACATGTAGAAACCAGATTTTCCAGATAAGTGTCTCCTTACCCTGGGGCCAGGAAGATGCCCTTGTAACTGCAGCTTCCCCCTCCTACTTTTTGCTAGATCCTGCTCCTTGCAGTTGGGCTCTGTTTGTTTTTCACGTTTGGTATGTGAATCTGGGAGATAAAAAGACTCAAGCTTTGAGGGCAAGGTTGGAGTCCATCTTTAGATCTTGCTGTTATTGTGTGTCTTCCCCACGGAGAGGACTCAATAAACGTTCTCTGTTTGCACCTCTGAGCCTTGAGACTCTTCTGTTCTAGAGAATGTGCTAGTGCCTTCTCAATTGAGGTAAGTAGGTAAGTAACTGGCTGCTCGGCCATCAGAGTTGTCAGCAGGGAAAGTGACCCTGACAGACCTGTAGTCAGGGTGAGAGAACCCTGACAGAAATGGCAAATTATTCTTGCCAGAAAATCCCAAATGGGGTCATTGGACATGACCGAAATGACTAGACAACAACAATGTACCAAATACTACTGAGTATTGGGGATACAAAAAAAAAATTGAGGCAGCTCCCATTCTCAGAGAGTTCTAGGTGGAAGACAAAACAACGAATGTCTAGCAGCAGGGTAGATGGCAAAACCTAGGGTCCTGTGGGTTGTATTAGAAGGTTAGTTGACAGTGCTGGGAAGGTGGAAGGGTGGTTCGAGGCAGGGAAGATTGTAAGCCAATCTTAGGATACAGTGGTAAGAGAGATGGCAAGGCTTGGTTCAAATCAGAAGGATTTGAGTAGGTGATTCTCATTTCATCTAAAGGCTATGAGAACCACTCTTCCCAGCGGGCTGCCTGATGGAGTCTTCTCCCCCAGAGCAGGGGGAGAAGAGAGGACAAAGAAGAGACTGTCCCCAGTGGTGGAGGGTCTTCCTGTCTCTTGACTGTACTAGATATGATCTGGGTGAATGGAGACAAGACTGTGTCCCGAGTGGTCTGGGTGTAGTCCATCTCTCCCGTGAGCTCCAGTATTGCTTCTTCAACTGCCTGCTAGACATCTCTTCCTGGCTGTCATATAGAGATCTCAACTTCAATCTGTCCAAATCAGAACTTATTATCTTTCTCCCTAAACTCATCCTTCCTCCTAACTCCCTTATTTCTGACAAGGGCATTGATATCTTTCTAATCATTTGGGTTTGAAACCTAAAAATCATTCACAACATCTTCCTTTTCCTTATTGTGCTCACACCCTCATCTAATCAGTTGCTGAGTCTTAATGATTTTATCTCATCAACATCTCTCACATTTATTCCCTTTTGTCCACTCACATCACAACCATCACCTCCTGTCCGGACCGTCATAATAGCTTTTTCATTGGATTCCTGACCTTGTCTCTCCCTTCTCCAATCCATCCTCCACACAGCTGCCAACTTACTATTCCATAAGCAAAGGTCAGTCCAAGCTTCTCCCTTGTTCAAAAAGTTTCAATGACTCCTAACTATCTGTAGGATAAATTTCTTTTTTTTGTCTTTACTAATTTGTTTATTTAGTTTTAGGTTACAAGATTCAGTTCCACATTCTCTTGAGTTTCAAATTTTCTCCCCCCCCTCCCCTCCCCTTCCCCATCTGCAAATACCTTCACATTAGACATTAGTCAGGTTGTAAAGAGGGATTGTAACCAATGGAATGAACAATTGGAAAGAAGAAACAAAACCAAACAAGAAAAAGAAAGAGAGCAGGTAGTTTGCTTCAGGCTGCATTCAAACTCTGTTCTCTAGTTCTCTCTAGTGAATGTAGACATCTTCATCCATCACGGATCTTTTGGAGTTGTCTTATAATATTGCATTGCTGAGAAGAGTCAGTCTATCAGAGCTGGTCGTTACACATACGTTGTGTCTGTAATTATGTCCTGTGGGATAAATTTCAAACTCTTGTTTGACATTTAAAGACTTTCACAATTGCAATCCAACTTTAAAGATTCAGTGCATAGATATATACTTGCTAGTTTGGTCAGCATTAAAAATAACATAGAAAACAACGAACTGATATTAGATCTTTCCAGATTTCATACTATGATTTTGATATTGAATGTTATTTTTGTGATGTATTGCACCATTCAATTTCAATTCTGGATTTAGTGTCCATATATACAATTTTATGATTCTAAAGTATTTTACATAAAATTCTTTTTTGATACTCTAAACAACCCTTACTAGTTGGTACTAGTCTATATGGTACTAGTCTAGTTATCTTCATTTTATAGAGAAGGAAAAGGAAGTTCAAAAAGGCTAAGTTGCCTAAGTCACTAGTTAGAAGTTGAGACTTGAATCCAGTCCCTCTCCAAGTCAAGGATCCTTACCACTTTCCACACATTTCAACACATGAGTGTGAAGAAAAAAAAATCTTCTCTTCTCTCAAACAGTGGCTTTTCTAAGTGTTCAAAGTTATGCCATCTTGTAGTAAGTATCTTTAATGTAAAAGAACTTCAAACAACTATAATGCTTGGGTAATCCAAGCAGCATTAACAGTCTCTTCCTCACCCTCCCTGAAAATGGAAGCATTTATGTAACTAATTAGTTTACCATAGTAAATAATCTGCTGACATTTATAAGAAGTATCCCTATTGGAGACTGGAGTCAATATTAGGTTGCACGTAAAACTATAAATAGGACATCTTCAGATGCCAAGCACAGGTTTAAAATATTATGGAAAGTAAGTGAGCTTTGGCTGGTCAAGTGGGGTTTACGTGTTCACTATATACTCGTGTCTGGTTGCTTGACTCATGTTTCGTTATAGCCTCAGTGGAAATTTGATGTTTCATTCTGGTTTCCAGCATGACAACTTAGTGGCTATAATTGTCAGGGAAAGAGCCCCTGGAAAAACATGTCCTAAAGGATTAAAAAGCAAATAACTTGTAACGAAAGCAGCTGTGTTGGAAAGAACGCTGCATTTGGAATCAGATGGCCTGGGTTTGAATCCCAGCTCTTTCTCTGACTAGCTATATGACCAGAACCACTTCATGCCTCTGTCTTCCTTTGTGCATTGTGGTTCATAGTAATACCTGCACTGCTGACTTCACAGCATTGTTATAAGGATCAAATGATATGGCAATAAATACTCACATCTATATTGTGCTTTAAGCACGACAAAGAACTTTTCGCACTTGATTTAATTCAGTAGGAACTTATTAAGAACCTACTTAGTAAAACTTACTAAGAACCAAATAACTAGGTGCCAGGTACTATGCTCGGCTCTGTGAATACAAAGAAAAACGAAACAAAACATTTCGTGTTCTTAAGATGGTCACGCTTTCATCTTCCTGTAGGGAATTAATATGTACACAGATAACTACATATGTATGCATATAGGTATGTATGCACACATATATACATACACACAGGCAAATGAAATATAATTTTGGTTGTGTGTGTGCGTGAGCACGTGTGAAAAACACTAACAACTGGAATGATAGAAGGCCTCATGTGTGAGGTGACACCTAAGGAGTTAGAAATTCTGAAAGTTGAAGGTGAGGAGGAAGAGCATTCCAGGCATGGGGGACAGCCTGTGCAAAGGCATGTAGGCAGGAGATGGAATGTTGTGCATGAAGGAACAGACCAGTTTGGTTGGAATGCAGAGTATGTGAGGGGGAGTAATATGAAATCAGTTTAGAAAGAAAGGCTGGAGCCAGATTGTGAAAGGGCTTTAAATGCGAAACAGAGGGGTTTGTATTTTATCCAAGAGGCAATGGGGGAGGGAGACCCCAAAGCTTCTTGAGAAGGAGAGTGACATAATGTACTTTGCAATATTTACTTAGCAGCTCTTTGGAGGTGGTTTAGAGATGGGAAGAGTTTGGAGGTTGGAAGATGGATTAATTAGGCAGCTTTTGCAATAGTACAGGTGAAATGATGAGAGCCTGAACTAGAATGGCAGATGTGTGACGGGAGGGAGAAGATGGAGGCAAGAAATGTTACAGAGGCAGAATTGATAAGAGTTAGCAACTGATTGGACATGAAGGGTTGGAAATGATCAAGAATTAAAGAAAACTCTAGGTCATGATCCTAGGGTAACTAGAAATACCGTGGTACCCTCAGCAGAAAAAGGGTAGAGGATAGATTTAGGAGGAAAGATAATAAATTATGTTTTGAACATGTGGAGTTTGAGATGCCTACAAGATATCCAGGTGGAGATGTCAAGACAAATGTGAAGTGTAATAGAAATATTACCTAGGATTCACTGACACAAATTGGTAGATCCAGTTGTAGAAATTCAACAAACAGTTATTAAAAGACCCTGGCTTTCACGAAGTTTATAGTCCAGAACAGGGAGCCCCAGTCTTTTGGGACAAGTGGATCTCTTTTTTTATATAACAAAAATTCCATGGCCCTTGAGATAATAGTAGTTGTAATGCTAAAAATCTATTGGTTGAGAAAATTTATGTTTGGTAGCAGAACTTTTTTTTTTAGCAAAAATCAAAATGAAAACTAAATGCCTATTGAAGAATTACTGAATGAATTGTTGGTATGAATACAGTGCAATATAGTACTCTAAGAAATGACTAATATAGGAATTCAGAGAGAGCTAAGTAGAATCAGAAGAGCAATTTGTACAAATGACTAAAATTAACATAAAATAAAATAAAACTCAAAAGAAACCAAACTCTAGTTAATTATAATAACCAATCTCAGACCCAGAGAACAGAAGATGAACTATTATCTCTCTATTGTTATTCTCTTTGTAAAGAGGTGGGGGATTACAACCCTGAAATATGGTATATGATGTCTGATATGATCTCTGTTAGCTGGTTGAATTTAACAATTGTTCTTTGTTACAAGGGAGGGGTTTAGTGTTGGGGATGGATATCAGGAATTGACTGGTATTAAAAACAAACACGAGTAATTTTTTTCTGTGGGGAAAAAAATACATGGCTAGACATGGACCTCTTACAATAACTCTGTAGCACCCCAGAGATCCACAGGTTGGAAACCATTGGTTTAGTAGACTGACTATAAACTAAGCAAGTAATTCTTTCCTTTATGTGACGCATGTAAGGGAATTTACTTCTTAAAGCTTTATAAATTAGGGAAATTATGTCTCTGCTATTTATCACATAGAGTTTCTATAAAAGTAGTTATACGAGAGTGAATTATTTGAGTATGAGAAATATGGGAAAAATGAATTTTTGCCATTACCCTACATCTTATAAATAAAAACTTTAACTCATTGCAGCCAAGACAGTTTGAAGAGGTTGGACAGCACAAGAAAATATCTGACACCCTAAATAATGGAATAGTCACATTATAGAATTATAGAATCTTGTAGTGGAAAGGAACTTCAGAATTCAACTAGGTCCTGAGAAGTGGGGATTCAGTTTTTACTTAAAGACATCAGTGAAGAGGCATGCACTATACCAGGAAGTAAGTGGAGTATGGAAAAGGGAATGGGGATAATGACCGAGATTTGGTCCTTTAAAGTTATCAATTGGTTTATATATACTGTTTATTTGAGGATAACTGCAGCCCTTTGAGTTAGGTCAAATCCTTTCCTTCCCACCAAGGACTGTTTGCATAGTAGTTGAAATAGGAATGTGGTTCCTCTCCTAGTCCCTTAACTAAATAGATCCTCCACCCTGTGCTGGGAAAGTCCCCCCACCCGTCAAGAGAACCTGTCAGGTAGTAACGTGTCATCTAGAAGTCATTACTTGGAATTCCTTGTATTCTCAGACAACTGTACCGGGGCATCATCCTGTAGCCTACTGAGTTCAATTGTCTTAAAAGCTCTCCAAATTAGCATCATGATATTTAAAGTTGTTGGCTCAGTCAGTTGCTGTTTGTTCCACTTAGCAAGGGGCAGGTATCTCAGACCTCTCTGGGTGACCATGGTGGCTCATGAGAGATTTTGAAATCTGGAACTCACATTTTATACCATATTGGGCTGGGCAGGGTTCTCAGATTCCTGTGGTGAATCTGACCCAACCCTAGATACTGTAATAAACTCCTGTATGCTTACCTTAGGAAGGGCTCATCTCTGCATCATCCTAGTCAGAGCAAAGAAGCTTAACTTCTGACTCTTCCCTCCAAATCCCTTATAACTTAGAAATAGTTATTCAACTCTGGCTAGTCTTCAGAAAGAAAAGAAAGGAAGGAGGGGCAAAACAAGGAGAAGGGCCAATTCAATTGGGAGAGGTCTTGCATAGGCAGAATCTGCTGCTACCTATGGGATAGGACATAACTGGCATTGAATTGCCTGACTTTCCTAAGCTAGGTCCTTCACTGGACTTCTATGGTACCTGAAATCACCACCATTAGGGTCACTCCTTCAAGTGAAGCCTCTCTTTCCAGAAAGTTCCCATTAAAATGCAAGTATGTTTCTGGGAGTGGTAACACATTAACCAATTAGCACTTATGATCTCATTAGTAGAAAGCAGGCTCTGCTAGAATAGGTTTCCAAACATTCAGTTAACAAACATTTATTAAGAGCCTACTACTATGAGGCAGGTAAGATTCAAAGATAGGCAAAAACCAAAACCAAACCAAAACAAACCCTAAACACTTGATCACTTCTCTTAAGGAGCTCCCAGTCTATTGGGAATGATAATTTACAATTATGTACAAACAAGATATATACAGAGTAAACAGGAGGTAATTTCACACGAAGGGCACTTGTGTAGGAGATAGGGGAGAATTTCAGATGGAGAAATGGGAAAGGCCCTCAGAAGGTGAGAATCTTGAAGGAAGGCAGGGAAGTAACAGGGTAGAAGGAGGGAAAGAATAAGGCAGAGAGAATAAAGGAGTGTGTTTATGTGTGGAGAGACAGAGAGAGAGAGAGAGAGAGAGAGAGAGAGAGAGAGAGAGAGAAACTGAGAGAGAGAGAGAGAGACTGAGAGAGCATTCCAGAAATGAGGGACATCAGTGAAAAACTGTGGATTTGAGAGATGGAGAATCATGCGCAAAAAACAGCAAGAAGGCTGTTATCAACAGATTAGAAATTCCGTTGAGGGTAATAAAACATAAAAAGTGTGAAAAAGTAGGAAGGGGTTAAGAAGTCAAGGTCTTTATAAGCCAAATATATATGTATACACACACACACACACATATATAATGAGCCATATGTGTATGTGTATATATACCCATGTATGTCTATAGATATAGGTATATATACCCACATGGAATATACAGTCAGTAGTGTAACAGAACAAGCTTGAACTGGTATAAGATCAATTGTTAAATTTTCAGTGTGAACTTTTATACCTCAGAAAGCAGGAAATGCTACAAATCAGGATTTGATGTATTGTTCTGTTGATTGAATAGACACAAAAAAGTTATGGAAAAAATATTAAAAAAGATTAATCTTAAAAGGGTATCCATGTGTATTTTCCCCCTATGGAGAGTCAGTTGTTAAACAGGTACCAGTATCTCTTGTAATGGGAAGTAGTCAAAGAGAGAAGGCACTAGCTGTGGCAGAAACAAGGAAGGGCCTTGCAAAAGTTGGGACTAGATATGTCTTGAAGGAAGCGGAGGTGGAGGTGGAGAGCCTTCCAAGTATGGGGGACAGCCAGTGAAAAAGCATGGGACTGAGAGATGGAGAGGGGTATGCACAGAACAGCAAGGAGGCCAGAGTCACTGGATTGCAGAGAATTTGGAAGTGAGTAACTTCCAGCGTAAGAAGACTGGAAAGGAATGAAACCAGTGCTTCTCATTTAGATCTTTACCAAATGTATCATATGTAATAGTATCACCTTTTTCTAGCTTTTGGTCAACTAAATTTTTACATAAACTTAAAAAAAAAGAAGACTGGAAAGGTAGGAAAAGGTCAGGTTGTAAAGGTCTTTAAAACCAAACAGAAGTCAATATTGGTAGAGGTTACAAAAGTCTTGTTAAGACTCATCTTCCTGAATTCAAATCTGGCCTTAGACACGGAATAGCTGTGTGACCCTGGGTAATTCACTTAACCTTGTTTGCCTCAATTTCCTCATCTGTAAAATGAAGTAGAGAAGGAAGTGGCAAACCACTCCAGTATCGTTAGCAAGAAAACTTCAAATGGGGATCATGAAAAGGAGGACATGAATGAACAACAACAATAAAAAATAAATAGTATTTCCAGAGAACTTTAGGTTTTATAAAATTATTTTCTCACAATTTTGTGAGGTAAGTAGTTTAAGTATTATCTCTATTTTATAGAAAAGGAAATTCGGATCTAAAGAAAGTTCAAATGACTTGCCCAAGATCACACAGCTAATTAAGTGCTGGAGTTTGGATCTGAACCTTCTGACTCTGAAAAAAGTACAGTATCAAGATTCATAATTGGGAATCTCCTGGGCAATCAGAGACAATTTTAAAGCATTGAATGTCTTTTTGTTAGTGTTGTTTGGATATTTCAGTCATGTAAGACCCCAATTTGGGATTTTCTTGGCAAAGATACCCAAATGGTTTGCCATCTACTTCTCCAGCTCATTTTGCAGATGAGGAAACTGAGGCAAACAGGGTTAAGTGACTTGCCCATAGTCACACACAGTGTCTGAGGCCAGATTTGAACTCAGGAAGGTGAATCTTCCTGATTCCAGGCCCAGCACTTTATGATCTAATGTGCCATAGCTGCCCTTGGATGTCTTAAAGGGCACCAAAAAGGGATGCCAGAGAGAGGTCTCTAAGGACACACTTTGCCTCTTTCTTTCTTAGGTCTAGGCCTGAAGAGTTCTAGTGAATGTAATGTGGGTATTGTGGAGAGTAATGGACTGACAGTCAGGAGACTATAACTTTGTTCCCAGATGTGCCACTAATTAGTGACAAGATTTTGGTTAGGGACTTACTAAGGAGGCTATTGCAATAGTCTAGGCCACAGGTGACAGAGGCCTGAACATGTGTGATGACTGTGTGAGCAGAGAAAAGGGGACAAAAGTGACAGGTAGAGGTAGGACTGACACAATTTGGCTACTGAATGAATATGTGGGATGGGGGAGAGGGAGAAGGCAGAGATGAAACTAAGGTTGTGAAAACCTGGGCAGCTGGAAGGATGAATAAGTAAGGGGTGAATAAGGATGGGGGGGTGGGTAGGGGAGATAATATAATCACATTTGCCGTTCAGATCACAAGCCTGCTATGACTACTCATCCTGTTGCACCCAAGACAGAGTGGGGCAGGGCTCTTACTCTGCCATCACTTTCCAGAATCATAGAGCTCACCTTCTCAAGGAGCCCTAATACAGCCATGAGGTATACTCAGGCAGGGGGTGGGGGACGGCCCCTGTAGAGTTGCCGTGGGGAGAAGTTAGTTGTTAACTGCCCTAAAGAAAACAACAAAGGAAAGACTCTTGAGGGTGAGTAGATGGCATTATGTGGGGCACTGAGCCCTCTGATTGGCTAATACAGCAAGTACTGGATGTGATTGGTGGATCATAGAAAGGCTGAGTCGAGCTAGGCCCTGGACCCCACTTTGCATACTGTGGGTCTAGGCAGCTCTCTAAGGTACCAATGTGCACTGGTAGAGATTTTCCTCATTTTTTAGTTCTGTCAGTGAAATCACAAATGCAGTCCTTATCCCTATATCAATAATAGCTCACATTTCTATAGTGGTTTAAGATTTATAAATCATTACCATGAGAGCTCTGTGAAGGGGAGGCTAGGTGGCTCAGTGAATAGAGCACCGGCCCTGGAGTCAGGAGGACCTGAGTTCAAATCTGGCCTCAGACACTTGACACAAAAAACTAGCTGTGTGTCTTTGGGCAAGTCACTTAACCCCAATTGCCCTCCCCCCCCCCCAAAATCACCAAAAAACAAGAGGTCTGTGAAATACATTCCAAGGTACTCAGAACTGTTTTCTGCCTCCCTCCTTCCTTAAGTCCTAAATCTAGAATTGCGAGGGACCATAACTGTTTCTACATCCTCTCATACTTGGTAATCTCATAATTTCAGTGGGTTCCATGATCTTCTCACTCACATGATTCCCAGACATTGGCAAGCACCAGATATGCCAAGTCCACATGCTACATTCTCACATCTACAGTATATTATCTCAGCCTTGCTCTCTTTCCCTCTCCTGAGCTCCAGTCCTGCATCACCCACTGCCTCTTGGACATTTCCAATACGATGTCCTACAGAGTATCTTTCATGCAGTATCTCAAAGAAGATTCCTTATTGTTCTCCCTAACCTCAACCCCCTTCCAAACTTCCTTATTTCTACTAACCACACCATCTGTTATTCTGATCACCCAGATTTGAAACTTCAGAAAAAATTCCAATTCTTCCTTTTCTGTCATCCCTTCCCTACCTCCTCATAACCAATCCATGGCTAAGTCTTACTTTGTCTTTACGTCTCTTGCATCCATCCTCCACCAGGCCCTCATTATCTTCCATCTGGACCACTATAAGAGACCTTTGAGCTGGCCTCTTTTCCGCCATTCTCTCTCCTGTCCAGTCCATCCTCCACATAGCTGCCACATTAAGGTTCATAAAGCAGAGGTCTGACCACACCAGCTCCTTACTCAAGAAGCTTTTGTAGCTTCTTCTTTGCTTCTGTGATAAATTCAAAGTCCTCTGAATGACATTTAGAGTCTTTCACAATCTGGTTACAGCCTACCTTTCCAAGATGATTACATATTACTCCTCTTCACACTCATTCTCTTCCAACCAACTTGACCTTCTTCTTCCTCCTCCTTATAGAGAACATTTCATTTTCTTTCTTCATGACTTTGCAAAGGCTGGCTCCCCGAGCCTATAACGTACTGCCCCCTCCTCTCGGCCTTGTATAATCCTGAGTTTCCTTTAAATGTCATCTCAAATGACACTTTCCAATATGAAGCTTTTCTTTCCCAATCCCCATGAAGTTACTACTTCCTGACTGGGAAGTATTGTGTGTTTTCTTTTGAGTATACTTGTAGCTTCCCCTAATAGAATTTTGTATCCTTATCACCTAGCACGGTGCTTGGCACATCGACAATAAAACCTTGTCACTTCATTGAATTCTTTTAAAAATTCTGCCAGTGAAAAGAATAATAAAAATAGACAATATTTACATAGCGTATCCATTTAAGGGATGCAAATCAACTTACATACACGTTGTTCGTTGGACCCTCACACCAATCTTGTGAAATAGATGTTATCATTATCCCCCTTCTACAAATGAAAAATTGAGGCTCACTAAAGTTAAATTACTTGCATAGACATCACAAAGCTCTCAAACATCTGAATCAGGATTTAAGGCCTCATATCAGGCACCTGGGATACATTCTCTATACTCAGAGAAGAAGATAGAAAGGTCTTAGGAAGTATCTTTGTAATTTGAGCTCAATTAGACAGCTCAAAAAACAAAGACCACTGGTCATTTCTTTATCTTTTAAGAACAATCAGCTCTTTTTATTGATTAGCAAACATTTATTCAGTGACCATTGAATTCAAGGTCAGCTAAATGGCACAGTGGATAGAGTGCTGGGCCTGGAGTCAGGAAGACTCGTCTTCCTAAGTTCAAATTTGGCTTCAGACATTTACTAGCTGTGTGACCCTGGATAAATCACTTAACCCTATTTGCCTTAGTTTCCTCATCTGTGAAATGAGTTGTGGAAGGAAAGATAAGCCAATCCAGTATCTTTGTGAAGAAAATCCCAAATGTGGTTACTGAGTCAGACACGACAGAACAACAACAAGTTCTGGGAACTATTCTAGGTGCTGAGCATATACATAAAAAATAAAAACTGAACAGTCCCTGACTTTAAGGAACTTATATATAAAATGAACATACATTTGTTTATCCATCTGGTTCTTTGTCTCTCTCTTAACAATCATGTTTTTTCTAATGCTTTTATATAGATATATATGTGGACATAGAAGAAATACAAAATGGTAGTTTAGGGAGAGAGGGACTGAGCAGCTCCAAGACCCTAGGACCACAGATGTAGAATCTGAGCATCTTCTAGGATGCACCATTTTATTCACGTGTCCATCATAACAAATGATGTTCCCTAGTTAGAGGAAGTGCTCCTGAATTGAGTTAATCAACTTAGGTTCTAAGGTTACCACTAAACGATTGGAAGTAATAATTGGAAGTAATACCTCACATTGATTTCCGAGCTTTTCAGTTACAGATCGCTTTTGCACATATTACTTTCATTTGATTCTCATTATATCCAGAGTAGGGAATTTGAATTCATATCCTCTGACTTCAAATCTAGTGCCCTTTCTACATTACAGGCTAATATAAGCATTTGTTAAACTAAACAGCTTAAAAAAGTATTTATTAAGTACTTCCTATGTACTGGACATTGTACTAAAGGTCAGGGATACAGAAAGCAAAAACATGGTCTCTGCCCCCAAGGAATTTATATACTAATGGGATAATTGGCTAATTGGGCTTTCGCTGGACAATTGGTTCAAAAGTCTTTTGTTGGGACCAGAATAGTCTGAGTTCCGCTAGTCTGCTGTTTCCCCAGATGGAATATTCATGGAATGCAGGAGAGGCCTAAATGTGATCAGTCTCTGGCTCAGCGGTCCAGGATGCCATTTGGAATCCCTTTACTCTGGAATATGCTAATTTTTCCTCAGCTATAATTAACTCCCTCCATCAGAAAGTGACTGAGACAAGGATGGATTGGCAAACCTCCTCCTTTCCTCCTAGTCATTTCTAGTCTCTGAGAAGAGGATCTGCTCCTATTTCCTTCCCTAAACCAAATTAGGGCACAGCATTTGCTGAAAAGTTCTCTTTCCTAAAAAAGTGATATATGGAATTATGTATTGTCTTGTTTCATATATATATATCTGTGTAAAATGTTGGCCTTCCATAGTATGAGGGTGGGAAGAAGGGAGGCAAAAAGCTTGGAATGCAAATGTAGTAAAAACAATTTTAAATATCAAAAATAAAATAAAAAATATGAGCAAAAAAAGTTCTATTTCCTTTACAGCTCTAGTTTTCTCTGGACATTTGCTTGAGGTTGGATTTGAGGCATATTATGGGTTACATGTCATGGTTCTTCTAAGAAATATCAACAGGCCCTACCAAGGTTCAAGAAGTTTAAGTATTGAATAGTGGTTGTGGCATCCACAGTGTGTCCTGTCATTGTCCAACTATCATACACCAGGGGTGGGGAACCTGTGGTCTTCAGGCTACAGGTGGCCCTCTAGATCTTCAAGTGTGGCCCTTTGACTGAATCCTAACTTCACAGAACAAATCTTTTTATTAAGGGGATTTGTTCTGTGAAGTTTAGGTTCAGTCAAAGGGCTGTACTTAGGGACCTAGAGGGCCACATGTGATCCTGAGGCTGCAGGTTCCCCATCCCTGAATTGATTCTCCAACTTTTAGTTTCATGATACCTTTATATTTTTTTGTTTTGTAAGATTAAAGTTTTTTGAATATTTTTTCAATTACATGTAACATTTTTTTGATTTCTAAATTCTTTGTCTCCCTCCTTTCCCTTTCCCCTTCTTGAATACTTTTATACTCTTGAAAGGTATTGAAGACCCCTCCCCCCCAAGAGCTTTTTTATTATGTTGGCTATTTACCATCTTAGAGATGAAAATATCTTAGTATTATTATGAAAATAGTTTTTACCTCATGGACATATGAGATTTGGGACCCTCAGGGGTCCCCAGACCACACTTTGAGAATGGCGAGTCTAGATCACATCTCCCCACAAGAAATAGCATTAGAGACTGCTAAATGCTTTGCTGAAATCTAGGTCTCCAACATTCTTGTCTAGTAACACTATTAAAAAAAAAGAAGAGGTTAGTCCGAATGAGCTTGTCTTTGATCACACCTTATGTTGGCTCCTTATGATCACTGCCTACTTTTCTAGATGTTCACTAAGCCTCTCATCCCTTAAAAACACATGTTCTATATTATTGTGTTATAAGAAATGATAAGTAGAATGGTTTTAGAAAAACCTGGAAAGACTTACATGAACTGATACAAAGTGAAGTGAGTAGAACCAGGAGAAAATTTTACACAATAACAGTGAAAGTGTAGAATGAAGAATTGTGAATGACTTAGCTATTCTCAACAAAACACTGATCCAAGACTATTCCTAAGGACTTATGATGAAACAATGATGTCTACCTCCAGAGAAAAAATAGATGTTGTCTGAATACAGACTGAAGCATACTATTTTCACTTGTTTTTTTGAGTCTTCTTGCACAAATGATTGGAAATGTTTCACAGGATTGAACATGTATAATCTTTATGAGATTACTTACTGTCTCAGAGAGGGGGAAGAAAAAGGAGAGAGGGATAGAATTTGGAACTCAAAACTTTAAAAAATGTTAAAAATTGTTTTACATGTAATTGGGGAAAATAAAATATTATTTTAAAAATATATTTGTTCTAGAACTTTGTAAGAAATCAGTCAAGCTTCTACCAAGCTTCACTTTTTTGAAAATTGGGACATGTAATCTTCTCTTAGATATGCCCATCTCCCTATGCACAACTTCTTTTGTTGATTTATATTTATATTATCTTAATTTCTTATTATATTATATCCCTCCCCTAGTGAGCTATCTTTTGTAATCAAAATTTTAAAAGAAAGAGCAAAACACAGTTCAGCAAAACCATCCAACACATCAAATTGTCTCAGATTGTATTTACGCCCCTGGTCCCCTGCCTCTGCGAATAACTCGATTATATTTCAAAGATCCCTGGTGATGGTTCAGCAGTCACATCTCCTGTTTCATTTAGCACCCTTTGATGTGGTTATTAAGAAGATGCTGACTTTAACTCATTGAGAATAGCTCTCATTATCTCACCACACTCTCTTCTCACCTATCTTGGATTTCAACTCCTTCTTAACTATTTCCATTGTCCTTTCCGGAAACATTCTCCTTCCCTTGATTAGATCTATCATGCCTCACAGCATGGCGTATTGGAAACTACACTGGACTTTGAGTCAGATCTTGGTTCAAATGTGAATTCTAATATTTCCTAGCTTCGAGAGTACCAAGAAGACTCTTAACCTCTTCCAGACTGTTTCTTCATCTCTATAAGGGGGAGGAGGGCAGGGAGGGAGGCTGCTGGGCTTTAGGTTCCTTTCCAATTCGAAATCCTATGACGATATATTTTACTATGCGGTATTCTCTGCTCTTCGATTTTCTATACTATTATGAAACAAGCAGGGGAAAGTGCCAAATGACTGCCTGGGTCTGCTATTTTGAATCAGGTGGAGCAGCAACAAATATTGTTAGTGAAGTCATCAGGAAATAATGCACAGTCCTTAAATAACCTTTGTCATTGAGAACATATCAGAAAGCTCTTTTAAAGAAGCAGAGATGAGGGAAAGATTACAGTTTATGGGTCTGGGTGAAATGAAAGTATCTGGGGTAGAGGTGTGAAAGTTAAATATGGGGCCTCGTTGCTTATCTTTTTTCTGCAGTGTGTGTTACATGATTACAGCAGGAATCTAAGTACTTTTTGAAGCATCCTGTGGGTGTGTGTTTTCTCAGAGAACACATTTACAGTAGTATTGGTCAACAAGGACTTTGAAAGGGCCTACTGAGTACCAAAGGCAACAAGACCCTGACCTCAAGGAGATTACGTTATACTTTGTTGGTATTTAATCATGTCGGACTCTTGGTGACCCCATTTGGGGTTTTCTTGGCAAAGTGACTGGAGTGGTTTGCCATTGCCTCCTCCTGTTCATTTTATAGATGAGGAAACTGAGGCAAATTGGGTTAAATGGCTTGTCCAGGGTCACACACCTACTAAGTGTCTGAGGCTGGATTTGAACTCAGGTTGTCCTGACTCTAGGCCCAGTGCTCTATCCACTGCACCATCTAGCTGCCCTTTACATTTTATAAGGGGGGAGATGAAATGTTCATATATGTGTCTGTGTATACTCAGACACACATAATGTACACACATGTACACACATGTGCACGTACCCATAGTACATTATGCACAGTATATATAGGTGTATGTGTATATACCCAAATATACTTGTGTGTGTGCATTTTGTCTCCCCTCTATAACATGTAAAAGGGCAGTTAGGTGGTGCAGTGAATTGCGTGCTGGGCCTGGAGTCAGAAAAACTCATCTTCTTGAGTTCAAATCCAGCCTTAGATACTTACTAGTTATACGACCCTGGACAAGTCACTAAACCCTGTTTGCCTCAGTTCCCTCATCTGTAAAATGAGCTGGAGAAGAGAAATGGCAAACCATTCAATATCTTTGCCAAGAAAACCCCAAATGGGGTCATGAAGAGTTGGACATGACTGAAGAATGACTCAGCAACAACAATTTAAAAAATATTTGAGATATTACTATGTAAAATCTGGTATCTGAGAGTCCCCTTATGTTTCCTCCTCTCCAAAGGTTTTCTTCCAGACACAGTTACTGAAGCTATTTGATCTGGTAGGAGAAAGGATGCCTAGGTCCGCTGGAATTGTCCATGAAGGTAGAAGGAATTCTAGGAAAACAAATATGGGAAGCAGGTTGAAAAGGGGGCCTGAGAAGAAGTTGACAGAGGTTGTGGGAAGAGGTGAGTGTAAAGCAAATACCTCCAAGGGTCACCTCTTTCATCCTCCCTCTCTCCTGCTCAATGTTAGGACTTAGAATGAGGCTGGGGCAGATGGTTGATGTTGTAGAGATTGTTGTTTGTCCTTGATTCTCCAAGAGGACTGTGACATCAGGAATGTGATGCTATGACATGCAAGTGGATTGGATTTAAGTGAGGCAGGGCTTTTTGAAATCACCAGCCTCACTTTCTTCTCCAGAACCATCTGGGTCCAGTGGTCAGATTTATATCAGGGAAACTGGAAATGGCCCCAGAGGCTGGGTTTCAGTCAAACTGTTATAGAGATGAGTGAGGTAGAGCTCCACCCTTGCTCTGCTCCACACCCACAGGGAAACTAGGCTCCAGCCTCTGCCTTGGTGGTTCCTGGGGGATTGAATAGGCAGCCAGCACTACTATGGGAAAGGCCTGGCCTAAGGCATAGGGAAGGTTGAAGCAAATATTGTCCATGAATTAACAGGCAAATAATGGACAGTCCTTAAGTAACGTAGTTCACTGAGAACATATTAGAAAGCTCTTTAGGAGAGAAAGTTTGTGATTCTTTGTGAAACCTGAAAAATCTGCAATGAAATGAAACTCTCCAGAGTCAGGAAGTGAAGACCCTATACAGGTCCTACTTGCTTGTCCTCTTTGAACTCAGTGTTTGATTATTACAGCAAGAATCTAAGATAGTAGGTCACCATTTATGTGGAATGATTTGAGGGAACTTTTTGATCAAAAATCCCTTCCTCACTAGCCTGCTGGTGGCTGAAATATCTGACATTCCATTATTAATCTTTTGTTGCTGTTGTTAAGATATTGTCCTCTCCAGTTAAAATTCAAACACCTTTAGGAAGAGCAATACATTAGCTTTATCAGCTATGAACATTGCAGTGTGAAGGAGTTTATCAGGTCCTTTCAAGGGAGAGCTAATCCAGAGCAGATCCCTGAAGAATAGGAGCTTTCACAAGGGAAGGCTGGGTGGGCAGAGGTCCAGAAAAGTAGAATTCCATGAGGAAGGCAGATCCAAGTGAATACTTAAAGGGGAGTAAGTCCCTGGGCATCCAGAGAGCATTTGGAAGGCCCAGGGTAAACAAGGAAGAGTGGAAGGGGAAGATTAGAAACACTGAAGACAAACTTCACCCACTTGACGATTTTATGCAGGCATTTATCCGGAATAATCTTTTTGAATCATATGGGCTAGCTATGCTACAAGAATTGATAATGATTAAGTGGTATAAACCATATGACTGCACACTAACCACTAGTAATCTCTGCGCCTCCTCCTACAGAGAAAATGCAGGAAGTCTCAGGGAGAAAGGCAAGATGGTTTCTATAAAGATGCATCATGCCTCACAAGCCTGGAAGAGTTCTTGGAATCAGAAAGGATTTGCAAGCTGCTACTACCTAGAATCGTTCATTCCTATGTACCTTTGGCTGTTTTTCACCTGCTAACCCTGAACCCTAGATTACCCTCACCATTCAGTTTCCCCCATCTTGATTCTGGGCTGCTGAAATGTGGCTGGAGAAAATTATGACATATCTGATTTTATTCACCATAATTTTTTGGTATATAATAACCTCAGTTAATTCTTCTATTCATGGGATCATAAATTTAGAGTTAGAAGGGTCAGTAAAGGCTATCATGTCTGATCTTTTAATTTTATAGATAAGAAATCCTTCCGAGAAGAAGTTAAGTGATTTCCTCAGGGCTGCACAGCAGTACAGTATAAAGCAGGACTGGAGTTCATCTTCCTGACCCCTAGGCTAACAGCACCCTCAGCTACTGTGCCACCCAGATGCCCTTTATCATATCCTTTATATAATTTCCCAAACTTGCTGTGCCAAACCTTTTCCTCCCCCACTGAGCTCCCCCTACCCGCCCACATAATTACAACAGATTACAGAACCTCCTACTTCAATGAGAAAGTGGAGGCCATCTGATAAGAATGCTCTAAAATCTTCTCATTTCCATTCTCTCTGACTTCCCTGCAGTCTTAGAGGAAAAGGTTTCTGTAAGGCATTTCTTCCACTTATGCTTTGGATCTCTTCTCCTCCTGCTTCCTCCAGTACTTTACTCCATCAATCATCTCTTTGATTTGCTGTTGGTCAGTTGTTTCTATTGTGTCTGACTCTCTGTGACCCCATTTAAGGTGTTCTTGGCAAAGATATTGGAGTGGTTTGACACTTCATTTTCCAGTTCATTTTTACAAATGAGGAACTGAGGCAGAGAGGGTTAAGTGACTTGCGCAGGGTCGCATAGCTAGTGAGTGTCTGAAACCAGATGAGTCTTCCTGACTCTAGACCCAGCCCTCTATCCACTATGCTACCCAGCTGCACCCCCTTATGTAATTAGTAAATGTCTATGACACAATCAGAACACAGCTCTTCTTAATGCTAGAGCCAGAGTTCTACTACCATATTCCTTTCTCTACCACTGCTCCAATGCTTGATAAAGATCGTGAGACTATCCCATTCTCTCCTTACTATTTAGTAGTAGATAGGAGATGACCCAGATCTGGGCTAACCTTCAAAGGGCCTCATTTCCCAAGGGGCAAAACGAAATCTCTTTAACTCAGTACCAAAAGCTTGTCACACTGGAACTAAAACTGTTTTGTTTCTACTTTCTCTTCCGTGACTACCCTACAGGTCTGGCCAGGCTGGTCACCCACTTCTGACTGCACCATGTGTATTCTTTTATTTCTACCTGTCCCTGGAAGGACCTCAGCCCCTTACCTGTCAAAATTTTCCCCATTCTTCAAGGCTGTAAACACCACTTCTTTCATGACCCCCACCCACCCAACTCCCCTTTTTCTGTGATTGTAGATTTTATTGTCTACACTATCCATTCATTATTTAATCATTTACAGACAACCCTGGACTTTAAAAATCCTGTCCCATCGACGTCTCTGACTTCTTGATGGTTACCAGTCAGGGCCTCATAGAAGGAATTCTGTCCGCAGTCACTGGGCATTTCTTTTCCCTTCTCTTGCCCTTCTCCCGTCCTCCCTTCACTCCTTCTTTACCACCTTCACTCACAGAACACAACTGTCTCATCTTGACCATACTCCTCCTTACTGTTGGCAGCAGAGCCCTGAATGGGGATGGCAGCAGCAGGAAGAAAGAAAGGGGTGGGGGTGTGTGGATAATGCATTCTCTTTAGGAGACTTCCCTCTTTGTTCCCCTGTGCCTTTCCCACCTTCTCCAGCTCTGCCTGCTTGCAGTGAGAGAAAGGAAAATCCTCTTCTGTTGCCCACACAGCCATGAACCTCCGTTTTTCCTTCTCTTCCCCAGCTGCCACCCTTTAGTGTCATCCAGACCCAGGCTCAGCTAAGCCACTGCAGCCTCTAACCCTGTGATCTTGTTGAAGACCCTTAAAAACTGTCTCTGCTTCCTCATCTTTAAAATCAGAATAGCAATACCTATTACACCAACTTATGGGGCTGTAGAGAAGAAACTATGTGTGTGTTTTGCAAAATTTTGAGCGGTATATAAGTGGCAGTTGTTATTAATGGATTGCAGATGGAAGGTAAATTCATTCTGTTGCTGCTGTCTAATCATCAGGTCATGGTTCTTCTTCCCATAGTCGCCTTTAACTTTTGACCTGGCTTCTTAACCAGCCCTAGAATTACCAGGTCAATAGCACTTCGGGGGTATGTGATACAGGAGTGAAGGGAAAACCACATCCTGACTATTTCTCATTACCATCTTGTCTCCTTCTTCCCCATCTCAGATCCCCCCCTATTGCAGCTCCTTAAGATGTCCAGTGTCTGTTTTCATTCCTTACTTCTGGAAGTAAGGAATTCCTTACATTCCTTACCCTGGAACTCTTAATCCCTTCATTACTGGAATCTCTATTACTTACCCTCCCCACCTATCCCCAAATTCCTACCCTAATACTAAGTGTCTAGGGCAGGATTTGAACTCAGCCAGTTCTGTCCCTAAGGCTGGCAGCATTCTCCTCTACTGCACCACTTAACTTCTCTTTGTTGTTTTTTCTCCAAATTTCCATTTGGAGATACTGGAGTGGCTTGCCATTTTCTTTTCTAGCTCATTTTACAGATGAGGAAACTGAGTCAAACAGGGTCAGGTGACTTACCCTGGGTCACACAGTTAGAGTCTGAGGTCAGATTTGAACTCAGGAAGATTAGTCTTTCTGACTCCAGACCTGACACTCACTCTATTCACTGTACCACCTAGCTGCTCCATTATTTCCCTATATAATTTCCCAAATCCACTATACCAGACCTTTTCTTCCTTCATCAAGTTTTCCTTACCATACAGATCCAATGTTCTATCCACTATACCATATATTCTCTGTGTCACCATCCCAGTTCTTGATAAATGTCACAAGACTATCCCATTCTGTCCTTACATTCAATATTAGCTAGGAATGATGACCCAGATCTAGGCTAATCTTCAAAAGGCTCCCATTGCCCGTGGAATAAAACCTATCCATGGTGCTTAGGTTTTTTTAGTTTTTTTCTCTGTGTTGGTCTTTGAACTCAGTATTTAGCATTGTTCCTATGGCCCAGCATGCTCCAATTTCTTAATAAGTGATTTATAAAAATGGAATTTTGAATCAGAACCCCAGGTGGGTTTGTAAGTTGGGGTCAGCTTGTACTGCCTGATGACATCTCTTGGATTTATTTCTTTAGCCATTCAATTTTTTAGCCATTCAAATATTCTTTAAAGTCATGAGTGAGTAACCTTTTGTATGAATGCCGAACCTAAGAGAACAAAGTTTAGGGTTGTAATCAAATAAGCTCACAACTTACAATAAAGTCAACTTTACATATATTTAGCAAAATGTTCATTACGCTTGGAGGAAGACAATAAAACACACTTAATATATATAATATAGATATGCATATATATGTATGTATGTATATATGTACAGGCATATATATATATTTATAGCATTGCATTTACTCAAACCAGGAATTTCTGGGATCAGGTAGCAGGAACAGTGAGCAGAAATTGAATAGACTAGGAAGCTGTTCAAGACTTTCTCAAAATCCTTAACTCCTTAAAACAAGAGGATTGGAGCCACCACTATCTTCATCACAGGACATTTGCAGTCTGATTGCCCCAGGAATCGCTCTAGGCCATGTGCTCCTGCCCTTCTTGGTGCCAACACCCTTTTCAGATCCAGGTATAAGGATTAGGTGAGAATGTACTTTAATGGAAGGCCAGGTAAGCCCTGGTCAGAATGCCTCTTACCTGTTGAATTAAATGAGTGTTGATGAGTTTAATTAGAGTGCTCTCCTAATTCCTAAGGCATGAGTTGATGACAGCCCACAGCTGATCCCACTCAAACCCTTCCAGGGATGCTTGAACATTCGTGGGTTTTACCACCTTCTCTCTTCCGTAGGAAACAGGTGTCACGTTAATTAGAAAGAATGAAATGAATGTTCTGGTTGTTAAATGATAGCCAGAAAAGTGTTAAATAAAGTTTGACTTTGGTGCCCTTTTCCTTTGTTTGGGGCCTCTTTCCCTCCTTCCCTCCAAACCCAGTGTTCAAAGAACTACCCTTCCCTCTCCGCCTCCCCCCCCTCCCCCCACTTCAGGATACCTTTTGCTTCCTCTTCCCCTCAATAATAGCTTCCCATAGTGTAAACTTGGCATAGTAAGTTAATGAAAAGAACTCTGGACTCCAGTTCAGGAGATCAGAGTTTGAGTCCCAGCTCTGACACTGGTCCAAATCCATAAAATGAAAGTTATCATTCTTCCACTACATACCTCAAAGGATGAGTGTTAAGAAAGCTCTATATAAACCTTAAGATGTTACATAATGTTGTCAGTTGATGTGTTAGTTACTTTTACTGAGCTGTTTTTCTCTCCTTGTCTTTTTTATTTTTATTTTTGTAACAATGGATAGCTCACTAGGGAGGAGAGAGATAAACTATTAAAGCTTAAAACTGCACTTAGAGTTTTGGGACAGTCTATATGCAGGAATGAAGGTAATGTGAAAACAAAGGGGGACATAAAAATGAGGAAAATTAAGAATTGTGTATAAATGCAATTCATTATTATCACAGGCTTTCAGTGATCTCAGGGAATATGTTTTAAAAGTCATCTCCAATAGATTAATCCCCAGTACTGTAGTATATAGTTTCAGGGAAAACAAAGAGAGAGAGGAGCTGGCTTCACATCCTTTACTTACTCTTCCCAGCAAGAAGACAAGGCTGGATATGGGGGAAAGTTGTAATTAGGTATCTTTCCACTAGAGTTCTGCATCTTCTGAGTACCTGCTACTGCCAATGCTGCACCACAGGCATTAGAACCATAGCTATAGAGCTTAAAAGGGACTTTACCAATCATTTAGCACGACTTTTTTGTTGGGGAAACTGAGTCTGAATGACCAGCTCAGAGCTGAGCTAACAGAGTGAGGATCCAAATCCAGGCCTTCTGCCTCCAAGTTCTGGGCCCTTGCATATAGTAAGCACTCAATAAATATCTGTTTAAACAAACAAGTGAATAGATGGATTATTGCCAAATGGGATCTCTTAGACCCAGCAAATGATAGCCTTTCTGAGTCTGGTATTATAAATGCCAATTTTTTGACCATATCTTTGGCATTCTCATCTCTCAGTCCCTTTGGGGCACACGAGAGCACGTCAGCAGAGTTTCTGATGAAAGCATGTTTGGAATATTGAAAATGCCTCTTCCGTGCCTAGACATAACAACTGGTCCCTGGCATGGTCTGGGAAAGGAGAGTGGCATGCTGCCGTCCCCTTGCTTTGCAGGAGAGAACTTAGGGAATGGAGGGGGAAAAGCCTCTGTGTATGTGCATTAGCTCTGCGTGTTTGTTTAAATGAATGCCTCCCTGTCTTCTGGATATTATATGTCAAACCTCATCTTCTCACACTGGATGGGAAGAAAGATGCTCCTTAATTTACTGGAGTTTGGGAGATAAAGGTCATGACTTCTGTTCTCCCCTACTGTAAGAACTGTATGTGTTTGGCTGATAATCCTGGTGTCTCTTTCTGCTGGCCGCCAGTGATTTGTGGGGGCAGAAGCCGATGATTTTGGAGGCCCATTACTGCAGGAATGCCTAAGGAATGTCATGGTTACTCCAACTTCTGAGAAATGCAGGATCAAGGATTCTCACTTAGGTCAATGTAACTGCAAACACACTGCTCCCCAGGCTACAATGTTCACGCTGCTGCCAGTAAATTTTAGAACTGGTGTTAACATACAAGCCACTGCATAGCTTTGGAGTACCTTACATTGAGATCACACACTGTAATGCAAGATTTTAGGATGGTCTTTTGGTTTCTGTCTGTGTCAGCTCAGGACAGTGCAAATACTTGTTACTATATGTTCTCAACTTTGATTTTGTTTCTTTGGGCCACATTCAATGGAACGAGACATTCTCTTCTTCCACATAGATTTGATCTTGCTGCTTTTTTCTAATTTCTTCCCCCTGCCCCTGTATTTTTTTAAAAACTAGATACTAAGATTTCAAATGCTTACATGTAGTGTAGTCAGAGAAGTGTGGATGTTATTGTGTTAGGAAAAAAAAACTCTGAAGAGGATTGTGTGAGATTATTATGCTGTCAGAAGAAATGCAGAGTTGCTGGTTAATAACTGATGTATTTTGAATAACTTCATCCTTGAAGATGGTTGTTAAGGTTTCCAAAATTTTTCTTCCTTTGTAGAATATAAGCTTCTTGAGGACAAAAACTATTTCACTTTTTCATTTTCAGAATTTATGTTACCAGCACCCATTAGAGTGTCTGGCACATAGTCAGAGATGAATGTGTCATTGTTGATTGATTGATTCCTTTTAAAAATTAATTTTTATTATTTTTTTATAGTTATGGAATAAAACAAGCATTTCTGTAACACATGACAAAAAAGATGATTGTACATGAAACTGCAAATTTATTATATACAATTTGCTATTCGTTTAAAATACATAATAAAGTTATCATTTACATTTTCTTTCTTTCTCCCTCCTCTGTCCCTGACCCAGAGATGTCTACTGTTAGACACAAATAGGTACGTACTCTCTAGGACAGTGGTTCTCAACCTTCCTAATGCTGTGACCCTTTAATAATCATATGTGGGCGTGTCTGCATGTGGACGCACCCACCTGGAGACAGACTGAGGAAGTTCCTAAGACCATCGGAAATATGTGTTTTCCCATGGTCTTAGGCAACCCCTGTGAATCCTGTGAAAGGGTCATTCGAACCCAAAGGGTTTGTGACCCACAGGTTGAGAACCACTGCTCTAGAAGGTTTACTAAAGCATCCTGGTAAAATGAAAGAATTCTAGATTTGTAGTTCAACAAAAGTTGGATCATATCGTGCCTCTGACGCTCATTAGCTATATGATCGTATGGAACTCATTTATCCTTTCTGAGTCTCAGACTCCTCAACCACAAAACGGGGCTATGAATATCTGTAATGACTCTTGCAGAGAGTTATTGTGAAGATCAGATGAGAATTATCTTGGGATTGGAACAGAAATAACAAAAGCAGCTCATGGGAAGTTTAAATCTGAGGTCAAGAAATGAGACCAGAAGAGAACAGCTAGCTGGTGTTGATGAGTTTATGTCTCTAGTCATGGATGAAATACAACCCAGAGTGCTGGAAGAACTGGCCAATGTGACTGAGCCACTGTCACAATTGTTGACAGTACATGGAGAATGGGAGAGGTATCCCAGAAACAGAGATGCATGAAAGCTCTGCCAACTTTTTTTCTTTTTTAAAATTAAATTTAAAAGATTTTAAAATTACATTTTAAGTTTTGAACTGTATCTCTCCTTTCCTCCCCACCTGACACTAGGGAAGGCCACCATTTGACACAGATACACTTACATATACGGCTGTGTACATACACACACACACACACACACACATATATATATATATATATAACCTATCTATGTATATCCATATGTATTTCATGCCATTTATTCTGCATACCAGTTCTTTCTCTGGAGGTGGACAGCATTTTCCTTCATAGGTCCTTCATAGTTCATCTGAATATTTATAATACTCAGAATAACTTAGTTGTTCACTTATTATTTATTTAGTTATTTATTTATAATAAATAATGTTAATTGTTTAAATATAATATATAATAATATAATAATTACTAACTACAAATAATAAATAAGATAACTTTAGTTAGTTATTCTTCAAAAAATATTGCTGTTACTGTATACAGCATTCTCTTGCTTCTGCTCATTACTCTTTGTTATTTAATGCTCATTATAATTTCTTACAGCACAACAGTATTCTGTCACAACTGGTTCTGCCATTTCCCAATTGATGGGCATCCCCTCAATTTTCAGTTTTTTGCCACCACCAAAAGAGTTACTATGAATATTTTAGAACATGCAGGTTCTTTTCCTTTTTCTCTGATCACCTTGGGAAACAGACCTAGTAGTGGCATTCCTAGGTCAAAGGGTATATACAGTTTTATAACTCTTTGGGCATAATTTCAGATTGTTTTCCAAAATGCTTGAGTCAGTTCACAGTTCCACCAATAGTGTATCAGTGTCCAATTTTTCCACATCCCCTCCAACATTTGTCATTTTTCTTTTCTATGATTTTGGCCAATCTGATAGGTGGGAAATGATATCTTAAAGTTGTCTTAATTTGCATTTCTCCAATCAATAAAGATTTAGCGCAGTTTTAATATTACTATATATGGTTTTGAAATTTCTTTTTTTGCTTTTTGGAGGGCAGTTGGGGTTAAGTGACTTGCCCAAGGTCACACAGCTAGTTTTTGTGTTAAGTGTCTGAGGCCGGATTTGAACTCAGGTCCTCCTGACTCCAGGGCTGGTGCTCTACTCACTGCACCACCTAGCCGCCCCGGTTTTGAATTCTTTATAAAAAAAAACTGCCTGTTCACATCCTTTGACCATTCATCAATTGGGAAATCTCCTAATGTACAAAATAGGAAACAAGACTGAGTCTGCAAACTATGGGCTAGTGAGCATGACTCTGATTCCTGGAAAAATTGTAGGATATATTATCAAAGTTAGTGAAAACCCATAAAAGGGAGCAGCTACCACATAGTCGGCATTGCTCCATGAAGAATAGGTCATGACAGACCCTTCACATCCTTTTTCTTTAAGCAGATTTAGTAGAATGATAGATAGATCAGGGGAATGTATAGATAGAAGGTTAGCTACTTTTATCTAGACATTTAACGGTCTCTCATGCTATTCATGAAAAAGGGGAAGATGGATATGGTTTAGATGATAGCATAATTATATAGATTAGGAATTGATTAAATGACTGGATCCAAAGAATAGTCATTAATGGTTAGATGTGCTATTTGAAAGTTTTCTAGTGGAGCATCTGGGCTTTTTGGACTTTTGTCAATGACTTGAATAAAAAGTATAAATTTTGTGCCGAATAGATCTGCAGCTGACACAAAGGTAGATTAGCATGTTGGACAGCAGCCTCAGGATCCAAAAAAAAAAAAATGCTTGGAAGCTAAAAGGTTGTGCAAAACCTAACTAGATAAGAGGATTCTTAAACTGGGTTCTATGGACCCTTATGGTTTGTGAATAGATTTTAGAGGGTACATGAATTGGGATTGAAAAAAAAATTACATCTCTCTCTTTAGTAATCTCTAATTGAAATTTAGAATTTCCTTTAATTGTGAATTTAAAAAATGTAATTCTGATAAGGCGTTCATAGTTTTCACTGGTCTTCTATATAGGTGTATGTATCAGCAAGCACCCTAGCATACCCAGGGCAACTACTAGCACAGGTTCTTAGATCTGCTTTTCTAAAGGAAAGCAACTTAAAATGGGTTAGCAGTCTCACTTTAATCAATCAAACATATATCATTTACCTAGTTCAGGGGGAAAAGTCAGCACCCTGAACTCCAGGGAATACAAACACAAGTTACAAGCAGACCAAGAAACAGATCAGTAGATGGGCTTCCAACCATCTGACCATCACATCCATTACCTATTCAAGTTACCAGAGAGGGAAGCATCAACATCTGGGTTTTTCCAAGCCGGGGGGCTCAACAGCTTCCCAGAGTCTCATCTGGCTAAATCATACAACTCTTCTCAAAGTGAGCCCCAAAGCAAAGCTTCACGTCAGGGCGTATATATAGGCTCCTCCTGGGTCAGTAAATGTCAGCCCTATTGACCCACTATCCAATTACAAAGTAACAATGTGTGGCCATTCCCAAAAAACAAGCTTCCTGCCACAGGCTCCACATTCAGCCTATTGGGGGGGGAGGGCAGAGTTTACTTTCAAAATCAGGGAACATTCTCAGGGTCACTTAAGCAAAGGGTCTAGGGGCAGGAAAGAGCTTCAGATTCTTATTACAGTGTATGACACAAAGGAGGTTGAGAACTGAATTAGATAATTTTTAAAAATGACACGGGTAGATGGTAAAGTAGATGGAGCCCTAGCCCTGGAGTCAGGAGGACCTGAATTCAAGTCTGGCCTCAGAAACTTACTAGATGTGTGACCTTGGGCAAGTCACTTAACTCTGTTTGCCTCAGTTTCCTTATCTGTAAAATGAACAGGAGAAGGAAATGACAAACCATTCTAGTTCTTTGCCAAGAAAACTGCAAATAGGGACACAAAGAGTTTGATACGACTGAACAACAACAACAAAAAGATTCCTGCTACTCAAGAATAGGGAGGTGACAGTTTCATTGTTCTCTGGAAAGAGTGGGTACCACATCTTAACAAGGACATTGGATAAACTAGAGAGCATTAAGAGGAGGACAATCATTAGTTGAAGGAGATCGAATGTGTAGTCTGGAGAAAAGAAGATTGGGGCAGAGGCATCAGAGTTGCCTTCAAGTATGTGAAGGGCTGCCATTCCAAAGAGGGATTAATTAGATTTAAGATCTGTAATGGTAATTAATCTGTTTGATCAGATGTTAAGTAGATCCTAGTAACCTAATGTAAAGCCAATCAGCAGTAGATTTCTGAGAGAATGCTACTGTGAGGAGCTTTTAAGATTTGGATTACACAGTATTAGTGAACACTCTGTTTATTCCATTACAAATCTTTATTCAGTACAATGTTCACAGTTTCAACAGTTCACAATATTATATACAATCTTCAGAACAAGGAAAGTCTCTATATTATATCTTATTTCA
>CM053594.1:218775962-218820323 GCA_028646575.1 Pseudocheirus occidentalis
TGAAACTGTGAACATTGTACTGAATAAAGATTTGTAATGGAATAAACAGTGTTCACTAATACTGTGTAATCCAAATCTTAAAAGCTCCTCACAGTAGCATTCTCTCAGAAATCTACTGCTGATTGGCTTTACAAGATCACAGGTTGATAGAGACACAGAAGAAATCTTGGAGGTCATCTAATCCAACCCACTCATGTTACAAATGAGGAAAATGAGGCCCATAGAGGTTAAGTGATTGGCTCAAAGTAACATGTGTAGTCAACCCCAAGACCTTTGACTTTGAATCCAGTGCTCTACCCATTGTGACTGTGCTACTTGGGTTGGTCCCAGAGAGCAGAAGTAGGAGTGATCTCTGGAAGTTGTAGAGAAGATGTAGGCTCAATTTAAGGACAAACTTCCTAACAATTACAGCTATCCAAAAGTAAAATGTTGTGCCCTGGGAGGTAGTGAGTTTCCCCTACTTACAGGTCTTCAAGCAAAGACCAGATGATCATTTTTTTGGCTGTTGTAGAGGGCATTCATGTAAAGGTTGGGGTTCTTATATCCTTCCTAATTCTGACATTTTATGGTTTTTACCTTACCAATTTCATGGGTCCAATAGAGGTTGTACACAATTATTGCAAAGTATTCTTTCTGAGAATGGATTATGAGGAATATGGGAGAAAGCAGTCACTCAGAATGAGATAGTCCTGGCTGTCATTTAGGTGTGTAACCTGCTAGGTCAGTTGGATTAGATGATCTCTGACGTCCTTGGGATACTATAATTCCATAGAGCTGAACAAGTCAGTTTCTAAGATTGTTTCCTTATCTATAAAATGGGAATAATAATACTTGTACTGGCATTGTACTACCTGCCATGAGAAGCAGTGTGTTATAGTGAATAGAATGCTGGATTCGGAGTTAAGAAGACTGAGGTCAAATCATACTTCTGATTCTATCAGTTCTGTGACCATGGAGTAAATCACTTAACTTCTGAATTTCAATTCTTTGAAACTATAATAAGTTTATAGACTAGTTGTGGAACTATATTGTTTATAGACTAGATCTGCCAGTAGGAATCATGACCACCAAAGATGACTTTGACTTTTAGGGTTCTTTCAAAGATTAAATGAGAGATGATGTTCATGGATTCACTTTGTAAGTTCAAAGAGCTAGATATTATAAAAGTCATTACTGAATGTGTCCATCAATGGAGAAATCTGCAAGCATTTTTTTTACTTGACACAAAATGCTTTAGATAACTGCACAGTTTTTCTTCAAAGCTCTTTTTTCAATATTCTTTCAAGTCTTTCAGCTATATCTGAGAAAAAGTCTCAGTTAGGTACATAAAATCCCCAACACCAACTGATCTCCCTCTGAGCAGTGTATAAGCATCAGGAGCAACGAGGGGTAAGAAGTAGGGGCAGTAAATCAGGGCTCTAGTTATACTTGGGAGCAAGAAGCCATTGATGGGTTGTCAGCCTCCATAGGGAACAGTAAAGATTTTGCATTCCTGAATCTGTTAATCTTTTACAATGTTTATGATGCCAATGATAATAATTCACCAGTAACGTGTTAGATCTTTTATTTATTTTCAACAATGATGATGTTTTTCCGACTCATGTTGGACTTTGTCTTGCATAACCTTGATCTTATTCTGTAGTACTCACTCAGAACTCTCCAGGCTCCATCTTGAAATGAAGGGCTTGTTGATTATTCCCCAGATTCCAGAGAATGTAAAGGCATTCTATGCCCAGTTTGCTCCTTTGTTCAGAAAGGACACCGCTTGGGACTCCCAATGCCTCAGGAGGAGGAAAAGCTATTTGTAAGAATAGGAAATGTAGACAATTGACGTTTCCTTTTGTCTACTCACTGTCCCCCGAAAAAAAGCCTCTGCAAACCTTAGCCTTCCTCATCAAGGCTATTGTTGCTGATATTAAATGTCTGTTCTTTGGGAAAACCTGGGAATAGGAAATGACTTGAAGTAGGTCATAAACAGAGAGTGGGAATGTAAGAAGTGTTAGGAGCAGTTTTTATGACTCACCTCAAGTCAGTTCCTATTCCTGACCTTTCCCAAAGAAACGTATTCATTTGGAATATCAGTCATGATTAGGGACAGGTTCCTCAACAATTGTAGTAATTTGTTTTAAAGAGAACCACAGACCAAGTAATTTCAGGAAAACAATTTATCAGGTGGGTTGGCTTTTGAGGGATGATGAGTGCAAGAGACTTCCCAGTTAAGTGCACTTAGAGACATAGGAAATGGAAGGAAGGTTCCAGTGATCTAGAATTTCTGTGGCCATATAATTGATAATAATAGCTTTAGGCTCCAGGTTTTGATGATCAGAAACTATGACTGTAAGGCCCAGGAGGGTATCTATAACATTCGAGAACTGGTGTGAAAGGCTCTAAATTGTAGCTTCTCTCATCTTCAACCTTGTCCTCCTACTGGGAAGAGTAAGGGAATAGGTAAATGAGAAAGCATTTATTAAGTCTTTATTCTGTGCCAAGTGCTAGTGATACAAATAGAAAAAGAAAATGAGATGGTCCCTGCTCTCAAGGAGCTTACACTCTAATTGGATGAGACAACACATACAAAAGGATCCAGTGGCACAGTGTTATGGGAATGGCAGGGGTTAGAGGTCCCTCAGGTGCATCAGTCCGTCAGATGATAGTGCCCAGGGGGTGTGGAAGGCATAGTGGCAGGAAGATGTTAAAGCCTGGCAGACATTATCTGAAATTCACAATAATTGAGTGAAGTAGGTAACACAAATATTTTTATTCCCATTTTACAGATGAAAAAGCTGAGACTCAAGTCACAGACCTAAGTGTCAAAGCTGGCATCAAACCTAGGACTTCTAATGGCTTTTGTTATTTCTTCTACACCAAACTGCATCGGCACTGTTCTCACCATATATATCATTGAAGATAGGGGGAAACCCAAAGACATTTGAGGAAGACACATTTTGAGACTGTGATTGATGGAAGTAACACTAACTCCCCATTGTGTATTCCTATGTGACGGACAAAATGTTAGACTGGCATCCTGGAAACCTGGATTCAAATTACAGCTCTGCATTTCACTTCCTTTGTGGTCACTTACCTCATCTATAACACTGGAGACATCCCACTATTTACATTACATGGTGTTGTGAGGAAAGAGCTTTGTAAATCTTAAAGCACCATAAAAATGGGAGTTATTATCTATCATTGTCTAAAGACAGAAAGCTAATGGACGACCAGGTCAGGAAGATAGTCCTGTTGTCTTTGCAGGGACAAACACTTGTCTATTCAAAAGCATTCAAAGGCGATCTTTATCGCCTTTGGGATAAAATATCAGCCTGGCATTTGGAGTCCCTCACAATCTGGTTTCCACCTACCTTTCTAATTGTGTTTAATATTACTTACATTTAAGCTCTCATCATCCTAATTAAATTAGTCTCCTAGTTGTCCCTTATCCTTAACACTCTGTCACCCACTCTGGTGGTCACCCAAATATGGAACATTCTCCTTTCTCATTCCAACTCACAGTATTCTTAATTTCCTCCACAGCACAAATCCCCAGGGCAGTGAATAGAGCACTGGCTCTGGCTTCAGGAGGACCTGAGTTCAAATCAAGCCTCAGGCACTTGATACTTACTTGATTCTAGACCTTGGGCAAGTCACTTAATCCCAATTGCCCTGCTTCCCACCCCCCCCCTGCAAAAAAAAAGCACAAATCCCCATTACATGAAGTTTTTTCTGATTCCCCCAATTATAGTCCTCATTCCCTCCTGAAATTACTTTGTAGTATTTTGCATATATTTCTTGTACTTTTTTACATGTTATCTCCCAGTAGAACGTAAGTTCATTGAAATCAGGAGTTGTTCAGCTTTTTGCTGTTTTTCTTCAGTGTCTAGTAGTATGGCTTCCACACAGTAGTCACTCAATGTTTGTTGAATTGAATTGAATTGAAAGGGAGCAGGGGGATTAGGTAGGTGTTAAAAAGAGTGGCAGACATAGTTGTAGAATTGTTTCAGTTGGGTCCTACTCTCTGTGACCCCATTTGGAAGTTTCTTGGCTGAGATACTGGAGTGGTTTGTCATTTGCTTTCCTAGCTCATTTTACACATGAGGAAATAGAGGCAAACAGGGTCAAGTGACTTATCCAGGGTCTCACATGTTTTAGAGTTTGATTGCTGTTCTTACTTTGCTCCCTTTGCCTGCTCATGTTGCCAGTGAATGACTTGATTTTTTTTTTAGCTCTGTGGAACTCTGCTTCCAGGGGGGAAAGCTCTGTCCCAAATTGCTGGGGTTTTCTCAGCTGCTGGAGCTATTGGGAGGGTGCTGGTTTTTTTTTTTTGCCGCCCCCCCACCAGCTTTGGCTCACTGAAAATGCATCCCAGGACCACTACCCAAGACTGTGATCCAGATTCAGGCCGCTCAATGCAAGAGCACTTAGCCTCTGAACAATCACTTGGCCCCCCTGCAGTCTGCAGGCCAGGAGCTCTGAAGCAGCTAAGTGGAGGTGGCTGCATGGCTGCTGCTTCTGCTGCTTTCTTGCTCTGGAGGCAGTTTGGCTGGACTGCTTTTCTCCCCCAAATTTAGCTGAATTCCACTGACTTTTCATTTAGTTCTTGTTTCTTATGGCTTGATAATTCTGGAAACTGCCTCAGCTGGCACTGATCCACTCTCCTTTAGGTTCCAGCTGCCTCTAGTCCTGGCCACCCCGGGGCCAAGCAGTGGTTTCAGGCTGGGCTGGTTTCTGCTCCCAGCCTGTTGCTACAAACTCAGTAGGAAATGTTTTTCTGTATTTTTGTGTGAGTTTTGGAGCCCTAAAATTTGTTTAGAGTCATATTTTATGAGCATTTGAGGTGGCTATGTGCCAGCTGGTAAACCTTGCTGCTTCTACGCTGCCATCTTGGCTCCTTAGTAAATATTTTAGGATGTATTTGAGCTCAGGACCTCCTGACTCCAGTGTCAGCAGCGCTCTACTTAGCTACCCAGACCTTTTAGTACATTGAGGATTTTCCTTCGTATTTAGAAGAGTTCGAAAAAACAGGGAAACTGCAGAGAAAGTGGGTAGCTCTCTTAAATGTTGTCTAACCAAGATAAATACTTTGAGATCTGTCTGTTGATGGGGAGGGGATAGGGAGAATGGGGTAAGGAATCTTTAGAACTTGTTCTCAAATTCCACAATTTAATTTCAATTAAGGGTTAAATTTAAGTCTATCTGTCTGTCTGTCTCTCCTTCCCCCAGGAGACAGTTTATACAGAACTGATGGATAATTGGAAGATGCAAATATAATTTTTGTTCACTATAATTCCAAAAGCAAAATAGTTTTGGTATTATTTGGAAGAGTTTTAATATTTGGGGTCAAGGCTGTGAAAAACCCACTGTAATTTCCAAACTCATTAGTAACTCATCTGCAACTCAGAATCATAGAAAGTGGCCTCCAGTACTGAGAGGTCAAGCAGCTGGCTATTGCTGTTGTCAATTTTTTTGTTTGTTTGTTTGTTTTTTGCTTTTTGGAGGGCAGTTAGGGTTAAGTAACTTGCCTAAGGTCACAGGGCTAGATTTTGTGTTAAGTGTCTGAGGCCGGATTTGAACTCAGGTCCTCCTGACTCCAGGGCTGGTGCTCTATTCACTGTGCCACCTAGCCGCCCCGCTGTTGTCAATTTTTGTAAGAGGAAGGAATTAAACCTAGCTATTCATAAATTCAAGGCATTCCTTCTATCCATTACACCAGGTTGCTTCTCACATAATCTCATAACTGTGTTAGTGGCAAGTAAGTGTATTCTAAACCCTTTTGATCATTTAAATTCTCTAACTTGGGAGGGATGGTGGAAGGCATTAAAGGTAAGGGTATATTGATTTTTGCTGAACGGTTATGGTTCCTCAGCAGCCTTGAAGCAAGGTCTGAGTAGTTTCTTAGAGAACCATAGATCTAGAGTTGAAAGGGCAACAAAGATGGTGAGGATCATAGAAAGCATGCCACGTGAAGACTGGCTGAAGGAAGTGGGGATGTTTAGCTAAGAAGACTTGGGGAAGTGAGACACGACAGCTATTTTTTTTTTTTGGAGGGCAATTGGGGTTAAGTAACTTGCCCAAGGTTACATGGCTAGTTTTTGTGTTAAGTGTCTGAAGCCGGATTTGAACTCAGGTCCTCCTGACTCCAGGGCCGGTGCTCTATTCACTGCGCCACCTAGCCGCCCCCACGACAGCTATTTTCAAGTATTTAAAAGGCTGTCACCGGGAAGGAAGCTTAGTCATAGGAACGTTGATTGAGAGGTCAAAGGAACCTTAGAGGTTACCTACTCCAAATCCTTCAGTTTATGCATGAGGACACCGAGGCCTCAGAGATGAAGTGATTTGCCCTGGTTTGTCCAGGTTGTAAGAGGTAGAGCTGCATCTCAAACTTAGATCCTTTGATTACAAAGGTAGTCCCCTTATCTACTGTACTGTGATACTTTCCTGGCTCTAGGTAGCAAGTGGAAGCAATAAGATTTGAATCTAGGTCCTTTGCCACCCAAGTCAGCACTATTTTTCTCTCTATCATGTTACCCCTCTAGAGGAAGGATTCCTAACTCCAGAGGTGAAAAACATAAATAGAGGTGAGGCTTTAGTTACCTTAAACAGAAAACAGATCTGTGTTGGGGATTTTCATGGCAATACCGGGGCATGGTAGGAGCTTCAGTGTCTCTTTGTGTACTGGGTACCCCATTGGGGAACTGACCATTCCAATTTAGAATTTGAGGGGGGACGGAATTGAGATGGCAGAGTAAAAGCAGGAAGTTGAGTGTGAGCTCATCCCCCAATTACCTCTGATACCTGTAAAAAATGACTCTAAACAAATTTTAGAGCCACAGAACCCACAAAATGACAGAGTAAAACAAATCTCTTGCTGGAAGGCTGACAGGAAGCGTCTATCACTTTGGGCTGGGAGTGTAGTGCAGTCCTTCGAGGACCATGCTGGCACAGATCAGGCCAGAGCAGACTTCCAGGGACTAAATCACTGGCAGCTGTGGGAGTTTCCAGACTTCTCAATCCACAAGTGCCAAAGACAAGGTAAAAGAACAATGTGGAAACTCTCTGTCAGACCTGGGTGAGAGAAGAGTTTGGTCTGGCTTTTACCCCGGGGAAGGTGGAGGTGGTAGTGGCTGTCGAGGCAGCAGCAGCAATGGCTGCTTCTAGAGCTCCAGGTCCACAGATAGTAGTGGGACTCAGCGGCTGATCAGAGGGCCGTTGCAGGAGTCTCTTTACTGGTGTTGAGGCAGGATTTTCTTGCTTTTCCCTGCTTGGGTCTGGGTTGCAGTCCTGGGTGATGGTCCTGGGTGGGGAGGAGAGCTAGCTTAGAAGAACTTGTGGCAACTGTGTAGAGGCAGTCCTCCTCACAGTTCTGAGGTAGGTACCTAGAAAAAGTTCTGGCAATAGCTGTGTAAAACCCCAGAAATTTGGAACACAGCAGTTTCCACTCTGGAAGCAGAGTTTTAATGTGGCAAAGAGCTCAAAAGTCAAGTAATTGACTGGGAAAATGAGCAGAGGAAAAGAAATCAGACTATAGCATCCTTTGGTGATAAAGATGATCAAAATATAGAACCAGAAGAAGACAAGAAAGTCAAAATTCCTGCATCAAAAAACCTCCAAGAAAAATATGAATTGGTTGCAGGACATGGAGGAGCTCAAAAAGGAGTCTGAAAATCAAGTAAGAGAAGTAGAGGAAAACTTACAAAGAGAAATGAGAGTGATGCAAGAAAATTATGAAAAACAAGTCTACAGCTTCCTAAAGGAACCCCCCATCCCCAAATTGAAGAAAATAACATCTTAAAAAACAGACTAACCCAAATGGCAAAAGAGGTCCAAAAAGCCAATGAGGAGAATACCTAAAGAAGCAGAATTGGCCAGATGGAAAAGGAAGTTCAAAAGCTCACTGAAGAAAATAATGCCTTCAAAATTAGAATGGAGCAAATGGAAGCCAGTGACTTTTTGAGAAATCAAGATATTATAAAACAGATTTAAAAGAATGAAAAATTAGAAGACAATGTGAAATATCTTATTGGAAAAATCACTGACCTGGAAAATAGAACTGGGAGAGATAATTTAAAAATTTATTGGACTACCTGAAAGCCATGATCAAAAAGAGAGCCTAGAATTTGAGAGAGAGAAGGAAATCAAAGGTAGGTGTAGCCTAGATCTTCATAGAACAAGTAAATAGGACCCCAGGGACTAATATTCTACCATGGAAGTCAGCCCATGGCAATGGGAAACTCTAAGAATGAAATTTAGAAGAAAAAAATAGAAACAATTCTTATGAAAAGGAAAAGAGGAAGTTGTCTGAAAAGACTGATGTTGGTGCATTGGGAACCTGCCAACTTAGATTTACAAATAACATACACGCAAGATGGAAGCAAGGACACAGGATAAACCACAAAAATGTGGCACTGTACTATATGAATGTCAGGAGGGTAAAAGTTCAGAGTCAGTTGTGACTTGGGGGAAGATTAAGGACAACAAAATGTGTTTTCAAAAATAATTATTTGGTTTTTAGCTGCATTGGGGAAAAGAAGAGAATGAAAGAACAAAAGGGACCTCTGTTTAGTAGGATGGGATGACCAATAAAAGAGAGGAGGCAGAGCTATTTAATTCATATTTTGATTGTTTCCTCTGCCAGAGAAAATGGTATTTTGACTGTAGAGATCAGAACAAAAGAAGCTACTATGGATAAGAAACTGGGCTTGTTGTCAGGAATACAGTGTTGAAAAATGAACCTCTGTCCCCAATAGGCTGGTGTTTTATTGAAGAGATACAATCTGTGCACAAATATATATATATATATAAAATACAGGGTGAATCGAGAAAAGAGGGAGCACCTAACTGAGAGGACCATGGAAGACTTTGCCAAAGAGGTTATGCCTGAACTGAGCTTTGAATGAAGAGAAGGGTTTGAGAGGTAGAGAGATGAAGAAAGACTGCATTCCAGTAATGTGGGACGGCTCATGTAGATATATGTAAATTCATGTAAATATATGAAGGTAGGAGATGGCATGTTAGGTTCAAAGAATAGCTAGCAGGCTAATTTGGGTGGACCATGGACTGTGTGAAGGGAAGGAACATGAAATAAGGCTAGAAAGTTGGTTGGAACCAGATAGAGATAAGTCTTAAATGTCAGAAGAGTCTAGAGGCAACAGGGAACAACACAAAGCTTTTAAGCAAGGGAGTGATGCAGTAAGACCAATGTCTTAGGAAGATTATTTTAGCAGCTGTGTGGAGTAGAAATTGGAGAGGGCTAAGACTAGAAGAAGAGACACCAGTTAGGGGCCTAGTACAATGATCCAAACAGGGAGATTATGAGGTACTGAACCAGAGGTATGCTGGAATCAGCTCTAACTGCCTCATAAGAACTAATTGTTAAAATTTCAGTGCATCAACACCTCAGAAATCTATAAACTGTAAAATCAGGGCTTGGTTTATTATTTTCTTGATTGTTTAGACTTAACAAAGTGTTAATAATGCATATTAAGCCTAAAAGTGTGTCCTGAGTACAATTTTTTTTTTCTTAGGGTGAGGGAAAGGGCTGGTGGTTAAACACATACATGGTCTGAACAGAGGTCATGGTCATCTGAGTAAACAGAAGAGGACAGAAGTAAAAGAGTGTGGAGGTATTATTTACTAGACAAGGCAACTGACTAGATAGGAGAGGTGATGGATGACAGAGGTTAGGAACTTGATAGTGGAGACCAGCTTTACATATAAGTAGAACCTAGAGGAAAGAGGGAGAAATTGAAAATTTTGGGGCAGGTAATTGTGAGGATGATGATACCCTCCCAAAATAAAGTTTGGAAGAGGTGGCTCTTAGATAATGTGGAGTTTGTGGAGGGGAAGTCAATGTGTTCTGATATGAATGTGTTGAGTTTGAAATGCTCAAAAGGTTTCCAGGTAGAGATCTCTGGCATCGAATTGGTGATGCTGCAGTGGAATTTAATGGAGAGATAAATACTTTTGTCTGTAATTTAGTAAGAGATGATCATTGAACCCATGGAGCAGGTGAGATCACTAAAGGGGGTAGCATAAAGAGGAAAAAGAAGGGATCCCTGAACAGAATCTTAGGATATAGTCACAGTTGGTGGAAGATAGATGATTACCCAGCAAAGGAAAATGAGAAGGCAAGGTCGGATAGGTAGGAAAATTAGTAAGCATTAATGTGAAGGAATCCAAGGAATGAGAGAATGTTCAGGAGAAAGGGGTGGGTGGTTTACAGTGTTGATACCTACATGGGTATTCCAAAGGATGAGAACTGAGATGAAGCTATTAGATTTAGCAGTTGGTAAACTTGGAGAGAACTCTCTGGTTTTTGTAGTTTTCATGTCATGGAGGGTCTGAGGCACAGGTGTTTTTTGATGACAGGACAACTGTGTAGGGACAAAGTGGGATCCTTACATACAGAAAGGGAAGAAGGTGCATGACCAAGAAGGATGAGGAACACCAAGGAAATCTCCAATATCAAATGTGATACCAATAGCACTTACAGAATGACTTTAAATGACCAAAAATACCCAATAAATGTGCAATACTGCAGAGTTGTATTTTTGGTCTCAGTGATTTAAGCCTTTGGAATTCTGAGTTCCAGGCCTCTTTAATATTCACAATGGTCTGTCTTTAGCATCCCCTCTCCCCAAAGAATCTTACAACCTCAAGAAGTATTGAGCATCAATTCATTGAGAGTGATCGTGGAGTATTCATGTGTTTTACCAATAACATTTTTGGATTAGGAAATGTCAAAATGATCTCAAAGGGGATAGGTAAAGGATTCATCAATAGTATGTCCATGAAAAATATACTGCAGTGTGTGTGTGTGTGTGTGTGTGTATGTGTGTGCATGTCATGTGACCTTTGTCAGGTCATTCAACCTGTATGAGTATGAATTTTCACATCTATAAAATATGAGCAATTATTATCACATTATTGAAAGTCATATGACCAACAATGGAACATATTTAGATTTTGATTGGCATAATAAGAAACTCTAAATATCCTCTTCACTTGTAATAAAAAGTTACCTTTGTTGCTGTGTTTAATGGTGAAATTAAGATGGGCTGAATTCTTGCCAAAATCATTGAGGAAGTTTTAGACTATACACACACACACACACACACACACACACACACACACATATGTGTGCGTGTATATATAAGTCTTGGAGAAAATGGAGGCTTGCTAGTTGAATATGAAGCATATCCCAAACTTGAATGTCAACAAACAAATATGGATGAATGGAACAGTTACCAATGGAACAATGGAACTATTATTCTATATTCAAGAATGAGAATAACCTCAGGTACATGATATATATAAAATCATTGTGTAATTTGGAGGACAATGCTTTCATGTCATTTAACATTTATAGCATGAATGAAGATTCTTGTTTATGACGGGCTTAAAAATAGTATATTCTAGTGCATGCTAAGTTTCTGAAACATAAAAAATTGGTACAATTCTGTATTGGTATGGAATTTTGTAAAGAAACTAAGAAATTTTCAACACCTGATCTGACAGTGGATAACTTTGTCTTTGTACCCATTCTGAAAGTACCAATATTCCCAGTGCATTTAAAATACAATGGCACTATTGAATATAAAACTTCCTCAATGATTCTGGCAAGAATTCAGCCTATCTTAATTTCACCATCAAACACAGTAACAAAGGTAACATTTTATTACAAGGAAGAGGATATTTAGTGCTTTTTATTATGCCAATCAAAATCTAAATATGTTCCATTGTTGGTCATATGACTTTCAATAATGTGATAGTAATTGCTCATATTTTATAGACATGAAAATTGATACTCATACAAGTTGAACGACCTGAAAAAGGTCACATGACTTTAAAGTACAAGACATAGGTTTTGAACTTCGGTTTCTGCTCATTTCAGGTCTAAGACTCTTTCCACTATAACTTGTTGCCTCTCTCATATATATACATACATATATGTATATGCACATATACATGTGCATATCCTTACATACATGTGTCTGTATATTTGTTACTATATGCATGTTACTGAACAATATTAAACTTCCATTTCATAAAACTTATTTAAATTATGCCTCATAACACCACATGAAGGAGATGACAGGTGTTTTGCTTCACTTTATAAATGAAGAAATTGAGGTATAGTCAGTTTGAATTAATCAGTTAATTAGGATTAGACTGGGAAATAAATTTCTGGGTATCTCCAAGTTCTTGTCACTGAATGAGATGATTTCTGTCTTTGTAAGTGACTGAACCACAACAAATACATTTGAAATGTCCGTTATGTATTTATGTGCTTGTCTACCTTTCCTCTATATAGACTTCTCTCTTTTTTTACTTAATATGAATTTGAAGTTCAAAAGAGTAAATAAGGTACTAAGATGTGGAGGGCAATTATTGATTGAGTCATCAAATAGTTTTATTTTATGGTGAAGTATAGATATCATTTCCAATGTTTGCAGACAGTAATTTCTGATGCAGAACGTCCTGTACCTATTTAAATGTCGAAGTTAAGTAGAATCACAGGGTGAGATAATATCTCATCTTAGTCCCCTTTACACACTCATTTTACAAATTGAGAAACAGAGGCCCAGATGAATTAAAAGACTTAACCAAAATCACACAGCAGTATGAGGACTGGTTCTTAAAGCTTTGAGTCCAATGTTTTTCTGTGTTGATTCTCTTTGAAAATACACTGAAAGTATTAATTTGGGACTTGAATGATCCAGTTACTTGTCTCAATTCTCTAACTCTCTTTTTATGTGTAGATAAAACTCTGATCTAACACAAAGGCTTAAGAGATTTCTTTTGGATGGAAGAATGGTGCATGGTGGAAATTTCATTTAAGTTGAGCCTTGAAGATTAGATAGGATTTCAACAGTCAAGTGAAAGCCCTCCAGGCCTAGAAATTGACAATTAACATAGGTGTAGAAGTAGGGAAGCATAGGATGTGTCTGAGGACATGCTTGAGTAGTGGCTAGTAATACAATTTTGTTGGAGTGTAAGGAAATAGTGTGAGATAAAACTGGAAAGGACAGCTGGACCAATGGAGGCACTACTATTACAAGTGAAGAGCATATTTAGTACTTTTTATTATGCCAATCAAAATCTAAATATGTTCCATTGTTGGTCATATGACTTTTAATAATGTGGTAGTAATTGCTCATATTTTATAGACATGAAAATTGGTACTCATGGAATATTAATGTGTTTTTACCCTTTTCCCTCTTCCCCACTGTATTGCTCTCTCCTTTCTCAAATTACTTCCTATTTAGTCATATACCCTCTAAGTCTAGTAGAAAACAAGTTCCTTGGGAGCAGGAATTATTTCATTTTTTGTCTTTCTATCAACAATGAAGGAAAAACTGGGAAAAGAAATGAGTGATGAAAGAAAATTGTGAAAAGAGAATGAAGAGTTTGATAAAAACACAAAAAACTTAAAGAAAATAACACCTTAAAAAACCCAAGAATTTACTCTATAGTAAAAGAGGAATAAAAACTCATTGAAGAGAAGAATTGGCCTTATCTTGTCTCAGATGGCAGAGGCAATGGGGAGCTATTGGAAGTTTGCAAGCAAGGAGTAACATGATCTCTGTGCATTAGGAATATACATCTTGCAGCAATATATAATGCAATTTGGAGAGCTCTGAAACTGGAAGATCACTTGGTAAAAGGCTAGTTTCTAGTACTGAACTTATTAGAACAAAATGTGGTCTTGGGTATGACCTTATGAAATTCTTTTGAATATGACATCACGATGCAGCTGATACATTAACATGGTGAACAACTCATGCTATTATAGTGCTTTGCAGTTTAGAATACATTCTTTGAATAATCCTATGAAGCAATGTTAGTTTGGCTGTCTCCATTTTCTAGAAGATGAAACTTGGGTTCATCCCTTGGTTCTCCACAATTTGCTTCCAACTTTTCTCTTGAGATTTATCTTTTTTTTGGGGGGGGGTGGGCAATCTGGGTTAAGTGACTTGCTCAGGATCACACAGCTGGTACTCTTGACCTTATCTTACAACTTACTTTTATGTTGTTCTCTGTGTTCTCAAGACTCAATATTCCATTTCTAACTTCCAAAAATTTGTACAGCTATTCTTCATACCTGGGTTGTATTCCTTCCTCAACTCCACCTCTCAGACTCCTTATCTTCCTTCAAGGCTCAGTTCAAGTGCTGCCTCCTCCATGAAGCCTTTCCTGATTCCCTCTTCCCCATTGTATTGCTCTCTCCTTTCTCAAATAACTTCCTATTTAGTCGTATACCCTCTAGTCTAGTAGAAAACAAGTTCCTTGGGAGCAGGAATTATTTCATTTTTGTCTTTCTATCAACAATGGAGGAAAAACTGGGAAAAGAAATGAGTGATGAAAGAAAATCGTGAAAAGAGAATGAAGAGTTTGATAAAAATACAAAAAAACCTAAAGAAAATAACACCTTAAAAAACTCAAGAATTTATTCTATAGTAAAAGAGGCATAAAAACTCATTGAAGAAAAGAACTCCTTAAAAAGCAGAGTTAGTCAAATGGGAAGAGAAGTACAAAAGATCACCAAAAAAAATAATTTCTTAAAAATCATAATTGGGTAAGTGGAAGCTAATGACTCCATATGACAGCAAAAAACACCATGATCAAAGACAGAACCTAGACATCATATTTCAAGAAATTGTACAGAAAAACTGCTGCAATATCTTAGATTCTGAGGGTAAAACGGAGAGGGAAAGAATCCACTCATCTCCTCCTGGAAAAGATCCCACAATGAAAACTCCCAGGAATAGTTTGGCCAAATTCCAGAGTTCTCAGGTCAAGCAGAAGGCATTACAAGCAACCAGAAAGACCATTCAAATATTATGGAGACAGAATCACCTAAGATTTAGCAGCTTGGAGTATGATATTCCAGGGGGCAAAGGAGCTAGGATTATAACCAACCTAGTAAAACTGAGCATAATCCTTCAGGTAAAAAATGGGTATTTAGTGAAATAAAGGACTTTTAAATATTCCTGATGAAGACTACAGCTGAATAGAAAATCTCGACATTCAAACTCAAGACTCAAGAGAAGCACAAAAAGGTAAACATGAAAGAGAAATCACAAGCGATTATACTTTTTATATTCCTGTATGTGAAGATGATACTCCTAAGAACTTTATCATTATTAGAGCAGTTAGGATTCTACATAGGCAGAGGGCATGGGTATGAGTCAATTATGTTGGGATGTTCTAAAAAAAATGAAGGGGTGAGAAAGAGGGATGTATTGGGAGAAGGGAGGAAGGAAAGGCAGAACTGGGGAAATTTTCTCACATAAAAGGGCTTTTATGGTGGAGGGGTAAATGAAGTGTGGGTAACAGGGCAACACTTGGACCTCTCATTGCAGTTAATTCAAAGAGGGAATTCTCTCTCTTTCTCTATCTTACTCAACAGGGAAGTAGATGGGGAAGGGGCTAAGTGAAAGGGAGAAGGTGTTAAAGGGAAGGTAGATTAGAGGACATAGTTGTCTCAAGCAAAAGAGTTAGTAGTAGAGAGAGCCTGGAAGTGGCAATGGGGAGCAAGGAGTATTCTGAACAGTCAATAGGAGGGTAATGAGAGAAACTACTGGAAAAATGACCAGACATGCAGTGTAAGCTGGAAAGGCTTGGTCTTAGTGAGTACCAGAAAATGGAAGAAATCAGAGAGGAAGTGGTATAATATGAAAAGAAATTTGTTAATTAAGAAACTTGATTTCTGAAGGGCACCATGGAAGGAAGGGATGGGATGAACTGGAGTGAGACATTGGAGGAAGGTTGACAATGAAAATGAGGAAGTCAACAGGTGGTATGTGAGTTCTTTGATATTCAGGTGTTCCGTATTATCAGATTGGGCAACATAAAAGAGAGTGGAGGTGGAAGAAGTTGGGGTGGGGCTTATGCTAACAATTGGGAAATGAGTATCAGGGAAGTCTGATGATGAAGGCAGATAATTGCAGGGTCAAAGTTAGGTCAAGATTTCTTCACGATCCTTAACTGTCTGGCAGGTATGTTTCTTTGTCCTAAGAGATATCTGGAAGCCCACCTTGCCTCAGGCATGGGCAGGAGATGGTGTATTCCATGACCAGAGGCGGGAACTGCTGTGTCCTGGGAGCAGGCTCTGGCAAGCACAAGCAGGGCCTGGTAGTTTTGTTATCCAGAAGCTTCATGAGTAAGAAGGCAGTGATGTGTTCTATCTTTGTAGACCACTGGATGCTTCTCATAAGGTCATAGATGGAAGGAACCTCAGAGACCCTCTAGCTTAATTTTACAGATGAGGAAACAGACCCACAGGGATTAAGTAGCTTGCCAAAAGTCACACAGGTTGGAAGCCTCATGTGGAATCTGAAATCACGTTCTTTGACTAGTGTCATTTCCATGGTAACATTCTACCTTCCCCCACTATTCTGGCAACACCTCTGGGAAGCAAGAAATGTGGGTATTTTTCTGTTCGTTTTACAAATGAAGAAACAGACTCATATGTAAAGCAGTGTGCTAAAATTAAAAAATTGTGTTAGTTGGGACTGGAACCGAGGCCTTCCAACTAACTCCTAGTTTAGGGCTTTTAGGCACAAAAATGTTTCTAAGTTACCTCAATCAAGCTTTCTACTGTCTGGATAAAATGGTGTATTTGTTGTTTGGTCATTTTCAGTCATATCCAACTCTTCATGACCCCATTTGAGGTTTTCTTGGCAAAGATACTGGAGTGATTTGTCATTTCCTTTTCTAGTTCATTTGACAGATGAGGAAACTGAGGCAATTGGGGTTAAGTGACTTGCCCAGGGTCATACAGCTAGTAAGTGTCTGAGGTGATATCTGAATGCAAAAAGATGAGTCTTCCTGACTCCAGGCCTAGCTATGGATCCACTGCACCACCTCACTGCATCACATTAATAGAAGAAAAACCAGTGGTTACTGGACAGTTGTCTGCCTTCTTTCTCTTTACATTGGTGGCACACAACTTTAAGTTGTATATATATAGGGTCTTACTGGTTCTGCCTGAGTCTTGACAGAATTAGAAGAAATGAGAAGTGGCAGAGAGCAGATTTAAGTAGGTTATATGTAAGCAATACTTTCCAACCATCAAAGCTATTCAAAACTGGAATGGCTTGCTTGCCTCCAACCCCAGGAGGTAGTGAGTTGTCTCTCACTTGAAGTCTTTGTGAAGATGCTGGGTAATCAGTGGTCAGGGAAGTTGGCAAGGGAATGGACTGAATTCTATGACCTCTGAGGCCAATTCCAATTCTTAGATTCAGGGTTTCTCACAAGGCAAGATGGAGAGGCCACATGACAACTGGGCCAGATGCTGGCAAAGGGGAATGGGCTTGTTAATCATAAGATAATAGATTTTTTTGTTGTTTGTCCTTTGTTCCTGAAGAGGACCAATGACATCACAAGGTGACTGTCTTGACTTGCAAGTGAATTGGATTTAAGTGAGGCAGACCACACAGAATCATCAGCCTCATTTTCTCTTTCAGGCACGACTGGCAATGGCCCAGTGGTAATAGAGTTAGAGCTCCAAGGGACTTTAGGGGCCATCTAGTCCAACCCCCTCATTTTCTAGATGAGGAATAAAGCAGAGAGATAAAGGGACCTGTCCAAAGTGACACAGCTTATAAGTGGCTGAGGCAGGATTTAAACTTGGGTCTTCCTGACTCCACATGCAGCTTTCCATTCTATCTGCTAAGTTGCTTGGCTGGTTTAGGCTAAGCTTCTTGTGCTCTATAATTCAACAGTTCACTCTTCTCTATGTGTCACTTGTATTTTATTCTTTTCCAACTTATGTGCTACTAAAACCTGTTTTAGAAAATTCTAGTCTTTGGGTAAAGCCAAGGGGAAAAAGGAAAAAAAAAAAAAAACAACAATCTTGCAGCCTAGTCAAGAATTGGGGGCAGGAGCAGTGGATACAGGAGCTGTACCCACAATATTTTTTTTAAAATTAATTAATTTTCTTGTTCACATCACTCATTTCTATGAGATTTTGAGTTAAAAATTTTCTCCCCATCTCTTCCCTATCCACCACCCCAAAATAGCAATCCCACTTGTATAGCCCCTTCCCCAATCTGCTCTCTCCTATGTCCTCCCCCATTGCCCCTCTGACTTTCTGGTAGGGCAGGATGGGTTACCCACAATAATTTTGGGGTGCCAGTAAGGCCCCTCCTGAGTGAGGGAGAACAGAAAAAGAAAAGGCCTCAAATCTAAGATATGGCCTGGGATGAGATCATTGGTTCTGTTTCATTTCTGTTCCCCTTACATTCTCTCCAGAACTTAAAATTAAACTTTGTCAAGGGTTCAGTCTTGGTCTGTAAATTCCACTGAAGGGCTCCTGTTCCAAGTGCACAGGAAACAAACCAAGAAGGGACACAAAAGAAATCCTGTGCCCCCTAAAGAAGGAAGAGGAATGGGTGGTGAAGAGGATGAGCAATAGGCCCCTCTGGCCCTTCCCCCAGGGCTCCATCTGGCAAGTTACCCTTGATTTTCCTTAAAAACTTTTAGGAAGCCCTTCCTGACCCCTGGTTTCCTTTACTTCCATGGTTCCTTCAAGTATCATTCAACTAAAACCCATGTCGTACAAGAAGCCTTTCCCAACCCCTCTTCATTATAGTGCCTTCCCTCTGTTGAATATTTTCTACTTATCCTGTGCAGAGCTTATTTGTACATTTCGTTTGCTTGTTGTCTTCCATTTGATTGTGAGCTCCTTGAGGGCAGGGACTGTCTTTTGACTCTTTTTGTATCCCCAGAGTTTAGCATGGTACCTGAAACACAGGAGGAACTTAGGAGGAATGTTTTTTGACTCTTCCTTCTGAAAACTCAGCATTCACAGGCACTAATGATAACTTGATCTTCACCCACCCATCCAGTTGTCCCATTGACTAATTATAACAGCTCACAAACACGTGTGGACATATATAAATATGTACCTATGGATGTATATCTCACTTCACACACAGTATCTCACTGAAGTTTCACAACCAACTCAGTGAGTAAAGCATTTGCGAGTATTTTTATTTTTTTTCAGATGAGGAAAAACTGAGGTGCAGAGAGATTAAGTGATTGGCCCCTCCATGGTCACAAGAATCTGAGATGAGATTTGAATGTATATCTCCCCAGCTTCAGGTCTAGCACTATTCCCTATGTCACAACAGCCCTCATTTGGAACTAGAAGGGATCTTTAAAGAACACCTAGTTCACAACAATGTAAATGAAAAGACTAACAGCCCTTCACCCCCAAAACCCCAACCATAAAAAAGTGAAACATTATAATACTCAAGCTTGGTCCTAGAGAAAGTATGAGTAAATACACCTCCCCATCTTCTTTGAAGAGATGGTGGTAGGAGGACTGGTGGGGAATATGGGTGTGGAACACTAAATATAGAGTCAGTTGCTATGTTGTTTAGTTTTGTTGAATTGTTTTTTGTTTCTTCTTTTTGTTCTTTATTACAAGGAATGGCTCTCTGGGTAGTGGAGGAGGATGGGATATATTTGGAAATAAAGGTGATGAAAAAACAAAAGATATCAATAAAAAAAAATTAAAACCTTAAAAAGGGAATCAAGCAAAGCACTTTCCTTTTTACAGGTGAGAAACCTGTGGGTGAAAAAGTTTCAAGCAACCATTCAAGTCCCTTTTTTTCCCCCAAGCAGACACTATGATATAAATGGAAAATGCTTCTATAGATAATGAAGCTCCACAATGTCAGAACAGCCAGAAGGATGGCTTTTATAGGGAAATGACAGTTATGGAATGTTTTTAAAATTGTAGTTTTTAGGGGCTACTAAAAATGTAGTTTTAGGGGCGGCTAGGTGGTGCAGTGAATAGAGCACTGGCCCTGAAGTCAGGAGGACCTGAGTTCAAATGTGACCTCAGACACTTAACACTTACTAGCTGTGTGACCTTGGGCAAGTTGCTTACCCCCAATTGCCTTGCCTTCCCCCCTCCAAAAAGCAAAAACAAACAAAAAAAGAAATGTAGTTTTATTGCTTTTGGTAAAATTTAATTTGTACATAGAATTGTACATAGTGAATAGAAGATTAGAATGCTTTGAGGGGTATTGGGTAGTGAACAGAACATACCTCATAGTTAAGAAAAGCAGGCTGTAGTCCAGGTCAAAGAACACCACAAATCTTTGTGCTGTCTCCTTAGTAATTCTCAGACTTTCCCCTTTTTAAGTGATCTGTGTGTGAGTGCTTTAGGATGACCAAGATTTGTCCAATTTGGTACTGACCATTCCCTTGTAACCTGGATGTTTCTCTGTACGTTTCATATTTTGGGAAGACCTTAGCACTTAGTTCTTAAAAGGTAAATGAGGAGTAACCTAGTGATGTCCTCAGTGATGCCCAATGATGACAACTTGCAGTGAAACTTTGAGTAACATTTTTCATTAATGTCTGATATATCCCTTAAATATGAAAATGCTAGTGATCTCTACTTCTAAGTCAATGCAGAGTTTACCCAAACCTCCCCCAAGAGTTGATTTCCTTCATCTGTTCCATAGCTGCGGGCACAAGTAAAGAGCTATAGCAGGATGTTTTCCTAAAACCCCCCTCGCTTCCTGCCAATCACTAAGCCTTTCCTGATAACAAAGCTTCCTTTAGTCGTTGGTCTCACAGGGAATCAGGCAGGATGGGATGAAAGCTATACATGCAGACTGATGACATGTCCCTCCATATTTTCTATGGTTTTTCATCTGTTAACCAGAACACTGAAGCAGCCTACACAGATGGACAGAAGGAGTTCTGTGTAGGCTTGCAAATGTGGGAATTTGAGAACAGCCTGGTAAAAATAAGATCATTATTAAAGGGTGCATACTTAAAGAAGAATATGGTCAGACTTGAAAGGAAAGGTCTGTTAGACAAGCTATCTTAAATTAGCATGTTTAACTTGGGTCCAATAACATCACAGAAAACATACTGTCTTCCTGCACATGGCTGTCTCATTGACACCTGGGAGGTAGCGTTCATTTTTTAGCTTACCTAATTCATGGCAGTCACAATGGCTCAGTCTCTAATGCTGGGTACATCTTATGGTCTTGATGCTTTCTTGATGATTTTTTTTCAGACCTGTGATCTCTTTGGTGGAGAGCTCTAGATGAGGAAGCTTCCTCTACCAATGCAGCTAGATGATACCTGCTCTGCGACTCATAGTCATAGACGGTTGGCCAGGCATTGAAAGGTTAGACTGCTTGGGATCACAGTCAGTGTCAGAGCAACTAGAACCTAGGTCTCACTGATTCCCAGGTCAGCTCTTTATCCATTACAGAATACTACTTCTGTTGCTGATTACTTGCTTGATAAGTAGGATATTCTGGTGGGGGGACAGGGTGAGAGTGGTGAAAAAGGAATAAGGTTTGGTAAAAGTAGGTTTTCTGTGACCTGAATCTCCATGTTTATTATGGGGAAAGTTGGGGGAGAGGAGGGAGCATTTTGGGATTCTGTGGCTCCCCATTCTCCCTAACTAGCACGGCACAGCAGATACAACACTGAACTTGTACTCAGGAAGACTTAGGTTCAAATCTCATCTCAGATAGTTACCAACTTTTGGACACTTGGCATGACATTTTTTTTTCCTTGCTCACCCCCAGTTTCCTCCTCTGTAAAAGAGGGATAATAACAACACCTACTTCATATGGTTGTTGTGAGAATAAAGCAAAACAATGTACAGAAAATGTTTTGTAAATCTTAAAAGCAATACATAGATGTGTATTATTTTTATAATAACCAAACACCCATTAGAATAGTGAATGAAGTATACAGTTAAATTTAAAAAGCTTCTTTTACCTGTTACTTGTTAAGAAAAAGCCCACAAGTTTAGGATGATGCAGAATTTGTAAAGAATCATTCAACTGTTTATATGGCACCTCAGGAAATAGTCTTATTTCTCACCATTCTTGCATCGACCACAGACCTTCAAGCCATCATTAGTGAGACTATCCTCAGTTCTTGGAACATCTTTGGACATTGTGCTACCCTGGTGTGCCTTCATTTTCTCATTAGACATGTTTCCATTTCTCTAAAGTCAAAGCCACTTACCTGTTTCATAATCCCTCTGATTAAACACAGTGGCTGAGTAAGCCTATTAATACATTTCTCTGTACCAGTGTTTCTCTTTCTAGGTTGTACACTTATTGGTAATCCGGTTCTTGTCGCTAAGGATACAATGTGGCAGGCCTTTGTCAGACTCGTTTCTCACATTCCCTAATTGTATCTTTCTATCATGTGCTTTAGTACCAGACGTTAATGTTTATACCTAACATCTATAATGAATGGTCTAGATTCCTAAATATTTCTGAACCAATTATGACAGATGCACCAGTGAGCACTTGTACCTTTTGATATCCTCTAAGGAACTTTGAAAGCTCTTTGTGCTTTGCTTTATGGGTTTTTTTTTTCGAGGGGGGAAATACCCTACATTAAAGCTCTACTAAAATCCAGCACTTCATCCTGACATGGGAGAGTCTCTGGGTTCTCGAAGGCAATAAATTACAGGGAAGTGCAAGTTCTGACAGTTTCTACACTTCTGGGAAAGCTTGTGTGCTTGTCATCTGAGAAACAGCTACCTAGCAGGGATGCTTTTCATCAGAAGCTTGGACAGTCAGTGATTTCATATACTCTTTTTCTCTCTCTCTCTGTAAACATACTATATTATACCATACATGTAGGTATAGTACATATAGAAACTTTCACAATTATTTAATAAGTCATGAGAAAGCCTGTGATCTGGATCAATGGAAGGGGTCTGACAATAATCTTAAAAATACTTTTTATTGATATTCTCTTCCTTGATATCACATTCTCTCTATTCAAATACTCTTCTCTCCTCTCTCCCACCCCAGTACATTTGTTAGCACAGAGCAAGTGTAAGATTAAAAAAAAGAGGGATACTGTGTTGAAACGCCTGCATTTATTCCTTCTTATGTAACCCTTTGGATGGATTATTAATTCAATTTACATTATTGAAATATGGTTGATTTACAAGGTTGGGGAGGGAATACTTTATATACTGACAAATTTGGGGACTGCAAAGCAGGCCTTTCCATTTTGAGTTCAGAGTGCTCTTCACATATTACACTAGCTGAAAGTTGCAGACAATAACATTACTGGGATGGGTCAGGATGGAGATGTCAAATGTTGTGCTTCACAGTGAATGGCCACAGAGGTGGAAACTTGAGAGAGCTACTCTTCATCATTGTGTTTGTGGGACGAGAGTAGAGGTATGGGAGCAGTGGTAATGAGATTTTTAGGATAAGGAGGCCTATGCCAGAAATATAGTGAGTATTTTATTAACTCATGTGACACAGTGGTTTGAATATGACACCTCACATTTATATAGAGCTTTAAATTTTGCAAAACACTTTACAAATGTTACTTCATTTGATGCTTATAACAACCCTGGGTGGTAGGTCCTATGATTACTCCTATTTTATAGATAACGTATCTGAGGCAGATAGAATTTAAGCAACTTGCCCACAGTCACAGAACTGGTAAGTAAGTATCTGAGTCAGTATCTGAGCTCAGATTTTTCTAATTCCTGCTCTAGCTCTCTATCCACTGTGCTACCTAGCTACCTCCTGGGCTCAAATCCTGCCTGGGACACTGCACTAGTTGTGTGACCATGGGCAAGTCCAATTTGTTTCATGCCATCAGAAAGCATTTACTAGAAATGGGGTGTGAGGAATCTTTCAGATTCCCTAAAGTTATGTGTGCTTGTATATTCTGGCACCTGGTTCTATGGGGGCCAATTATGACCTGGGGTAAAGCTGTTCTCCTTATCTTTTGGGCCCAGGCTTCCACAGGTCTTTGTGTTGCCCTCAGTTTTTTCAAACCCCTTCCTCCACAATGGTAATCATATTTATAAGCCGTCTGCCCTTCCATACTATGGGTCTTTGCCTCCTTTCATGAAAAATTAAACCTTTTCTTCATTAAAAAAAATTAATAGCCTGCTAAAGATGATCAGGTACTTTTCTTAGTTGTGATAATGACTCAGACACCTTAATAGGGACCTCTAATCCTTTTACTCAAAGGAGTAACTAATATGGAAATCGTAGGTAGTTACTTTGGAAAAGAAAATGGAGGAGCTATTTGGTGGCAGAGGGTCCTTTTAGCTGCTTAAATATACTTACATGTCAGGTTAATCTTAACCCAGCAACATTCTGGCTCAAAAGGGAGCTTAAAACTCAAGGAGACTCAGTAACCTGAGAGTTAATTGGGCTTCCAAAGGTGTCTAAATTGCCACTTATCAGCTTAGGCACTCGGAGACTATGGTAACATACTAATTTATTCTGGGCATTAAGAAAAGGAGCAAAATAGCTGAATCAACTTTAATTAACTGAAAGGTTATTATGTAGGAGAGAAGTTTATACTAACTTAGAGAGTTCCTAAATGTAAAAGTAAATTCCCTTGATAAGGCAGTAATCCAATTTTTGAAAGTGTTAGATGAAATTTTATATTTAGCATTTAAAATGATTGTGTGTCTTTTTTTTCAAAGAGGGAAGGTGGTAGAAATGAAGAAATCAATACTGTGATGGGAAACTTCTGACATTGGACTGCTTTGACCCATTTTAATTTCTACTCTTAAACGTCCACTGGCAATGTCAACAACAAAGAAGTACACACTGTACAAGACTAATTTAAGCACAAAGGAAACCCACCTACAACTTTATTAATAACCAACTTTTTTTATTAGAGCAAATACAGTTGTGAAAACTGTACATTATACATTTTGGGGTCAAGGACTATAAATAAAGGAACTCATAGGTAAAGAGTTCTTTCACATCAAGAAACTTTAAATAAACAAAGTGACGTATTAAGTACATTGGCAGACTTCATGTGCTGTCCAAAATGTAGTGTACAGTATAACAACCCATTATAAATAGCCTTTCATGTAAAATACAGCTTGTGCACATTTTAGAAAAATACCAACAATTTCTGTTTGAGCTTTGTTTTTAAAAAAGCTTAGAAATCATACATATATTTATAAATGGAACCACCATGCTTACTTTATAAACATTTTCTGAAGTTATCTGTTACTCATTATTTCCAAAGCATTTAATAAACATTTAATAAGAATTAAATATTTCAGTTAAAAAATCAGCTTTCCCAGTAAGGAGACATGGAGTGGGACAGGAAGGAGCAGTAACCTCTAGTACCAAGATTTATATAGAGACAAACATTTTTTAGTTTAAAAATGTTGCTTCCTAAATATCAAAGTAAAAGTATGATTTTTTTAAAAAAATAAATACACAGGTTGCAATTTTCATTTGCTCTCTTTCTGCTTTCTTCTTGATTCCATACTGGTCACACACAGGATTCTCAACATACTGTACTTCTGCAAAAAACACCACTGGGTTACTACCCTGCAGTTAGCTGGCTCAGGAGACAAAGCATTAAGTCCTCACCTATGTTACTGTAAGTGCTGCCCTGAAAAGGCAGCATACAAGTTGGAAATAATTCTTGTTCTATCGTGCACAAAAAGGGTTTACAAAAAGTTTTCCAAACTGCCAATGATGAAATATTTGATATACAGAGGTGGAAGTCTCTTCCTTCCTCCAATTTATTTTTTAAATAACAAAAATGTTTACTTTGAGGACAAGCATCCTAATACAGTTTCTGCAAGTAAATATGCATGCTTTTAATAATAAAGGATATAGTAATTACAGTTTAACATCACAAAATTAATGCAGCTCATATAATAATAAATACCACAAAAAACAAATACTCCAAATGAAAATTTCTAAGGCTGTTAAACTTGAAACAAAATTACATATGGTCTTTAAAAAAACAGGAACGGCATAAATTTGATAAGCAGTGATTTTAAAAACAAATTTATATGCTCTACCTGAATGTATTCAACACAAAATTAGTCTACTCCCCCCAAACCAATAATAGTTATTATTAGCATCTTAGCTTTATTATCATTGGAACTGGCCTCTAACAAGATTATTCACTTATAGGGTATGTCAGTGATGAAAATGAATTCTTTGAACACCTATCACTATTAACATGAAGGCACTAAAAAAAAAAAAAAAAAGAAAAAACAAATCCCCAAACCATGCAAAGCCTTGATTCTATTTCTCAGAATCCTTTTGTAGTCTAGCTACCCATTTAAGAGTATCACCCCAAAGAGCCTCCATGTTCCATAAGTAATTCAGTGTGGTACTGACACAAGTACGTCAAGTCTAGTGACTGCTCAGGAAGACATAATAGTGCCTCCAGATTCTGCCCACTCAACATGGAAGAGAAACAGAGTTTGACCAGGTTAGGAAAATGATGTCATGAAGAGCTCTGCCTTCCTATCAGAATACATGTGTACACTAGATTTCTGTTTTGCATTTACCTCAAGATGCAACAATTACATTTTCACTAGCCAGGACTTCACAACACCATTAATTATCATGGCTATACATCAAATTTAAATCAACAGCAAAATGAACAGTCATGCACAAGCAAAAGAAAATGTAATCTCCCAGAACACCACAGGAGAAGTTAAAAGCAGCAGGTAATGGCATAAGACTGGTGAGTGATGCTGCTAACTATTTCTTCTAATGAGAAAGGAGTGAATGTTGGAGTCACTTCCACAGCAACAGTATCCTCTGACCGCATTCCTCTGGCAGTCCTTTCCCCAGCTCCCTACTAAAAACGTCAGATGGTAAAACAGTAAGGCAGCTGTTAGCTTCCATCAACAAAAAGTGCAGCTCCATACATTTCCAGTTTAGTCACACTCTGCTAGGACAGATGGAGTAGCCAATGCACTTCACCGGTTGGGGGCTGCAGCAGCAGATTTGGTGTTTTGTTTGGCTTTTGCTTTTTAAATAAAAAATAATTATTAAGTTTTGCTCTCCAACATAGCTGCTTGCTTCAGCCTTCAGAGGACCCCAAAGCCACAAACCATCCCCAAGGGAACTGAACAGGTCCTCTGGCTGAATTTTCCAAGTCTCAGATATCTCTCTTGCGATCCCATCCTAATTCCAAGCCTCCTTCCCTGTGTCTGAGCATGACACTACTGCAGAGAACTGTGGGCTAATTCCACTAGTTGTCATGACTTCACTGAAGGGTCAAAACAGTGATATCAGTAAGTAACTACGTTGAATCACATTCAGGCATAGCCAAAATGAAAATAAAGAACATTACAGAAATATTAAAAAAAGGAAACAAAAACAAAACAGAACAAAAAAAACACAAAAAAAATTGTGATTATAAATTTGAATAAGGGAATTGAAACTATTATATCTTGTGAGTTTACACGAAAATGATACTAGTCTTACCTTTCCTAATTCCAATCAAGTTAGAAAGTGAACAAAAAGAATGGCTAACCCAATATTCAACAGCATGACCAGGACAATCATGACTGAATTAGGACCCTGAAAATAAAACAAAATAAATATTACCTTTAAATGTAAAAAAAAATCTCTCAAGGATAAAGTTAGCCCATTAAGTGAATTACCAATTAACTCAATTCTATAACTTAAAATGCAACCAGTCGTCAAAATTGTAAAAAAAAAAAAAAGTTTAAAATGACAATGCTGTATCTCAGTTGAGCATATTTCTAATGTTAGAGATTGTTCTATAAGTGATAACACAACTTTATTTACCTAGCTCCTAACATGAAGATCAGTCCTTATAAATATAGAACCTTTACCTGAGATGGCATTCACTATTCCTGTGGATTTCAGCTACTGAATTCAGTTTAGGAAGATTTGAGGAAGATTTGTTTTCTCATGAATGTAGGTAGGTTAAGTAAAAGCTACAAAGGTTTTTTTTTTTCTGACATGAGGTCCATAAACTCACTTTTAAAAAATCTGTATAATTACTTCAATGTTATTGGTCTTCTTTGTATTCCTATGAAATGTTTTATGCATTTAAAAACATTATTCTGAGTGTACAGCCTTTGCTAGACTGTAAAGGGGTTCATGACACAAAAAAAGTTAAGAATCCCTGCTTTATACCAAAATATTTAAATAACAAGAATTTAGAGAAAGCTAAAATGAAATTCCATTTCTCTTACCTTTTTGTTTACCACCCCCTTTAAAAGTAAATATACATACATATGTACATACACATACACATGGGAAATAATACTTTTTACATACATTTTCTCAAGTCCATATCCCCCAGGCCAGTTTGACAGGTGCTATAATTTAAAAATACATGATAGGAAACTAGAACAACATGGAACACACTGCCTATTAGACTTATGAATAGGAGAAGAATTTATGAATAAATAAGAAATAGCACTGTGAGATAGAAAATGGACAATTTTGACTACATTAAAGTTTTTTTGTGCAAATAAGATCAAGGTAGCCAAGATTAGAAGGAAAATAGAAAATCTGGGGAAAAAACTTTTATAAAAAGTTCCTCAAATAAAGATCTCATACCTCAAATATATATTTGTCAAATATACATTTGTCAAATTATAAGAATATGAACCATTCCCGAACTGATAAGCGGTCAAAGAATATGAATAGGCAGTTTTTTGATGATGTAACTAAAGCTATAATCATATGAAAAATGCTCTAAATCATTGTTGTTGTTGTTTTTTTGCTTTTTGTAGGGCAATTGGGGTTAAATGACTTGCCCAAGGTCACACGGCTAGTTTTTGTGTTAAGTGTCTGAGGCCGGATTTGAACTCAGGTCCTCCTGACTCCAGGGCCGGTGTTCTAGTCACTGTGCCACCTAGCCGCCCTCCTAAATCATTGTTGATTAGAGAAATGCAAATTAAAACAACTCTGAGATATCATTTTATACCTATAAGACTGGCCAAAATCATAGAAAGGGAAAATGATAAGTGCTGGAGGGGATATGGGAAAATTGGAACATTTATACATTATTGGTGGAACAATGAACTGATCCAACCATTTTGGAGAGCAATTTGGAATTATGCCCAAAGAGATATTAAACTGTGTATACTCTTCAACCCAGCAGTACCTAGGTATTAGGTCTGTTTCCCAAGGTATTCTCAAATATTTATAGCCGCTCTTTTTGTGGTGGCAAAGAACTGGAAATTGAGGAGATGCCCATCAACTGGGGAATGGCTGAACAAGTTGTGGCATACAATTGATGGAATACTATTGTGCTATAAGAAATAACGAGCAAACTGATTTTAGAAAAACATGAAAAGAATTATATTAAATAATGAATGAAATGAACAGAACCAAGAGAATATTGTATACAGGAAAACCAATATGGTTCAAAAAATAATTGTGAAAAATCAAGTTATTCTGAGTACTACAAATACTGAAATGAACTATAAAAGATCTATGAAGGGAGCTGCTATCTACTCCAAAGAAATAAGTAATAAACAGAAGTATGCATAGTATAATTTTGCACATATTTACAAATCAATGTTAAATGGCGGCCTTCTCTAGTGCAGGGTGAGGAGGGAAGGAGACATTTCAGAATTTAAAATGTAAGAAAATAAATAAATTAAACTAAATTTAAAAAATTCCTTAGAATTTTGTAATAATGGATCAGAATTAAACTACTCATCTTTAGAATTAATTTCATTGCTGCAATTCTCATTGCCCACTCTCATATCCAAAACACACTCTAAAACCCAACATATCATCATGCTCAATGATTTTTCAAGGCAGTTCCCTTTTTAACATAAACCCATACCAGCATCTACTCTCACCCAACAAGACTATTTACATGGACTGCCCTAATTACTTTGCTGATTTGATTTTTGTTGTTGTTCTTACATCCTGTCTGACTCTTCATGACCCCATTTGGGATTTTTTTTGACAAAGATACCGGAGATGTTTGTTTTTTCTTTTTCCAGCTCAATTTATGGATGAACAGACTGAGCAAATCAGGGTTAAATGACTTCTCCAGGGTCACACAACTATTAAGTGTCTGGGTCCAGATTTGTCTTCCTGACTCCAAGTCCTGGCATTTTATTACTGTGGCACTTATCTGCCCTGAGGATTTGATTACAAATTCTGTTTAATAAAACGTCTCACATAATCATTCTCTTCACCAGATATGGTCCAATTAGGAATCAGTCTTTTCTATTAGCTATACTTTCACTCCCATTCTTGTTACTCCCCACATTCTGGTCTTGGAAGATTGGTTGGAATACTTTTTGATCCTCAGTTATTTCTAGACTCTTCCACCATTACTCAACAAACTCTTCTCCTTTATATTAAAGTTTTTCTTTGTATCAAAATTTCCTACCCTATTCAAGTCATGATATATGTTATCTACTGGCCCCCAGGTCATTTCCCTCTCCTGTCTTATTAAAGAAATTATTGCTTAGTTCACTATCTTCTTCTCCTCTACAATTACCTTCAATATCCATATTGATGCTCCCTCAAACTTCCTAACTTCCTAATCCCTCAATTTCAAAATCTACAACCCACTCAACTCCACCTTAGCCATACACAGGGATAGTCATATCCTGGATTTATCATTACCCATAAGTGTTCCAGTTCTGTCATTAAAAACTCTGACATTCCTTTATTTGACCATAACTTCCTATCATTCCACCTGTCCTACCCAAACCTTTTCCTTGACCTCACTGGGAATGTTAATCCTATTCCTCAGTACTTTCTCAACCCATTACCACCTCTGCTCTGATTTTACTTTCCTTCCTTCCCAATCTTCACCCTATAGTTAAGCAACATAATTTGATACACTGCCATCAATTTGAATCCCTTGCCCCTTTGCTCTTGATAAACTCAAGCCTTGAATTATTCCCACCATGCTCCTCCTTTGCACCTAACTCATGTGCTGAACAGAACTGGGGGAAATAACAGAGCCAAGCTGACTGTGTATACTATAAACTCATTTCTCCCAGTCTCACTCCTTTCAGAAGCTATTCTAAACCTGCTCTTCTTTGCTCAAGTGTCCCATCCCCACCCTCTTTCTCCCCCTTTCTCAGCTGAGTTTACCTCTTACTTGATTTAGCAAACTGAGGCCATTCAACATGTACTCAGTCTTCTATAGTTCTCAACAATTCAGAGGTGTTAAACTCAAATAGAAATGGATCCCTGGAAACTACATAGTGACTTAGAAAACAACAAATCAACATCATATTACATGTATTTTAATTTATTTTGTTAAGCATTTCCCAATTACATTTTAATCTGGTTTGGGCTGCACTTGGTTGTTTTACTACAGCTAAGTCTGACACCTCTGCCTATACTTCAAAATCCCTTGACTCATCTTTCCTTTTCTCTTCCTTTCTCATTTTATGTAAGTCTGATAATAAGGTAGCTCTTCTCCTGGCCAAGGCAAACTCCAAGATACGTCCTTGACCTCATGCTCTTCTGTTTTCTCCAGCAGATTGCATCCCTTTTTAATCTTCAGTTTCTCCCAATCTAGTGCATCTTTTCCTATTGCCTTCAACTATGCCCAAGTCTGCCCCATCCTTAAAAAAAAAACTTCAATAGAACCTGTTCCTCTCAAGTTGTCATTCAATATCTTGCCTCCCTTTCTAAGGACCCCTCGAAAAAGGTATCTATGCTTGCTGCTTTCATTTTCTTTCCTTTCCCTCAACTCTTTGCAATCTTACTTCCATTCTCACTCAACTGAAACTACTCTTTCTTAATTATCAATGATTTCTTAATTTCCAGATCACACGTTCTCTTTTCAGTCCAATCTAACTGACCTTTCTGCTACATTTGACAATCCTGACTGTCCTGTCTTCCTGGACACTCCCTCTTCTCTGGGTACTTGTGACACTACTTTCTCTAGATTCTTCTCTTAACTATCTGACCACTCCCTCTTAGTATCCTTTGCTGGCTCATTATTAATATCACACCCTCTAACACTGGGTGTTCACTCAGGCTGTCTTGGGTCCTCTTTGGTCATCTAATCACTTCCTATGGGTTAAATTATCTTCTCTATCCAGATGACTTTCACATCTAAATATCCAGTTCCCCTCTCTCCTTTGAGATTCAATTCCACATCATTAACAGCCATTAGATATTTCAAACTGGAAGTATAAGACATCTCAAATTCAACATGTCCCAAAGAGAATTTATTCAGTTCCCCTCCTCCCATCCAATCCTTTCCCAAAGGTCACTATTTCTATAGAAAGCCCTCACCATTCTTGTAGCCTCTCAGGCTCATCATCTCTGTGTTATCCTCATCTACTTACTCTGTCTCACCCCACATATTCAGTCACTGTTTCCAAACCTTGATGATTCCAGGACTTCTCTTGTACATAACCCCTTTTCTCTATTCATGCAGCCACCACCTTAATTCAAGATGTCATCATTTTTCACCCAGATAATTGCAAGTTTTCTAATTATGTCCCTACCTCAAATTGCTTCCCACTATAATCCATTTTCTACCTGTCAGTCAAAGTGATTCTCCTTAACCGAGTCTCCCCAGCTCAAATAATCCCAGTGGCTTCTATTGCTTCTTGTTCTCTTTCTCCAAGACAGCTCAAACATCACCCTCTCCATATCGACATTTCTTCAGATTCCTGCTCTACTTCCCCTAACCATTACTGCCTTTCTTTCCGCATGCCCTTATCCTTATCTATTTTGTAATTATTCTTCATATACTTACATATGTACCTAATGCTTACTCATTAGAATGCAATCACCTTGTGAATAGGGGTTATTTATTCATTCTTTGTATTTCTATTTCTATTGTTAACTTTCTGGCTGGTCTATAGTAGGTGATTTATAAATGCTGATTAGATGGTTAATAACCTTGTATTTATGGAGCTTTACACTTACATTTTGTTTTAAAACTATGTCTTATGTCTTCACATCAGTCATTTCCCACTCCTTTCTTAAAGTGAACACTTTCTTTGGATAAAGAGAAATAATTAAGTAACAATATGTGATGCAGAAATCTTGTCTGACCACAGGCATGGCATTTTGGAAGCCCTCTATTTCAGCACTGGGAGGGAGGAGGTAGGTTTCATGACTTCATCTTCAGGATCTTTTTTTCTGTTTCTCAGAGTTCAACTTCCTTTTCACATACACTACTGGCATCACTGCCACTGATGCTTCTCTATTGGTTCATACAAATTTTTAATGCTTTTTTCAAGGATATTTCATACCCCTTTATCTCAATTTGACCCTCACAACAGGATGGAAATAACCTTCCTTCTTTTACAGATGAGGAAACTTGTTGTAGTAGAACAGTGTTTGAATAGAATGTAAATTAACACTAACTAAACAGCAAATTTTATCAGGAAAATTTTTCCAAAGTATCCCCAGCCCCCTAAGGAAGTTTTGATAAAGAGAAATTCTTTCAGGCTAAGGAGAATAGACGATTATAAGATAGAAAATGAGCTTGGCAAGATCAGGAAGAAGAAATGGAAATGGGGCAGGTCCTGAGCTGGCATCTAGTAGCAAGAACAAAGATACTTATAGAAGATGATACTGTAAGGATAGATTTTAATTTACATAAAATTAGACTGCAACAAAGCAATTTTAGTATGCTGCCAAGTTCTTAAAAATTCACACTCTTATCTGTATAATGTAGTCTCCTTAGGACCATGGGAAAAATAAGATGTGTTGATAATAACTAATTAACTCTTCTCACATAGAATTTCAAAGGTGGTTTCCAACTAGTACAAAAAGAGCCCTGACTCATGTTAATGCTAATTATATGTTCCATGTTATTAATAAATGAACAAATGAAATCTTCAGGTGATCTTAAGTTTGGACTCTGACATCATTCACTATACAGACTAATTAGATGCTGTATTTCAATTTACTCCAATTATCAGTCTGTCAATGAGTTATGTTATGTTGCAAAGTATTTCAGTCCTTTCAGGATACTGGAATTCATACATTACTTCTGAAGTGAAATACATGAAACCTCAGCCTATACCAACAGCACTGGGTAGAACATACCACATTCCATGCACCATGGCGGCACTAAGGACTGTGCTAGAATATGATAAGTATCCTCTATAGAAGAAGAGCTGCCATTTTTGTAGCCTTTTAAGGCTTGCAAAGCACTTTACATACTTCATTTGATTCTCACAATTACACCTTGTGAGGGACTGTAGGTACAGCCCCTATTTTATAAGATGAGGAAACAGAGGTTAAATGATATGCTTATGACACATCTAGTTAAGCTGCAGAAGTAGGATTTCAAGACAGATTCCTCCTTAGTCAAGTCCTCCAGCCTGTTTGTTTGCCACTATACCACACTGGCTCTATGATGTCACATTAAAATCCCAAATTCATTGTCCTTTCTTTTAATAACCTTGTGGAATTACCCAAGAACTTGTCAAAAAATATATAGTCTTGTGTAGTCTCTAGGGTATAAATCACACTTGCTAGCTAGTGTGAGAACTCATTGTGTTTTAGAGGGAAATCAAAGGAAATTAGATATAGTAGGGGTCTAATGATGTCATGTTGGACAAATCTTTTAATAACCACCAAGCCACAGTCTCTCCCATCTGTAAAATGGGGATAATAATCACTTATCTTGACTGCTCCACAGGGCTGTTCTAAGTCTCAACGATAAAACATATACATAGGCTCTTAATAAAACTCTAAAATCCTTGAAAAAAATGTGAGGTATTATTACTTTCGAGACACATCAGAGCAGCATCCCACTGTTCTGGTTTCCAGATTTAGTGAGCAAGTCTGCAAACCATCTTATAAATCCTTCCTTAAGTTATGAAATATATTACTGGTTAAGCTACTTTTTGGAATATTATCTGTAACTCTTTTTAAAGAAGTCTCAGTAAAGTTATTGTTGTTAAACTCAAGTAGCAGCTATATGAAGAAAAAAGGCTATTTTGTCACTTTTAGGTCTAGGCCACAGTGTTTTATAGACAGGTGCCAGTGGGTGACCCTTTCATTCTTCAAATATCTATGTTATGTGCAGGGAAAGGCGAAGTCCCAGAAATATGACTGTGGTGCCCAGTAGGAGCTTAACATAGCAAAATGAAAAATCAGCCTTTGCTTTTCAAGACTGATCAGGGCAGGTGCAATGAAAGATGTGGCAGCAGCATGAAGATTCAGTCTTGATTAGAACCAACATAATATCTTATATAACAAAATGTGGGCCAGTCAAAATATGGAATTAAATTTTAACTTTAAGGAAGTATAGTTTTATTTCATGAGTATTATTACTCCTATCTCCAATTAGGAAGAATTTTCCTTTGGAAAGAAATTCTGAATCTGACGTGACAAATAAAGGTAAGTGAATCAAAGATAATTAGAAATACATCTGGACAAAACATACATCCAAATTCTTCTTTGATATTCTAGGTTACTTAAGTGAGTCTGGTTGTTATCCTGCAAGTAAAATGAATTATTTTGAAACAGTCCCCTTTTTTGCCTGAAATAAACCTGAAGCCTCTCTCTAGAAATAATTATTAACAGATTATTCCAGGTTCAAGCCTGATTTGATTTGGGGATTATTTAGGGCTTACTTCAATTCAAAAGAAACTATGTATGACCCGAGGAAGAATTCTATTCAGGTAATACTCAAAAGTGTTCTGGAAGAAAATCAGAGTAATGGCTGGAAGAAACCAAGAAAAATCATGGGAAATTTTCAAAGATAATTGGTTAGTATACTCTACTGGAAAACATCTCAACTTGCTCTGAGACCATATCTTAAATCTGTTTCTACTGGCCCACAACAAAATCATGTCGAAAAATCTCATGAATTTGTGTCTCAAAAGGAAATGCACACTTATGGAATAAGGTTACATATGTGCAGTCACATGTTCATATAATACACAATTCTCGTGGGTAATCCCCAACTTCTCCCCCACTTCCTCAACACATACATTCCCCTAATAAACTGTGCTAACAATCAACCTATGTCCCAGATTTTCTGTGTCTAAGATATGAGAACTGTCTAGGATATTTAGAGAGAACCTAGGATCACCTTCCAGACAGATCAAGCATTACTGTAGAACTCAGGTATTCCTTAGGATTTTTCTGCAGAACCAGTACAATTACTGAAAATTATTGCTGAGTTCCATTTCACTTTGCTTTAGTCTTTCTTGTGTCTGGGAATAGTATTCAGTAGACCCACCATAAACACCAACTTCCTGATTTAAAAGTTTTGGTTTTTATTCTGTCTATTTTCCAAGTGTCAGGAGGAAAACAGACATTACTGAACTTGTTTGCTACGAAGATGTAGAGAGAACTGCAGCAAAACTGCATACAGTTTTTCCTTCTCAAATTTATGGTGAATATTGCTTTGTGCTATGCTTTCTAAGTCTTCTCTAAATATGATAGATAATTCTGATATCTCAGACACAGAAAATCTGAGAGACAGGTTGATTGTTAGCACACTTTATTAGGTGGACTGTATGTGTTGGTATTAAAACACACCAAGTAGTAGATTCTGATACTGAATAACTATTTAGAAGTAAAAAAAGTTATGAGGATGCAACTAGCAGCTCTTATTTTCAAAGATGATAACAAACATCACTTACAAAAAATCTTTATAGATAAAATATACTTGATCGAGGATTGTTGCCAATTGTTATTGGAATCAGGGAGCCTAATGGTGAGAAGAATTCTGTAACCAAGGTTTGGCATCAGGAATCCAAAACACAACCCTGAAATCTACTCATTGAGTAATACAATGATTTGGAGCAAGGAATGTGTTACAATATGGAGGGAGAATCTTTCAAAGTTAATGAGAGCTTTTCTTCATCTAAGATAGGTGTGCCTCTACCTTCTACAACCAGCAAAGTAATTTTACAGAAAGGACACTATGGATACCAGGAATATCATTTACTCGAATCTCACAGTAAATTATGGTAACAATAGAATTAGAACTCTTGTCTCCTGAGTCATAGACTATGTCTTATCAACACTATATAGGGCTTTTAAGTTTACAAAGGACTGTCAGCTGATAAACATTTTATCATGTACCTACTCTGTGCCATGCACTGTAAGCACATCATATCTCATTTGAGCCTTACCGGGACTCTGTGAGATAAGTACTATAACTATGATCCACATTTCACAGAAGAAGTGAGTCACTAAGAGGTTGAAGGATCTGACCACAGTGTCATAGCTCATGAGATCTGAACCTATCTTCCGGACTCCAAGTTTTTGTCTTTCATCTTTTATATTCTGTTGACTAAAATACACAGTCCATACTTATAGTCATTTATTCAAGTTCCCTAATTTGATATTATAAATCCCCTCTATAATATTTTCGATAAATGTTCATTCAACTTCTATTTGATTATGGCCATTGATAAAGAGCTCATCATTTAAGGGGTGCAATCCTTGTAACCTGTTCCATTTTAAGACAACTATTGTATTAAAATCTGCTTTCTCTAACCATTATTCTCTTTGATCATGGTTCTCTGTTAAATCACACAGTTGAATTAAAGCTTAACACCACTCTTTAAAAGGGCTATGAAATAGGAATGATTTTCACCCACGTATATACAAAGAAAAGGTACCTGAACAACACTGGTTCTAAGTTTTTTATGTGTATATTATTTAATACTCAGGAGGCCTTGAAGAATAATCTCTATATGGATTAACAAATACTGAAAAATAAATGACAGGTAAATTATGTTTAACAAATTTAATGACATTGTCAATGTATGCCATCCTATTGATGCCTCATTAGACACTCAATGTTCTAGCAAGTAATTTACTCTATTTCAGAATGACATTTTTGGAGAGAATACAGGTCATCTGGTTAATTTATTTTTAGTAATAAAAAAAACACCTATCTAGAGAAAACAAACTAGATTTATAACAATGGCAACTAATATGTCATAAATATTTGTAATACTCTTAGAAAAAAGAAGACCCAAGGGGACAGACTTCAACTATATTTTAATTTCAACTAATGAACTTCAACTATTTTATCATCATATCAAGGTTATAGTCAGAGTGTCCTTTTTGTCAGTTAAACTGTTCCAAATTTGAATTTAAAAAATGTCATTTTGAAATTGTTAAGCTAAATCTGAAATTCAGTTATTCCACCCACAAACATTTGGGTTGCTTTGTAATTGCTGGACAGATTTCGACTAATCACTGACTGCAGTTGTAGAGCCTATAAGTACTACTGAGTCTGGGAACACACTTTCTTCATTGTCCCTGTGTACTGTGAAGAGACAAGCTCCACAAGCCATGTAGGAGGATCAGTCACATGAAGATGAGAATTCAGAATGTGCTAGCAACACAATCATAGGGAATAACAACAGATCATGTGTTGACAAATATTAAGTTAGAAGCAGTGATAATAAATAAAACAGAAACAATATGTAACAAAGTCATCCAGGAAAACTTGGCTGTCTAAGAACATTCTAGAACAACATTTTCCTCGCATGGACAAAGTTCTTTTGTAAAATGCTGGAATTTTTTAGTCACCATTTAGGAAGCTGGTAGTGAGGAAAGGTGTTCTGGCTGCAAAGCTTTGTTCAAATTAAATTCAAAGAAGTACACATGAAGGCAACATTATACACAGGATAACACTAGTCATGTAAAATGTCTTCAGTTAAATGCCTGGTTCTAAAAGTCACATAACACTGAAGCAACCCCTCCACTCCCTCATATTTTGGTTTTGGGGAGTTAAGGGTGGTGGATTTATACTAGTGATTCCACTGACATAAAGAATTCTTGATGGGTTGATGTAGACCCAATGGAGCCCATCTGTAACTTAGAAACTCAGAGACTTGTCTGGGGGCACTGAAGTGAATTCCCTATACTCACACAGCTAATGTTAGATCTTCCCGACTATTCTGCTAACCTTCTAGCTCATTTTAGAGAGGAGGAAACTGAGGACTAAAGAGGTTCTATGTGTGCCTGTTTGTGTAAGGATGATGACTAGTTCTGGTACCAAAGAAAAGTCTTTGTCCTAACCTAGAATCATTAATTACTCCATGACAATCTGGCTTCTATCCTTGCCATTCTTCTCACAGTGCTCTATTCAAAGAAATGACCTCTTTTATACCAAATCTATGGCTTTCTCTGCTCATTATCCTTGACTGATTGAATGCATTTGACATTGTTGATCACCCTCTTATTTCCTGATACTTTTCCCCTTAATTGATTTTGTGATACAATATTCCCATATATCCTTTCCTACTATTCTTCAACATGGAGGTGGGGAGGTGAGAGAAGGAGCTTCTTTCCTAGGTCCTGTTCTCTTCCTAGCTGAACTCACTAACTTCCAAAGGTTTAAATCATTACATTTATGCTCATGACCCCTAAATCTTTACCTTTACTGGCAAGGTTTCCCCAGAGATCTATATCTATCTTTCCAACTGCCTCCTGGATATTTCTGCCTAAATGAATTGATAGCACTGCAAACTCAGTAAATCCCAAACTGAGCTCATTTTCTCCCAAACCTACCCTTCTTGCAACTTCAATATTTCTGCTGATATCACTTCCCAGTCATGCATCCTGGTAACTTTATAGTCATCTTTAACTTTTCCTTCTCTCCCTTAGTCTCCACATCCAATAAATTATCATGTTCTGTTTATTCTATCTCCCCCATCTCTCACACAATCATCTCTTTCTTCCCACCACCCCTGAAATGATCCTAGCTCAGGCAGACCTTCATCCCTTTTCCACTGCACCAGTCTTCCAAGAGATCTCCAAACTATCCTTCACATCACTTACTCCACAATCTTCCTCAAGATTGATCATATCAGTTTTCTACTTAAAAAAGAAACAAATTTTTAAAAATCCTTCAGTGGCTCCCTGTTACTTAGAGAATAAAGTATAAACTGATCCTAGAAGGTATAGCCCTCTACAGCTGACTTCCAATCTGCCTTTTCAGTACTTTCTTTGTGTACTTTCCAGAAAAATCAGCCAAAGCTTAGGGACTATTCCCATCTTTCTTTCTCCCTTCTTGGTCATTTTTTTCCCCACACTGCCCTTTAGAACAAATCCCTTAGTAACCTCCTATCTGTCTGAAGTTCCCTTTTTTCCAAGATCAAACCTAGACAACATTTTCTTCTCAGAAGTTTTTTCTGGGAACCGCAGAAGAAAGTCATCTCTCCCTCCTCAAATTTCTCAAAGTATACTGTTCTTCTGTACTTACCAGACTCTCTCTAGTATCAAAGTTTTTAGTGCACATGCATTTTACTACCTACTAGATTTTAAGCCTCTGGAGAGCAGCTTCTGTATTGTCTCTTTTTCTCTTCTAAGCCCATCATAGTGTTTTGCAAACAGCAGCCCTGGAAGCAAGAGCTACAATTCCTTCCTAGCACTTAAAAAGTTGCTCCTATTGCTGGAAAACAATAAAAGTTAAAAAAAAAAGTGGACAGGTAACCATTAGTTTTCTGTGTTATTTTAACTTGATTGGAAAATGAATATTAGAAGATTTCTGAGCTGAAAATCCATGGAGATTCAAACTAACATGTTAAACTTTAGAAGCAATTCTGTGGACATTTATACCCTGGTTTAAGTAATTCAATAACCTCTTGGCTAATAATCATCCCACATTGCTAGCAGAAAGGAAACCCCCTAAGAGTACATATTAGGGAAGAGGGGGAAGCTTCCTATAAAACTCACCGAATTGTCTTCTTTTTCCAAAGAAGAACATGAATCGTTGTTTGCTGGATTCTTTGGTGTGGCAAGTTCAGACTTCTTCATTTTTGGCTCAGATTTGCTTTCTTTGGCAGCTAGTTTTGTCGTGGACTTAGGGGGACTTGACTTCTGATCTGGTTGCTTGGGCACCAGTGCCAAAGAAGACTGGCTCATACCTCTATCTTCCTCCTTGTCTTCTGGTAGTTGCTGTGGTGCATTCAGTTTCACATAATAGCCATGATACTGTGAATGCAACTCCCCATTGCCAGGGTGGAAGGAGGTATTGTGGCGGCCAGAGTACTTGGACTGAGGCAATGCTATTACCTCCTCCTTTGGGGATACCTTTGAAAGTAGGGGCTTGTTGACAACTGCTGTTACATGCTCATCGGCTATACCCTTGTTTTCTTGATTTAGTCTTGCTCCTGAGCTAGGGTTTTGCTTTTTCACTGGGGAGGAAGGCTGAGGAGAGTGGCTTGATTTTGGGCTTGGCTCAGGGGACCTGGGAGGAGTTGTGCCTTTCCGATAAAAATGAGGAGATTCCTTTGGTGAAGGTGGCTTTTCTGGAACTTTTTCTTCTGGGTTTTCTTTAGTTTCTATGCCTTCCTGAAATCTCTGTTTGATATAATCAGGACCTGCAAGAGATGACAATGGAAAAATGTGACTAAAATAGGATATGCCTTATTAATTGTGATGATAATTTCTTCTAGATTAAGTTAACTTATTCTACCTTTACATGTGAGACATAGATATATTTAGATAAGCTACACATTTTAATCTTAAAGTGGCTATATGTTTGGTATCCTGATACAGTAGACAGAAGGTTAGTTTTGGAGTTAGGAAGACTTGGGTTTGAGTCCTACCTCTACCACCTCTGTGTGGAAGGAAGGAAAACAAGTTATATTAAGCATGTACTATGTGTCAGATACTGTGTTAAGAGCTTTACAAATATTATCTCATTGGATTTTGTGAAGCACAATTATCTCTGTTTTATAGTTGAGGATATGGAGGCAAAAAGTGGTTAAAGTGACTTGCCCAGGAGATATAGCTAATAAATGTGAAGTCGGATTTGGTCTCAGATCTTCTTGACTCTAGGCCTGGTGTTCTATTCATTTTGCCACCAAGAATCTGGGTACCACTTAGTGCTGCAGGCAACTTTCTAAGAGTTTAAGTTACTTACAAGTTGCAGACCTACACCAATGGAAGAGGTTTCTATTGTCACAATTTCAAGTTCTTTGCTTAGATGACAAGTGTAGAGCCCTTATTAATACTTCCCTCACCCTCACTTTCCACCTCTTGCATATGAGTGAACACAGAAATAAAAAGCTTGAGAAGACCCAGATGACCTCTTCTTGTATTCACCAAAGGGATATTGGTAACAAAATTATGTTTCACACCAAATTCATCTATCCAATTCTGATTTATATGATAAAATCCAAACCTTATAAGGTATAGAATTCTTCATTTAAATATAGGACTATGCAAGGCACTCATTGTGTGATTTTAAATAATAATGTCAGAGAATCACAAGGCTGAAAGAAACATTAGAGATGGTTTTTAGAGCTACTTGGACAGGAGAGTCTTAAAATCTCTCTAATTAACCTGTTTCAATATTTACCATCAGAAAAACTTTTACCTAAGCAGATGTCCTGTGCCAAAATTTACTTACCTTCCCCCAAAGCAACAAAAACAATATGCACATATTAAAACACAGAGATTGTTTTTGGACTCATAATCTTATTAAATTGAATTAGCAAGTTGGTAATAACATAACAAACTACCTGTGGCATGCTGTGTTCTCATCAGTTGTGATTTGGAGTCGTATCTCTTTGGTGGGCTTCTCTTAGAGTGGCAAGTTAGGAAACAGGTTGAGCAGTGGGATGAATGTGTGCAATGAAAGTTTGGAGAATTATTCCTGTGGTCTGGAAGAGAAGTCTAGAACTAGGTCCAAGTATTACAGAACAAATCCTTTTATTAAAGGGATCTGTTCTGTGAAGTTTGGATTCAGTCAAAAGGCCACACGAGGACCTACAGGGTCACATGTGGCCTCAAGGCTGCAGGTTCCCCATCCCTGAAGTATGAAATCTCCATTAACAAGAACGAACATTTATATAGTTAGTAGTTTGAGATTTACAAAGTACATTACATACTTTCTTTCATTTGATCCTCAAAATAATCCCATGAAGTAGGTACTACAGGTATAGATGGGGACACAGGCTCAGAGATATTAAATGACTTGCTTACAGTAACATAGCTACTCACTGACCACCACTCTTTCCATTACACCACTTTGCTTCAAAAGGAAAATGCTAGCAATCGGTGTAGACTTTGTGATTTTCTGTTAGATAACCTTTTTACTCTAAAATCTAACAAAGTGATGTTCACGGGCCTTCTGTGTCTACCACACTCCTGTCTCAGACACTTACCAGCTGAGCAAGTAATTTAACCTCTAAGCCACAGTTTCCATATCTGTAAAATGGGGGGGTGGGTGGGTGGGTGTCTAGACTCAATGGCCTCTAAAGACCCTCCCAGCTCTAAATCTATAGTAGTATCATAATTGTTTTACATCCTTTCTTCTCACCTGTACATTATTTTCTCTTAGCAACCTCCCCTTCTCATATGTGCACCTTCCCTTAGGTCACTACAGCTCAGTTCAGTAGGAGCAGTCAAACATCAGGGCAGGAGGTGGTGATTGCCTCTCCTAGGCACAGAAAGTTAACTGTTACTGTCCAATTTCTTTCTAAGTCACTTTTGTCTCCTCCGGAGATGTGCCCACTGACACCACTCACCTCCAAATATATACACTAAAGGTTCCGTACAAAGGCTTTACAGTGATTGGTTTCATTCCACAAAATCGTGTTTGCCATACGTTACCCCAGTAGTGCTCAGAGGAATGTGGGTCTGGAGCTGGGGACATGTGTAATACCAAAACAGCCATGTAATTCCTATAGGCCCTATACAGTATAGGATAATATTCTATCTCAGAGATTAGATATTTTTAAGATCTGTCATTAGATATCTTTAAAGCCTGTCAAAGAACTTTTTCCTTAGGTTTGTTGAGTTAACATCGCTAGGCTAACCCACTCTCAGTTCTTCTGATTTGAGGACCAGATGGCTCAGCAATTTTCACAACATGCTAGGAACTTATTTTGCCATTTAAAATGTATTATGAACTGGAATTGTTGTCAAAACTTGATGAGCAATGGTTAAAAAAAAAACTCTGGTATTTGTGTCTGAGATCCTTCAGCAAGGAATAGGTATAAATATTCATGAAACAAAAGTGGAGGCGCATCAGTATGGAAATTTAACAAGGCAGCAGAAATCATAGAAGACATCAAGCATTTCTGTTTCTAAATTATTCCTACAGGATTGCATCATATAGAAGGGATTCAAATCACAGAACAAATAAACATTTAACCTACTAATAAGGATTGTGTTCCCCAATGGGCAGGAGTTGAAAACTGCATCAATAAAGAATATTAGAGAATAATGTGGCCATAATGTAAAGCCAATCAGCAGTAGATTCCTGAGAGAATGCTACTGTGAACAGCTTTTAAGATTCGGATTACACAGTATTAGTGAACACTCTGTTTATTCCATTACAAAATCAAGATTCAGTACAATATTCACAGTATCAACATTTCACAATATTATATACAATATTTAGAACAAGGAAAGTCTCAATATTATATCTTATTACAGAAAGGAACAAGGAACAAGAGAAGAATCAGCTGGTTTCCCTAAGGGAGAAAGCAGCTTCACATTTAAAGATTTAATCATTCAATCAATCAATTCACCTGGTTTCCCTAAGAGGGGAAACAGCTTAACTTCACATTTTAAGATTCAATCAATCAGTTAACAAAAGGAATGACCTAGTTTCCCTAAGAGGGAGTTGATTCAATCAACAATTCACAATATGCTGATCTTCAACTCA
>CM053594.1:218820823-218846261 GCA_028646575.1 Pseudocheirus occidentalis
AGTGATCAGGGAGTGTGCAAAGAGAGAGAATATTGGAAAGTTGATTCAGTGGGTATATGGGGGACTATTTGTAAATTGGCAGTAAAATGTGCATTCATAATACAAATAAATTAAGTAAAGTTAAATATATGGGGGGGGTAATGGAAAAGTGAATCAATTTGTGACTGCAGGGAATGTCTTTGAGGATGAGAGTGAATGAGCTTGTATGTAGCAGAGCAAGGGCAGAGCTGAGGTTAATAAGGTCATATATAGTGGTGGAAAGGAACCTCAGATTATCTAGTTAAACATCCCTCATTTTGTTCAGTTGTTTTTCAGTCATATCTGACTCTTTGTGACCCCATTTGAGATTTTCTTGGTAAAGGTACTGGAGTGGTTTTCCATTTCCTTCTCCAGCTCATTTTACAGATGAGGAAAGGGAGGCAAAGGGTGTTGAGTGACTTGCCCAGGGTCACACAGCTAGTTAGTGTCAGAGGCCAGATTTGAACTTGAAGACTCATCTTCTTGAGTGAAAGCTGCCCAGTCCCTCATTTTATGAATGAAGAAACTCACCCAAAGAGGTGAAGTATCTTTGCCAAGATTATAGCAGGGATAAGAGTTGAACCCAGACTATGCATTAACACCATAAATGTGATATATTTATATTTTATTTATATTGCCCTTAAAAGTTACAAAGGGTTTTATGTATGTTATTTCATTTGGACCTTATAACAAGGTTATAAGGTAGGTACTACAGGTATTATCTCTGTTTCAGAGATGATGAAACTGAGGTACAGTAGAATCAAACAACTCACCCATGGTCATGTAGCAGTAAAATCAGTCAGGATTTTAGCCCAGGTCTTCTCAACTCCAAGTCCAGGACTAAGGTAATATTATATCATGCTCTTTCTCAAAATACTCACTTAAAGAGTACACTCGTTATATGGGAAGGTGCTCATTCAGGAGACCTCATTAGAACATTTAAACACTAATTCCTTTTAAAATGCATTCATTCAGCTTCTGAACTATTTGGCCACCTCTGGTGATATTGTTTCAAGGTATAACAACAAAACAGAATTATGGAAGCTGTATTGGAAAAGATATTTTGGATTCAGTTTGTTTTTTAAAAACTAGGACTGCATATTTTGACCTTCCAGTAACAGATTTGCTGCTACTTAGTAACTTTTAGTAAGCCTGGTGCAATTGATTGCACATTCTACTAACTTGCCTTCCCAAAATGCCATTTTAACATCTGGCCTAAAAGTAATTGCAGAAAGAAGGCACAGTTTTAAGTAAAAATGTTTCAAGATGAAAAAACAGGAACCTTCTTCAAGTTCATTATTAATCTATATTACTGTGCTAACTATAACCCAACTGTCCATAAACTCTTATATTAACCCAACATGAAACTTAAGCTGTTGGGACAACTTTCATTTGTTGTATTATAAAACATTTGTACACACAAAAACATTTGCATGTTCTAAGACAAAAGCTGAATGAAAAGCAAAACTAAATTTTAAAATCTTTTTTGCTCCAAAGTTTCTATAACTTGCTGAACTGGAATCAAAGCAATTAAAGAATATTCTGCTATCAGTTTTCAAGTTTGCTGTTGAATATTAAAGCATGCATAAAACATGATGAATAAAACAGTACTTAACAGATGCCTTGAAAAAAAATCCCTTTTAACAGAGAATAGTAACAACATGGTGATAGGACTTTAATCTGATGGGTCATTTAATCATGAAACAGCCTTTAAATGTGGAGTGGCTGACTAATTGGGTATTCATACTTAAAGTTACTTGATTAAAGGACTACTGATGTCATTAAATGCTTTACACACACACACACACACACACACACACACACACACACACACACACAAAGATGGTAGAAGTATTGGTCTGTTTCTTGAAACATTTCCTGTTTTTTCTGCACTTCAAAGATCAGTCATTACGCAGCAATATATGGCACCATTTTGATGGTGAAAGCACCGAGTTAATAATATTAAAGAGAAGCCAGCTAGAAAGGCTATTCAGAACCTTTCCAGAGATGGAAAGAAATAAATTCTGATAGCGTAGCAGCCGTCATTTTTATCTTTCCTTTTGGAAGACAGTAGCAGTGTCTGTGAATCTGGGTGATTTTACTCAGTGTTCCAAGTTAAAGAAGGACCCAGGTGGATACCACTTGCCTCACCTAATATGTTATCTTCTGGTGAAACAGGTTCTTCAGAAGGCTTGCCTACGGCACAGCTGGTCCAACCACACTAAGCTCTGGTTAAAGCTGCCAACCCTATTTTTCTGAAGGGCAGCAGCAACAGCAAAGATTTTCTTATGAGATTACTATGACATCCTAAAAAGAAATGGTTCATGATGGAACAAATTTATATATGCACTTAGTATGGAAAGGAACTCCAGTCTTCTGACTTATTATTCTTATAATTATGTAATAACATCTTTATTTTTGCCAAGATCTTAGGCCCTAAGGTTGTAGAATGAAGAAAATATTTTATCAAAGATACCCCAAAACTGGGGTAGCCTAAAATGCACTAAAACCTTATTTTGGAGGAATCTTATATAAACTAGTATTAGGAAGATGGATGTGCTCTTCTAATTTGACTATTTTTTTAGTATTCCTTCAAAGGCTATTAGCTATCTAAGCTAGGGAGCAGAAGAGCTGAACTTGTATATTCTTGTTGTTAGTTTATTTTTTAGTGAAAGGTTTAAAAATTATTTGCCTCAGTGATTCAATCTCTTCAGATCATGAACTTGTATCTGGAGTCTGTATGTGTCTGGTGCAAGATTTCTGGTATGATCTGAAAGATCTGGTGGGATTGACAATGGTGCCCTAGTGTGCTGGGGGTGGGGCACAGCAATGGTGAAGGATGGGTTGCTCCAAACTTGGGTGACTTGGTCCCTACTCTTTGATGGTACAGGAATTATGGAATTTATAGCACAGATTCTAGGTACAGGATGAATATGGAGCCTCTGAAGACCTAGAAGGATTGGTCATCTGGATCACCCAAGAAAGGCAGTCAGGGGATAAGAGCATAACCTTCACTGTTACCTGGCTATTGTGAAGTATAATTGAAAAAGTTCACTGCTGAATTAGTAAAAGTGAAATTAAGGGAAGTCAAGTTAGTTTGGAGTATGCAGAAGACAGAACCAAGTGATGGGCTTTCTATGGTTAAGAGGAAGATGGCAGAAGCCCTCTTCCCCTGGGAAGGGTTGATTGGTTAGGATGGAGAGTGATGTAGATGACAACCACTCTGAAGTTTCATAGATCCTGGAATCTCAGGAGTTAGAAGGTGTCATAGAGGTCATCCTGACTATCTTGAACAAATGGACATACCCACTAAGCGGTCATCTAGCCTTTGTCTGCATGTCTTCTACTAATCTTAATCTACCTCTTTGCAATTCCTACTCACAGTGTATAGCCTGAAAACAGATTAAGTCTACTTCTGTCTTCATATGATAGCCCTTAAAATTCTTTAAGACAAATAGTCTCTGAGGATTGTTATAGCTAAACACCTTATCACTGGTGATGGGCCCTCAATGATGTTCTGAGACTGGTCCTTCGAAGGCAAGCATGTCAGTCACTAGGCCTTATACTTGAAGTCCTTTTAGTCTGGTAGGAAAAAACAAAAACTAATGTTCTGCTGGCATACCAGCTGAAGTATCAGAGTAGAACTTTTGTGGTAATTCTATGTCCATAAATATAGATAGTGAAACTTTAACATAGGCATCCCTCCTCCTTCTGTTCCCCCACCTCCAATTTCCCTTACAATATAATTCAATAGACAATTTATTTTTTGATTATTATTTGAAAGAAATTTGTGATTTTGTTTATATAATCAGCTTCCAGTGAGGTCACTCCATCTCTCAATATCAGCACCTGCAATATTATCTTAAGAGTTGCCTGAGGTAGGGGTGGCTAGGTGGTGCAGTGAATAGAGTACCGGCCCTGGAGTCCAGAGGACCTGAATTCAAATCCAGCCTCAGACACTTAACACAAAAACTAGCTGTGTGACCTTGGGCAAGTCATTTAACCCCAACTGCCCTCCAAAAAAGCAAAAAAAAAAAAGAGTTGCCTGAGGTGCTATAAGATTAGGTAACTTGAAAAAAAGCCACCCAGCCAGAGCATGTCAGAGGTGGCTGAGAGACAACTCTTCTTGGCTTTAAGACTGGTTACCACATTTGTCATATTGAGAACACAAATAAAAATTTAGATAAAGAAGCTGCTATATTTAGAAATAGTCCATTGTGAATTATTTCTCTAATTCACAGAATGACTTAATGGAATCCCTTGAATATCACAAAATACAAAGAAAAAACAACAACTCAACAACTCCAAACCAAAAAACACCCAGTGAGCTAGTACTGCTTTACAAAACACTAAGAAAACCAAAACACCTAATAGGGCATGTGAAACTTTCAACATTTAATAGCTAATTATTTTGTTGGCAAATGGTCATAATGGGCCAAGACACTTCCCCAATATTTTAACAGACTTAAGTGGTTATGATTTTAGAACTTTTCCACATTCAAGTTCTAAAAATCTTAAAAACAAAACAAAACAACTCTTTGGGTGTTTCATTCATGAAAAACCAAAGAGGATAAATACTATAGACATGCTTGGAGATGGGAGTAATCTGGACAAATTTTACAGTTAGAGTTTTGGAAGGAGAGTCAAGAAATGTTTGGCAGAGGGAGATAATAGCCATTATTCCAGAAGACACCTCTAAGAATGACACAGAATGGTTAAGAGGTTGGAAAAAACCAACTGTATGGCGTGGAGGTAGGGGTTGAGGGGACTGGAAAAAAAAATAGGATTTCTTGGCTAGAACAAAAGCTGTGAACTGTATCTATTTGAAATAAAGGTCCTCCTTAAATAAGGGTTAGTATTAAGTTTTGAATAATAGGATCACAGGATCATGGAAGGAACTTTAAAGGCCATATACTCTGTCCCCTCATTTTGCAGATGAAGGGACTAAGGGTCAGAACGAGGGAAAGCGACTTGTGCAAAGTTATGCAAGTAGCAAGTTGCTGAGACAGAATTTGAACCCAGATCCTCTGACTCCAAAATTAGTGCTCTTTCCACTGCACTACATTGGAAAAATAATCCCTTTGATGGTATACTTCATTCCTCTGCTTGAAGACTGCTAATGAGAGGGCACTTACTATTTTTTTGGGGGGCAACTCATTTCTCTTAATAATCTAAGTCTGAATTTACCAGTTCCTTCCAATGCTCCAAGAAGAACAAGTCTGATCTATCTTCCATGTGACAGCTTTTGATATACTTGACAACAGCTATTACAGCATTCGAGATTTGGAAGGATTCTTAGCAGCCATCCAGTCTCACTGACGCACCAAAGGAAATGCCACCAGAACACACTGAAGCATGGTGGTCTAACCTCTGCTTGAAAATCTCCAGGACATGAAAATCTACAACCTGTTCAGATAGCTTATTCCATTTTTGGATAACTGTCAGGAATTTTTTTTTTTCTGCTGTCAAACCTAAATAGGCCCCTTTTAAATTTCTACCCATGGCTCCCAATTCTGGTCTTTGTGACTAAACAGAACAAGACTCAACTTTCTTCCATATGGCAGCCTTTCAAATACTTGAAGATAATTACTTTGACCTCCCTGACACAATTCTTCAGAATAAACACTCCCAGTTTCTTCAGATGATCCTTATATGATATGAACTGGTGGTCTTTCACCATTCTGATAGCTACCTGCTGGACACCTTCAAGCTTATCAGTGGAGAAGCTATAATGCCCAGAAATGAACACAGTACTTCAAATAAAGCAGAGTTACCACAGGGCCAACCATCATCCCTATATTCCTGGAAGGTATATCCCTCTAAATGCAGGTTTTTGGCTACCACATTACATTACTCACTCATATCGAGCTTATAAGTCCACTAAATTTCTCAGATTTTTTTTTCAGAATAACTGCTATTTAACCATGCTTCTGATATCTTGTACTTGGAAAGTTGATTTTTTTTAAACATCCAAAAGGTTTTACTAATGAATTCAATCTTATTAGATCAGCCCAGTATTCTAGTTTGTCAAGATCTAGCACCATCTAGTTATGAATCCTTCTAATTTTATTCTTATCTATTCCATATCTTCTTTAGAACAACAGCACAAGATATTTTATCATTTTGCTAAAACCCAGGTGACAATAACTAGCATTTATGTAGGACTTTAGAACTTGCAAAGCAATCTACAAATCGTATATCATTTAATATTTTACAATTGAAGAAACTGAGGTAGAAAGAGGTTAAGTGATTTGCTCAGGATCATGTAGTCTCAGAGATAAATGATATTCCAGGATTCCTCTCAACTATTAGTTTAGCATGACTTGTTCTTGATGAAGGTCTTTGTAACAGATTCTTTCCCTTCTAGAACTTCTCTATCTCTTCAATGATCTTTTAGAAAATTTCCTGAGAACTGAAGTCAAGCCTTAGAGTTTGTAGACTCTGTTTCCTTTTTTAAAAAAATGAGATATTTGCCTTTCTCTGATTTTGTGGTACCTCTTCCATTTTCCATAATCTTTCAAATATCACTTACAATGGCTCAGGAGTTGCATCTCCTCCATGAGGGAGATCAGCCTACACTTGGAATGGTTACATAGATAACACAGCTACGGCAGAAGTATAAGCACTGCACACTTGATGCCAGTCACTGCACAATTTTCCCTACCCTTTTTGATGAGTGATATTTTTATCCTTTTAAAAAAAATCACTTGTGGGTGTTTATAACTCAACCACAAGCATTTAGTTAAAACTTTTACAAAACTCCACTAACCATCTTTTTCTTAGTTTCCACAATTTCAACCTTTTTTTTATAGCCTTGCACCAACCTCCCATTTTTTTCACCAATTTTTCCCACATACCAAACAATTCTATCAATTTACTATACTCTCTCATTGCTCTTCTTGTCTTTCTTTCCTTCCTTTCTGCTTATCCTTCTTGACTATCTCTTCAGGTTCTACTCCCTAGTTTTCTTGTATTCTACTTAAATTTCTTATATTCCTCTTTATTGTCCTGTTTGTTTTCAACTTGGAAAAAGAATTTGGATCAGCCTTTGGGACTGGAGATTGTCCTCCTTCAAATTTTCCTCAGTATTTCCCAAATTTTTCCTTCTCAAATTCAACCTCTGATCTACCTCAACAATCCAAAATCATCTAAGTCTCTTCCATAGTTTCCTTCCACTTTTTATTTACTTATTTATGCTTTTCTCTTCTGACACAGAAGCCAGAATAGAACACTCAATACTTTCACTTCATTTAAGGTATAATATTTCCTTTGAAAAAAGAAGGCTGAATTTGGATGACAGTACTCAAGTTCAAATCCTAAGCTCTGACTTATTGACTGGGATGCTTTGGGCAAGCCACTAAACATCTCTGGGTCATCTATAAAATGGATGGGGGTTGGACAATATGAACTCTGTCATTTCCTGCTCAAGGTCTATGATCTCATGTAATGCATTGCTCAACTCTACTGACAATTGGCTCTTGAGGTGTCCTAAGTTTAGCAACAGGGAGATTAAAAATTATAAGGATTTTTCTCATCTGTAATGATACTGCTTTCCATATTTATGGACTTAAGTATGTAACTTATGATGCTTCCCCGTTTCTTCAGCTGAGAGAAAACTTAAAATAAAAAACACTCTATGGTTGTTATAATAACAAGTCCAATTCAGGTCCCTGAAAATACGGTTTTATTTCTAATACCCTCTAGACAACTTCTGTTCGGTTCTATTTTTTAAAATCTCATACTTTACACTACACTTTAACCTATAAGATATCCCAAGTTCTTAAGAGGTGGAAAGACTACAAAACATACTCAATTTATAGTTTATAAAACCCAATTATAAGTATATACATGTACATACATTCAGGATACTGTCAAAGAATGTAAGACAGAAAAAGAAGGGCTGGTCACGTGGTAAGAGTGAGCAATAGACAACCTGCACACTCCACTGGCATCTTCCATTAGAATATAAGCTCCTTGAGGGCACCAATTCTATCATTTCTGCCTTTGTATCACTCGTGCCTAGCACAGTGTCTGGTACATGGTAGGTATTTAATAAATGTTTGCTGAGTAAATGTGTGAATCTTTACGCTATCAAGAGAAAGAGAGGAAGACCCTCAGCACATTGATCCCCACCCCTTCAAGGTGAAATTATTGGAAAGACATAATGGGAAGAAACGGATGGGCTGTGATTTGTACTATACGCAACGCCCACATTGAAGAGATGACATCGTGTGTGTGTGTGTGTGTGTGTGTGTGTGTGTGTGTGTGTGTACACATAGGCTATATCTTTCCTTGACTTTTCTTGAAACAGAATAAATTCAGTTATTCCCTTTAAACTGCCATCATGACTGAAAATACATCATATAAATGCCGGCTGCCTCTGTAACAAATAACCGACACGTTGCAATGGTGTAGGATTGGGTGTGTTTTATAGCATTCTTTGTGATTATACAGCAATTATTCTCCCAGAGCACAATACAGTCATCTTGTTGTGTACCCAGGTACAACTAACGTGCTTAGACAAAAGAATACGAAAGAAAACAGCACAAATAGAGAATTTCCTTATTCTAAGTTTGAAAGCTGTGAAAGATAAAAATAAGCTATGACTGAAGGCCCTCCTTTCCTCTGCCCAGGGCTAACAACTTTTCTATGAAAGATAATATTCACTTGAAATAACTGAGAATTTTATATCTGAAACATGTTAATTAGCTCAGCAGAGTCACTTAGAAATAACTATTCAAAGTGCCTTTAGAAAATGCCTATCTTGTTTGATCATCCTGTAAATGAAGGGTAGAAAGCCCGAGCTATTCCCTAAGGGGCATCCATAATACCTCAGCAAATGAAAAGCCTTCTATACAGTTGTTTGAAAGACGTGTTGGCTGTGGGTCAAAAGGGACTGTGGCCTCCACCAGGACTTCTTTCCTTAATAGCCCTGTTGTCATTTCATTCTTCTGTGATGTATTCATTACAAGAAAGACAGTTTACTTATATGTGGCTATTTTAGCTAAGAAAAGGGTGGAATTACATTTTCCCACAATATTTTTTTTCCAAACACTTTTTGCACTGTAAAGGGCCTTTTAAAATGACCTTTAAAAGATTACTCAGGGAAACTGAGATGACTCTACGTATCATTTACTTCTCAGTAGCACCTAGTAGAAATCTAAAGGGACGCTATGCACCAACAGACCCCAAAAACACAAATGGTAAATTACCATCAAGTGACAACAAGAGTTAAGTTTGTTTCCTTTCAAAAGTGGCACAAACCAAGTGCTGTTTCGCAAAAATACATTGTTTTATGGTTGAAGAGATTCTCTACAGTGACCTGTTCATCCAGTGAGCCAACCCTGGAAGGAGTCACCGGGGAAAGTAAAACTCCTTCAGAAGACCCAAGTTACACTCGGTATGCTAGGATGGCTAGTGTGACAGTTGAATTCTGGTATAGTAGAAGGATTAACGGGTTGATCTATTTTAAGTGTATGAACATAACTTATGAGAGGTTGCATTAAAAATGGAAATTTTAGGTTTCGTAAGCAGACTGATCTACATATTTGACAAGAAGTGAAAAACAAGGAATACAGGTAAAAAAATTACACCTTTTTATCACTGGTTGAATCCTGAAATGGAGACGGTAGAAAAAAAGTCATCATATACTAACAGTATAGCTTTTGTATCCAGTCTCTGTGGTCCCTACCCTACTCACTATTCCCCTCAGCAAAGTCTAGTCTTCTCCAGCACAGTCCTTCATTTCCTGTTTTCTTTCTGGGCAAATAGAGATCACTCAGAGGTATTTATCTCACATCTATTTAATCTTCATAACAGTCAATCCTCCCATTTTTAGACTTGATGCCTCCATTACTTCCAACATGGTTCGTCTGTCTTCCTTGTTTTAGTCTCAAAGGTTAAGTTTGTGTTCTAAATTTATACTCTCATAGGGATATGAGATACGCGACAAAACAAAAAAAGAGTAACTGAGGAATCTTTTAAATATTTTAAAAAAAACAGAAGGAAGGCAGAAAGTACAAATAAACAGGATAACTTTAAAAGTTACAGGTTGTGCTTATATATTTAAAAAGAAAAGCAATTCATAAATGACTGAGTTTCATGTGCTTCATGTTTTTTTTTTTTTGCTCCTACTATGTATATAGAAGAGCTTACTTTATTGGTATTTAAGTTCAGAGTAAAAACAATTAATCATGATCATGAATCACAAATATTTATTTAAGTTGTAATAGATTGAACTGAATACTTTAGAAGTTGATAATGAATCCTATCAGGCAACTCAGATGCATAAAACTCAGACCTATCAATGCAGAAAATCTTTGTGAAGTATCACTGTTCAAAAGGTTTCCTTTGAACTCCCTTTAAATGTTAAAAATTAGGATAATCCGATTTAATATGTCCTCTCACCTACATACTGAAAGCTTGTTGCTGTTTATCCTTCATTCTCGAAGAGGACCATGACATCAGGGAAATGGTAACATGATTTGCAGTTGACTTTGATTTGAATAAGGGAGGGCTGTACAAAGTCACCAGCCTCACTTTCTCCTCCAGAGCCATCTTGTCCAGTGGCCAGATATCATCAGGACAACTGGAGATGGCCTAGGATGCAGTAGGAGACCCTTTAGTAAATAGTAAATATTAAATAGTAACTGTTTCTCTTTTGGCCAGGAAGCCTGAGGGTCCTCCCCTCCCAGTTTGATTTTTTTTCTTTCTTGATTAATTTTTTTTCTTTTTATCTTTTTCTTTTGGAGGGGGGAAGGCAGGGCAATTGGGGTTAAGTGACTTGCCCAAGGTCACATGGCTTCTAAGTGTTAAGTGTCTGAGGCTGGATTTGAACTCAGGTTCTACTGACTTCAGGGCTGGTGCTCTATTCACTGCACCACCTACCCCTCATGATTAACTTCTTAAAGAAGTCTGTTCGCTGAATGGGTGTTACCTCACTCAAAGTGAGAACCTGAAGGTCATTGGACCCAGATGGCTCTGGAGGTAAAAGAGAGGCTGGTGACCTTGCACAACCCTCCCTCACTCTAATCCAAGTCAACTATAAGTCATGTCATTTCCCTGATGTCATGGTCCTCTTCGAGAATGAAGGACAAACATAACCTGTGAGTATCCTTTGCTCTCTTCTCTTTCCCTCTCTTCTCCCATCCTTACGTGGGGGGTGCTCTGCCCAGAGGATGGTACATTTTGATGGCCAAAAGCTGCCTTTTTTCCTTTAGGTTGACTGGCTACATTTCTTGATTGAAGACCAAGCCTTAAACCCAGTTCACTCTGGAGCTCATAGATTGGACAATAGGTCCCTGCCCTCCTAGCACAGAATTAATGTAAATACTGAAAGTTTATGACACTGGCCAAGCACCCAGCTTTATGTAAACAGATGGGAAAAACTAGGGGGGTTGTTTTATACAACATAGAAAAAACTGAAAAGATAACTATGTTATAGAGATGAAAACACATTTCAAGTTCTTTATTGGGAAGTAGACTGTTTATCCTGCTACATATTTTAATCTATTGCTTTATGACATTTGAAGTGCTGTCTATAAATAAACCTATGATACTTTTCCTACAAAGTCAGATAAATAGTTCAGCCTTACAAACAGATTAGTAAATATATCAGGTACAAAATTTTTACTGGCTTTTCCCACAGAGCTAGAGCATTCACGGAGATAGAATGTTGAAAAGTCAGGAAGATTTGAGTTCACATAGGAATCAGACACTTAATAGCTGCATGACCTAGAGCAAGTAATTTATTTTCACTATCTCCGTTTCCTCATCTGTAAAGATAATAAAAGCAACTATTTCCCAGAGTTATTGTGAAGATTAAAAGATAGGCTACTTGTAAAACACTTTGTTAAGCAGCTTACAGATGTTGGCTGCAATTAGTATTATTGTTACTCACTGATATAATTTTGGCAGACATTTATAATCACCTGAGGGACATCATCATCTTGTCAATTTTTACTTAAATTTATTAGCACTACCGTCCCAATTTCTTTTAGGTTCTGGTCCCTTACCAGTTTGAATTGCTTACTACTAAAGTTTGATGGTTATTTGTTGCCAAGGCAAAACAAAAATAAAACACCCAAAAAACAAAACCCCACAATGGAAAGAAATCTCAAATCCCCAAAGTCAATACTCAGACAATTCTGTTCCTGTTCTCTCTCACTTGTTTTGTGTTATTGCTGGGATTCAAAAGGCAGGAATATTTAGTATAACAAAAAACCCTCTCTATGGAAAAGTAAAATGAAATCAAATAAACTGAAAGTCCAATGTCTGTTTCCCACACTTCTTTCAGGAAAGGAGAACAAATGGCTTTTACCTGGTTGATAGAAATTTGGTGAAAGCTCTCTTGCGACAGCCCTTGCAATGTCACATTCTTGGCGGGCAGACAGGGCAGCCTGGTCAGCAGCATCTGCTTTAGCTCTTGCATGTGCAGTCCTAAGCAGGGCACAAAAGTCAGGAGTCAGCAAAGGTGCCATCTTATTAACTCACTCCATTTGAACAAACGAATCCTTTATAATCCTATGAAAAGGAACAACTAGCATTATATCAAACACCCACAGAGCCTATCCTTACATTCTCCCCACTTTCCTTCTCTAGTCCTGTTATGGAAGTGAAAGTAAGAATAGAGCATGCAAAGAGAGAGATTATGGGCCTGCTTTTTAGTCCTTTCTTGCCCAAAATTTCAGATTATTTTTGTTGTCAACATTTCTATCCAAGGGCAGATGGAATCTGACGCCAAATGGAAGAGGCTGCTTTGTAAGGTAGTGCGTTACTCCTTACTACAGGTCATTAAGCAAAGACTAGATGACCACTCACCATTATTCATTGAAAGATCATTTTTTAAGAATGTAACATGTACCAGGTAATGTGCTAGGCACTGGGGATACAATTTTTGTTCAAAAACGAAACAGCCTCTATCTCAAGGTACCTACATTCTATTTGGGGGAAATAAAATATACACAGAACAATACACAGAAAATAAATATAAAGTAAATGCAAACTAATTTCCCATGACAGAGTTCCAGTAACTTATGGCATTAGGATAGGCCTGATGTAGAAAGTGATATTTGAATTAAACCTTGATGCAAGCAGAAGCTTTTACAAGGGGGAACGTGTTCCAAGCACGATAGACAGCCTGCGTTAAAGGTATGGAGATAAGACAGCAAGTCAGATTTTTTGGTTGGTATATCAAGAAGGAATTGTGAATAATCAGTCAAGAAAGATAGGCTAACCTTTGAAGGATTTCAAAATTATGAATGGCTTTAAATGCCAAATGCCGTAGTTTGTATTTTATCCTAGAGTCAGTCAACAAGTATAAGCTTACTATGTGCCAGGCACTGTGTTAAGTGCTAGGTATAAAAGGAAAGACAACAAAACCCTAAACTAAACAAACAAAAGGCCCCAATTCCACCTCTCATGTTTACAATGTAATGGGGGAGATAACATGCAAACAGCTACATACAAACACGCTATATACAGGAGAAACTGGAGATAATTTTAGACAGGAGGCGCTAAAAATAAATATGACAAGGAAAGTCTTCTTGCAGCAGGAAGAAGCCACTGGAATTTCTTAAATAGAGAAGTAACATTTTCAGATTTGTGCTTTAGGAAAATCAATCTGGCAACTGTATGGAGGATGGATCAGAGAGGGTGGAGATGGAGACTCTTACATAGTCCATGGGAAAGATGATGAAGGTCTTAACTGTGATGGTAGCAAGGGGAGAGACTTGAGAATGATTTTATATTGATGTAGAGGTAGGAACAATGAGACTCAGTAACTGATTGCATGGATAAGAGGGAGAAGAGGAGAAGAAGGAAGAACTTAAATCATGGTGCCCTCAACAGAAATAAAGAAATTGGGAAGAAGAGAGGATTGTGGAGGAGTGGTGGGAAAATGAGTTTTGCTTTAAACGTGTTGATTTTGCGATGCCTCTGGGATGTCCAGTTGGAAACACCCAATTTCCAAGTCCAAAATGTCCATCCTAGTTGGTGATGCCTGACAAGAGTTCAGGAGGGAACCTAGAGATAGATTTATAGATCTGGGAGGCATCTGAACGCAGATGATAGCTGAACCCATGAGAGGTGTTAAGAGTGTGAGTGAAAGAAGAGAAGCAAGCCCTATGCCAAAGCCCTGTTGTCCATCCATACAAAGGGAATGATGATCCAGCCTCGGAGATTGATGAGAAACAGCAAGTCAGGTAGAATCACTGATTTAGAGCCGGATGGGACCTTAGAGGTTATTTAGTCCAATCTCCTGATTTTGTGGCTGAGGAAACTGAGGTTCAGAGAATGTAAGTAACCTGCATGAAGTCACCCAGGTGGTAAATGAGAACTAGGAAAATGTAGTGAGATGAAAACCAAGGAGAGACCAGGAGGTAAATGCATCAAACCAGACAGATCTAGGAGTAAGAATGAGAAAAGTATGATGGGATAGAGGTTCCTGTTTATGTATGGATTGGATGAGAAGGCCACTAAAATCCCTTCTAACTCAGAAGTTCTGATTCTGTGACCCAGAAGGAATCTATCCACAGTGTTCATTTCTTGTGAAAGAATCTGTAAGTATATGCCAAACCTTACCAATAATTGGCAGTTATTGAGGTATAGATTCTCTTCTGTGTCCCTTCACCCTTCTTTTCAGTGCTTTCCAATTTCTTTTTGGTGGCTTACCCACAGCTAGTGCATGTGAGTTATCCCCTCTCAGAAAAGGTTTTGCATTCCAATGCCTCTACCCAGCCTAGACAGAGTGATTTCTTCCTCATCAATATTTATGTCCTTTCCCAGGGACTTCATTACAGTGGGTTTTCTTTGTTGCCTATATAACTAAACAGGGGAGGAAGAAGAAAAAGACTCAGCTCTTGTGTCACTATGACTACCACTGGTGGCAACTTGACCAGATGTTCAGATACAAAGATGTCAATAAAACACAAGCACTCTAATGATCCTGAGATCAGATGCTTAATCCTTAGGGTCTAGATCTCAGGCTCTGGGGAGCATGTCTTACAAAACCGGTAGGTAAAGAGTTAATGGCAAATTGTAGCAATCTACTAAGTGAGCAAATAGAATGTAGACAGAATGAAGCAGAGAACAACTGGGACAGGAAAACAGATCAAGTGTGCTAAAATTTGCATGGACATGGGGAAAGGAGATAAGCTGGTGCAGAAAAATATGTGCCTCAAATATGGCTTCTTTATAATCTGGGTAGAACACACATCTCTTTTTAGCTCACTTACTGAAATTCAGTTACTGCACACTTGGCAGCTCTGGTCAAGGAAAATATGAACTGAAAAACTCACTGTAAAATCATAATGTAGGCTGGTGCCCAGAATGTTTGGTTTTCCCCTGTATTGGCTGACCTTATGGTATATGTACTTCAGATGAATTAAGGTGAGTTTTCAATGTGGATATGTATGAATTAGCATTATTCTATTCCTATCCATGCTCATGTAATAGGATTATAATCACTCAACTTGCAAATGTTGCTATTGGTAACAACTGAGGCTGACAGGAAAATGGGGTGGATCAATAAAAATCCATAACCACTAGTGGAAAACCTCTTAAAGTTAATGCCCTACTTACCAATGATAAATCAAATGGACATATCTAAAGGCCTGTAGGGACATGCCACAGGGAGTCAGTTTTTCTATATTTAAGAATTCAAATATTTATTGTTTTCCCTAAATTACTGAAATTTTAGAAGGTGTGAGAAAAATTATTTTTGTGTCTGAAATGTCTCACATCATCGAGCCTTCTCATTCCATAGCAAACTGCCTGATGATTTCAGCTACTGTGTATACTGTATGGTCTCACATTTCTAGTTTTACAAATGAAGAAGGAATGTTCTTGTTAACATTTTAATGAATGTAAGGTGGCATTTAATTTAGAGATAAATTCTAATAAAAATTCGCTGTAGTTCCATTGTTTCATAGATTTGGAGCTAGAAAAGATCTCAGGGATCATTTCCTCATTTAGGAACTTGCCTACAAGATACAGGTAGTAAACCTGATGTAACTGAGAAGGTCCTTTATCTTCAAACCTATCACTCTTCTTCATTTTTCACACTGTCCCACTCAAGGTTAAGTGCTTCTGTTTTTATTAAATATGCCCCTTCAATTCAGAGATACTTCAAACATGCTATTTCAAAACATTATTTGCATTTAAATACTCTCTTGTTTTCATTTGCATCACTTTAGGGATTTTTTTTGAGTATAAAACACAGTCCTTGTGTAATATATATAAAGGTCTTAGAGTACAGTGTCTGAAACAGAAGAGATACTATATAAATGCTTATTCCCTTCCGCCTCTCCAGTACCCTCATTGAAGGTTATAATTTGGCTGATCTAGCTATAGGAACCTAGTTAACTTGAGTTTACCATAAAATCCTTTTTTGTTTCAATCTTAATTCAAATCTTCCTGAAAATTTTAAGTATACTCTTCGACACAATATAAGTAAATGTTTCTCTATGATGATTGCTGTGACATTTGAACAAACACTGTGATTGTGTGGCATGCAGCATGCTAGATTTAAATGCAAAAGCTGTAGACAATTCTATTTAACACAGACACATATACAATGAAGGAATTTAATTAGAGGTCTTGCAATATCCCTTCAGGCTCATTCATATATATGTCAAAAAGAAGTGTGGGAAACAGGGCACAGAATGAATCTTTTGACTCCAAATTCATCGGTTCACACTATTACTTAATTACACTTTAAAAACAATTCTGCTGTAAAATCCACTCATCATTATCCTTTCGCTAATGCCTAACGCAGGTTTTTTGGTCTCAAAGTATTATTTCTAATGTATCCTCTACCTTGATGCACATTTTCTTTTCATGGACTTTTTATTTCCTGACTGTTCTTTAATTCTACAGTTTTCATTCCCCTGTTGCTTACATATTTTTACATTAAGTTTCAGCTGTATATTACAGTTTTGAAATGTCACAGAAGATGATTATTCCTCAAGATGGAAAAAAGTGGTCTTTTTAAAGTTGTTTTGAACTCCCATTGATTTGAGTTGAAACAACAACTCTGCCATCTTTAACAGCAAATATCAAATGATCATTGTTTTTTCATGTTTTCTAAATTCACAAAATCGTCTCTGAAAAGTTCTAAATTATTTTTCATCTCTGAGATTTTAACATTCTCTATCTTGATTCTGCCAGGTTTTAGAATGTCCTCTAATGAGACAGGAGAAGTGGAGGCAAAGACACAAAGTAGTTTAGCAGTTTGTCTAACATCAAAACAATCAAGGCAGAGCTATGAATATAGGATATCCCAAGAAACATTCCATGACCAGTTGGACAGATACTTTTCATTATTGCTTAGATTGGTTCCCCATGCAAGAATACAAATCCAGATTCAGACACTAATGAGCTGTGTGACCCTGGGGACAAGTCAGTCTGCCTTAGTTTCTTTAACTGTAAAATGGGGATAATTAATAGCACCTATCTCACAGGCTTGTGAAGATCAACCAACATATTTGTAAAGCACTTTGTATAGTGCTTGGCACATATTAGGTGCATAATAAATGCTGGTTCCCCCAGTTCTTCCCCTCCCCATCTTGCCTACTAAATCCAACCTATGGGGGCTTCTTTTTTATACAGATATTTCAATACTTCAGGAGTCTATGGTTTCTTTGATGTGAGTGTTTCCTCCATCATAAACTTGCAACCTCTCTATGCCTTCTTAGAGGACAGTCTTCATAAGCTGCTTTGACCACAGAATTCATCACAGTGGACAATTTACTGATGAACTTCTGTGAACTTGGTTAGGATGTTCCCTGGGCAAAAGACATGCAAAGACCTTTACTGAGCCACACTGCAGGATCTCTAGCTGCCCTTCTTCGGCTTTAACACACAGGAAGAGGAGAATGAACCTTAAGACATAGAGTCTCAGAATTATAGTGAACCTGGTACTGTGGATTCAAATGCTAATGAAATAACAACTAGCCTGACCAACAAATACATAGTTCGCAGACTGCTCCACTTAAAAGTCAGAGCGACGCAGACTCAAATCCCGCTTTAGATAGTTAAAAGGTATATAAGCTTAGGTAATTCATTTAACTTTTCTCAGCTTCAGTCTCCTAACCTTTAAAAGGGGAATAATAATGGTATCTCTCTCACAGGGTGTCTGTTAGGATGAGTGGAGTGCTTTGTAAATCTTAAGAACTACATAAAGTTAGCCGTTACTGCTGCTGCTGCTGCTGTGATTTATTATTCTGGAGGTAGCATGAGCTATTACCTAAATACTACTGTAGAATCAGAAATGGAAAAAGAAGCATGGTTAGTGCTATGAAACTGTACATTTGTCTCAAGATTGCAAGTTCCTTCAGGGCAGAGACTGTTCCTTATTTCTTCTTTGTCTTTTCAAGCCTCAGCACCATGCCTTACACAGAATAAAATCTTAACAAAATTCTTGTTGACTTGAATCTTCTCCTTTATTAGAAACATCAGGAAAACATATTTAGGGGAAAAAAATCTAAGCTGTCAGTATTGCATCAAAACACCTGATGGCCACTTACCCTGATGATATTTCTACTTCAATTTTAAGAAAATGGCTCATTTCATCATTAAGAATTCTTCTAGGGGGGTGGCTAAGTGGCACAGTGAATGAAGCACCAGCCATGGAGTCAGGAAGACCTGAGTTCAAATTTGACTTCAGACACTTATCACAGAAAACTAGCCCTGTGGGGGTGGCTAGGTGGGGCAGTGAATAGAGCACCAGCCCTGGAGTCAGTAGGACCTGAGTTCAAATGCGGCCTCAGACACTTAACACAAAAACTAGCTGTGTGACCTTGGGCAAGTTACTTAACCCCAATTGCCCTACCTTCCCTCTCCAAAAAACAAAAATAAAAAACAAAAAATAACTCTTCTAGGTGTGGCTATGTGGTACAGTGAATAGAGGACTAGTCCTGGAGTTAGGAGGACCTGAGTTCAAATGTGACCTCAGATACTTAACACTTACTAGCTAGCCATGTAACCTTGGGCAAGTCACTTAACCCCAATTGCCCTGCCTTCCCATCTCCAAAAAGCAAAAATTAAAAGAAAAAAAAAAACAATTCTTCTATACGAGAGTTCTTATTCCTTGCCCTTTCTTTGACATATATTAATCTATGAAGATTTTTTCTAAGCCCAATCTATGGCTGTATTTGGAGTATAAACACTATTATTTAACCATATATTTTTCTTCCTTGTGTCATGCCCCTCTTTTAGTTCTCATGATGAAATGGAAAGGTGAGTTATTTTTTCCCCTTGTAATTTCTACCTGGTCCACCGCCATGGTCAGCAACTGACAATAAACCTGAAGTTACTCTTTAATGTTTTTCTGAGGCTAGACCAGAACAGCAGCAGAAAATGTTCTTGCCTGGCAGAATATATGAAAACTTTGTATTTTATCCTAGAGGTGAGGTGGGAACCACTAAAGATTCCTACGCATGGGGAGTGGGATTCAATTGTTTATTCAATATATGAGAATCAAAATTATGTTTGAAGAAGATTAATATGGGCAATGCAGGCTGCTGGAGGCAAGGGGAGAAGAAGTTGTTCATTTAGGCAGTAGGTCAAAGGGCCACAAGTAGGACAGTGACCGCGGAATTAGAAAGGAAAAGAACAAAAGTCAGAGGAACTGCTAAGAAAAGATCAAAAAGGCACTGAAGGATATCTGGTATTAGGTGGGGGCATACCTTTTTTAGAGGAAAGAGGGAAAGGAAAATATATTGATATGGTCAATATGATGAAGATGTGCAGATTGTAGAATCTATTCCTAGATGAGAGGCCAAAGAGGGACATTAACACATTACCCTGTTGTTGGAAGTTGACTATATGCCTACCTAAAGACAGAAAAAGGTGTCTGGTTTTTATTGTTCCTTTGGTTGTCAACTAGGCTTGGTTAATACCGAAGAACTAACAATGGGCGTACCTGGAAGCATGAATGAGAAGGAAAAGGTGAAGATGAAAGAGACATTTTTTTTTCTTTATCAATAACTGAATTGGTTAAAAGATCTGGATGGTAGACTGTACTTTAAAAGAGAAGGGGGGCATGAAACAAATGAAAGATATCATGGTATGATGGGAAGAGCACTGGATTCAAATCCCGGCTCTGCCACCTTAGTGGCCCTGAGTTGGCTCAGCTGAAGGTATCGAAACAGATGAAGACGGTGGTCCCTCCTATCTCTAAACCTGTGATTGATTCTAGGATTCTAAGAAATGAGAATATTTTGCAAAAATTTCTACAGAGGACTGAGGAGTTAGGTTGAAAGAAATGGTAGTTATATTTTGAGTTGTGGATGAGTGGAATAAGTACTACTTTTCATGATAATTAGCTCTCCTTTAGTGGCAGAGTTTTTCCAAGGGAAAGGGAGAAGCAATGGCCAGAATTAATATTTATACAATACAACTTCTTCATAAATTAACTTTTTCCCAATTAAAAACAAAGTTCAAATCAAAGTCTAACAAAAATGAAACTCATACAGTAAAATCATTCCAAATGCCAGCAAATGAATGCAATGAGGCAATTAATTAATATGGTATCACTAAATGAAGTCAAATGAGTTGGCAGTAGTCAACAGAAGAGCGATCTGCCACCATCACCATAAGATTCATGACATAGCTACCTTCTGCATTTGAATGTGAAGTGTGTAAACTTGAAGTTAAAAACAATTTTTGTGTGGAAGTACCAAAACAGTTATTTCCCATTATTGTTCATTTTGTAATGAGCTGGTTTCCAAAAAGCCTTCCTAAAGCTTGGAAACTGCAGCTTAATTTGTGGACAGTCTTTTTCCTTTTATTTCAGCAGACCTCTGGTGAACAGCGAGCTACTTTTATTTAACGCTTCAAAGAGTATTGCTACAGTGTACATTTCCCATGGCATTTTTGAAAGCATGAATGAGGACTAACTAAAGATTGGGAAATTTGTTTTGGAGTCTTATCTTCTATTTTATACAGACATTACCCTAGGACCCAGGTGATAAAGTTCCTTTTGCCATTCAAAAAATGATTGTAGACTACTCATTCTTCTGATTTTAGTCTTAAGGTGAATGTTTGTGAGATTTTGTTTAAATATTCATGTGCTCACAAATTGTAACTGCTATTTAGAATTTGTTAATTCCCAAATCTGACACATACGGTCTGTGTCACCCCTACAAATCATGTAAGAGCTAGCATTTACAAATAGCTACCATTTACATTGGGGCAGCTGACAGACTGCTGGGCCCAGAGTTAGGAAAACCTGAGTTCAAATCCAGCCTTAGACACTTACTAGTCATGTGACTGAGCAAATCATTTAACCCTACTTGCCTCAGTTTCCTCCTCTGTAAAATGAGCTGTAGAAGGAGATGGAAAACCACTCCAGTATCTCTGCCAAGAAAACCCCAAATAGGGTCATGAAGAATCAGACACTATAGAAATAACTAAATGACAGCAGCATTTACATAGAGCTTTAATGTTTGTAAAGCATCTTACAAATATTATCTCATCTGTTCCTCACAACAACTTTGGAAGGAAGGTACTATTCTTATCATTATTTTTAGGTAAAGCTGAGGCTGAGTGACCTGCCCAGCTAGTAAGTGTCTGAATCTGGACTCAGGTTGTCCTAAGTTTTAACCTCTCTGTGTCCCAGGAAATGTTCTGAGACTCTTAAATTGTAGAAGAGTTGTCAATCTACATTGTTAGAGGGCATTTCCTTACTAAGAATTCCCTGGACAGGTGAAACTATAGGTTTGGACACTTCCTACCCCACAATGAAAGAAAATCGGCATCCCTACATTTCTGAAGTCTTGAAGACTGAATTATTATTCCTTTTTTGGTTAAGCTGGGTTCTACTGAAGCAGGAGTGGGGAACTTGTGGCCTTGAGGCCACATATAGTCCTCTAGGTCCTCAAGAGCTGCCCTTTGACTGAATCCAAACTTTACAGAATAAATCCTCTAACCCTAAATCCTTTTATTAATGGGATTTGTTCTGTGAAATTTGGATTCAAAGAACCACAGGTGAGGACCTAGAGGGCCATATGTGGCCTCAATGCAGCAGGTTCCCCACTTCTATTAACAAACTTAAAAAAAAAAAGCCCTTAGTGAAAAAAGTCCTTCAGGAATTAATAGATTAACAGGAACTCTAGGCCAAAATCTCAAAGCTTCTTCGGGAAAATCTGTTAAAAATCTAGTCTCATTTTACAAAAGCTCCACGGCAGACTTACATTATTCTATGAACACTTCACCAACCCATGGACTGTTAAGTTTCTTTCCATTGTCCCTGTTCATATATATTAAGATATAATGCTATAGAGAGAGAATTCCTTTTTCCAGTACAACAAAGCAGTCTCTAAATAAATGTGTATTCTTGCTTTTTTGATGTCAGGATAACATTTAAATGTATTTTAGCTCAATTTGCCTTATTACCTTCACACAGGCTGTCCACATACCTGAAATTCACTCTCTCCTTTCCTTCCTTAGAAGCACAACTCAAGTATTACCTCCGACATGAAACTTTTCCTAATTCTCTTGTTTTCTTTCATTTGTCAAATCATTTTGCATTTCTTTATCTGTTTATATTTTTTTAAACTCTCCCCAACTGAATATAAACTCCTGGCAGACTGGGTGTGATTTTCTTTTCTTTTTACTTTTGTATCCCTACATCCCAGGTCAGTGTCTGGCACACAGTAGGTGCTGAATAAAAGTTTGTTGAATTTAACTAAAAAAATAAACAATTTATTCAACTTCTGGCTACTAACTCTTGACTAATGTTTCCATTTTTTTCTTTCTTGTGCTCTTGGACTTTATGTTGACTTACAAATTTTACTACGTGGCATAAACCCAGGATGTCCTACCTACTAGCTTCTTTTTTTCTCCAGCCTTTAACATCTACCTCAAAGCTATCTTTTCCCATCTGTTAGCTGTCCTTTGGCAGTGAGTCCCTCTCACTGCCATTTGTTGTAACTTCATTCTCGGTTATTTTTATTCTGGGCAAGTTGTGGTAGTAGGCTATATTTAAACTGGACTGCTCTGTGAAGAGAAACATGGCAAATGGAGGTGGCACCTTTTTTACATAATCCAATTGTACTTTGGCCTAAGAGCAAGCTTTGTGTATATTTATACCATATTTACTGGCATAATAATCCTGCTGCCCTTCCCCTCCTTGTACTTATTTTACTGCTAAAATGGGAGAGGTAGGATCACCCTCATGAATTCTGTCCCTCTAGAACCAGGTAGTGATTACCACAGCTCTGACAGTAGTAAGCTGGCAGGAATGAATCTAAGTAGAACTTGCCCCTGTGGACTATTAACAAGAGTGGTACTCTGTCAATATGAGCAGCCAGAGAGCCATGAACTATGGGAAAAGAAAACTGCTAAGGCTTCTGTGGTTTCTAACTCTAGTTCTAGGAACATGTGTAGAGCACTGGACGTGTAGTTCAATAATATTTGTGGGACAATACATGTCCTTCAATTTTCATAACACCCAATAGCTCCTTTATAAGATGTCCCCAAAACATAAAACAGTTATCTCCATCTCAGACACTGGGAGCAGATGTTTTCAGAAATAATTTTCTTTTCTTAAGACTACTTTCATTGTGAATTTTTGTACTTCACTTTGCAAAATTTTCTTCTTCCTGATTTCAACACTTCTAATGTTTTTCTGTTTGATAAGAAGCCCAAGTTCTTAGCCTGAGAAGCAATATGGCCAAAGAGAAAGGGGAGGATGGGGAAGGAAGGTAGGCTAAATCAACAATTCAACTTTCAAGTTAATATACTAATTTCCAGATGAGATTTCATTAACTCTCACAGCATAGAATTAAAAATATTAACACATTATAAAGAAGATTGAATATACACTAAATTTTGAATTTTAATAAAATACATTAAAAACAAACAGTACTTTTAAAAACAAACAGTACTTTTAAATAAAGACCTCAAACTGACTTATAGACAATTATCTCAGTTTATGTTGGTGACAGGCATTAGGCTCTTCATTTTGCCTGTGGGAAGATTAAAGTACTGACATAGTTGCTCAGTAATTTGGGAGGCAGACTTTGGCAGCTAGAATTAAACAAAACTTGAATCTCTTGCTTTTTCTTGTGACCCCATTTATCCACTCTTATTATTTATGTTGTCTGAATTCATTACAGGGTGGCCCAATCTCTACATTATTCTGCTACATAGATTTGACCTCTGAGTATCCAAATAATATACAATTGTTTGTATTTTCAGAATTAGTAGAGAAAAGTTACATGGGATTTGCTCATGAAAACATCAATGTAACTGCAACTTTTCTTAACCAATGAGACTGTTATTAAAAAATACTTGAGGGTGGAGCCAAGATGGCAGAGTAGAAGCCCAAACTTGGCGTGGGCTCTGGCTCCAACCACTTCCAATACATGTAAAAAAAATGACTCTAAACAGATTTTAGAGTTACAGAACCCACAAAGTGACAGAGAGAAACAAATCTCCCTCCGAAGGCAGCCTTGCAGGCTGACAGGAAGGTCTATCTCAGCACCATGGGAGTCGACGCAGTTCCCTGTGAACCCCGGTTCTGGCCCCAGGGTGGCCCTGACCAGCTGTGGGCAGAACAGACTTCAGGAGAGTTAATCACCAGCAGCTGTAGTGGTCTCCAGACTTTTCGACCCATAAACACCCAAGGCAAAGTAAAAGGTCAGTGTGGAACTCTGCTAGAATGGGGGGGAGATGGAAGATTGTGGTCTGGCCCCTGCCGTTGGAGTGAGGAGCAGCACAGCACATGGCTGCTTCCAAATCTCCTGGTCTGTAGATCATAGGGGGATCAAGAAACCATTCAGAGGGTAATTATTCTTGCTTTAACCTGCTTGGATCTGGATCATGGTCTTGGGTGGTGGTGCTGGGGTATGTGACCAGTGAGCCAGAGCTTGTGGGGGCTGTGGAGGGGGCACCCTCCTAATATCTCCTGCAGTTGTGAAAACCCCAGTGATTTGGGACAAAGTTCTCTCCATTCTGGAAGCAGAGTTCTACTATGGCAAAGAGTTGAAATGTCAAGTAATTGGCTGGCAATATGAGCAAGCACAAACAGACCATGGAATCCTTTTTTTGGGGACAAAAAGGATCAAAGCATGGAGTGGGAGGAAGACAGCAAAGTCAGAACTCCTGCATCAAAAGCCTCCAAGAAAAATACGAACTAGTTATAGGCCATGGAGGAGCTCAAGATGGATTTTGAAAATCAAGTAAGAGAAGCAGAGGAAAAATTGGGAAGAGAAATGAGAATGATGCAAGAAAATCATGAAAAGCAAGTCAATAGCCTGCTAAAGGAGACCCAAAAATACACTGAAGAAAATAACACCTTAAAAAATAGACTAACTCAAATGGCAAAAGAGGACCAAAAAGCCAATGAGGAGAAGAATGCTTTAAAAAGTCAAATTTGTGGATGGAAAAGGAATTTCATAAACTCTTCAAAGAGAAA
>CM053594.1:218852638-218863959 GCA_028646575.1 Pseudocheirus occidentalis
CTGTATAATCACACATCCATAGCCTGTATTGAATTGCTTGTCCTTCCAGTGGGGGTGGGTGACAAGGGAGGAATCAAAAGAATCTAGAATTTAAAGCTCTGCAATACATGCAACTAGGAATTAAGATATACAGGGGCTGGGGTAGGGAGATCCTCCCTGCCCTACCAGAAACTTAGAGAGCAGATCAGGGGAGGGGATTTACAGTGGGATCGCTGTTTTGGGGTTGGGGTAGGGGAAAGACGGGGAGAAAATTTGTAATTCAAAAATCTCATGAAAATGAATGATGTAAACAAGAAAACAAATTTAAAAATTAATTAAAAAAAAAAAGAAATGAGTCAAGGGATGGCCCTTTAAAGAAAAATGGCGAGGGGAAGACCCTCAGCTTTGTTGGCCACAAGAGAAGCAGTTAGCTTAAGGGAAAGGGTAGCACTATGTAGTGAAATGAAGAAGGACCAGAGTTCAGAGAACCTGGTTTGAAATCTCACTCATCTGTCTGAGCTCAGATAAACCATTTTTACCTCTTCAGCCTTCAGTTTCCTCATCTCTAAAATGCGAAGGAGGAAGCTAGGCTAGATGGGTTCTCAGGCTCCCTCGAGATCTAGGTCCATATTCTTATAAACCTATGATTTGTATAGGGCTTTGGAGGTCACCTAGCTCAATCAAGTTATAGAATTCATTGTACAAGATTTCTGAGAGATGGTTATTCAGCTTCTGCTTGAGCATTTTCAGTGATAGGGAGCTCATTACCTCATAAGACACCCTATTCTATTTCTAGGCAGTTCTAACATAAAGCATATTCTGACAAATTGAAATCTGCCTTCCTGTAACCGGTCCCCAGTGCTACAAAGTATTAATATCCTTCCTCTTTTACATGGCAGTTTTAAAAATATTTAAAGACAATAACAATAAACCCTTCTAAATCCCTCCCCTTCAACTTTTTGTATGATTTAGTTTTCTGACCCTATATCATCCTAGTCAACATCCCTTACACATGCACCATTTAATCAATGTTCCTTTTAAGCTGTAATAGCACCAGTAAGATAACAAAAGAGAAAGAGAGTCAATGTTGGAGGGACTGCAAGAAGAGAAGCATCCCATGATACCATAGGCATATTAAGACAGCATGGAATAGTTTATCATGTTAGATTTATGCATAAGGGAAGAATTTAGGGCCAAAGAAACTATAGAGAATTACAAAATGAAAAATAGATAATTCTGATTATATAAAATTAAAGTTTTACACAAACAAAACCAATGCAACCAAATTATAAGGAAAGCAGAAAATTGGGTAAAATGTTTTGCAACAAATATCTTCAATACAGGTCTCATTTCTGAAATATATAGAGAACTGGGTCAAATTTATAAAAAATATAAGTCATTTCCCAATTGATACATGGTCGAAGGATATGAACAGGCAGCTTTCAGAAAAGAAATCAAAGGTATCTACAGTTATGTGAAAAAATGCTCTAAATCAGTATTCATCAGAGTAATGCAAATTAAAACAACTCTGAGGTACCATCTCACATCTATCAGAGTGGTTAATATGACAAAAGAGGAAAATGTTGGAAAAAACTGGGACATTAATAAATACACTCTTGGTGGAGTTAGGAACTGACCCAACCATTCTGGAAGACAAATTGGAACTATTCCCAAAGGGCTATAAAACTATGCATATCCTTTGATCCAGCAATACCACTGGTATGTCTATATCTCAAAGACATTCAAAAAAAGGGAAAAGAACCCTGTATAAAAGTATTTGTAGTGGCTTTTTTTGTGGTGGGCAAGAATTGAAAATCAAAGGGATGTCCATCAATTGGGAAATGAATAAACAGATTGCAATATATGAATGAAATATAATATTATTGTACTATAAGAAATGACAAGAAGGATGATTTCAGAAAAACCTGGACTTAGATGAACTGATGCGTGGTGAACAGAATCAGGAGAACTTTGTATACAGTATAAGTAAGACTGTTTTGATGAAGAACTGTGAATAACTTAGCTATTCTCAGCAAAACAATGATCCAAGACAACATGAAAGGACTAATGATGAAGCATACTGTCTGCTTCCAGAGAAAGAACTGATATTGTTTGAATACAGACTGAAGCATACTATTTTTCACTTTCACTTTTTTCTTTTGTTCAAGTCTTCTTGTACAAAATGACTAATATGGAAATGTTTACATAACTGCACATGTATAACCTATATCTGATTGCTGACAATCTCAGGAAGGAGGGGAGGGATATAATTTAGAACTCATAACTTTAAATAAAAATGTTAAAAAATTGAAAAAAAGAGGGGCAGCTAGGTGATGCAGTGAATAGAGCACCAACCCTGGAGTCAGAAGGACCTGAGTTCAAATCCAGCCTCAGACACTTAACACAAAAACTAGCTGTGTGACCTTGGGCAAGTCACTTAACCCCAACTGCCTTCCCCCCCCAAAAGCAACAAAAAATAGAAGAATATTTTTTTAAAAATTGAAAAAAAAAAGAGAGGCACCCTGATAAACTGTTGGTGGAGGTGTCAGATGATCCAGAGACTCTGGAAAATAATGTGGAAATATGCAAAAAATGCCACTAAACTGTTCATAATGTCTGATGTAGTGGTCCCACTACTGGGTATATAAGACAAAGACAGAAAGACTGCACATACACTGCAATATTAATAGGGCACTATTTTGGGCATAGGATCAAAAACCTGGAAACCTGAATGCTTATCAATTATAGAGTAGCTGAAGTAATTATGATATGTGAACATAATAGAAACTATGAATATGAGAAATTCAGAGATATGTGAGAAGACCTCTGTGAATGAATGTAGAGCAAGAAAGTAGAACCAGGAGAATGATACTCATTGAATACAATAAAAAAAAAAAGCTTGTAACGCTTGAATTCACATTAAATGTAATGATGATTCTTGGTCTTGGGCTATAGATAATGAGACTTATTTCCTCCCTCTACCTAGAAATGTTGGGAATTTCAGGTGTGGAATGTTTACTGGCTACTGGATCATCTTTGTTTAACTGCTTTTTTTCTTGAAAAATAAGAATTCATTGTGATTGTTGTACATATCATAAATGAATGTGACATAAAAATACGAATTAATAAAACACATACACATGTTATGTGTGTGTTTATACATGTACATAGATAATATTTTAGATACAATATTTAGATAGATATACATATATTTATCTATATACAGAGAGAGAGAACATATTTAAATGAACAGGTAATGAATTCAGTTTTGGAAATGCTAAGATGAGTGAGGGACAGTCGGGAGTAGACTCAGGTCTGGAGTTCAAAAAAGATAGCAGCTTTGGAGATTTTCTGCACAAAAATGGTAACTGAAATCACAGAAATGAATATGATTGTCAAGAAGAAGAGCAAAAAGAGGATAGCAAGAAAAAGGGTCAAATACAGTTCAACGGAGGAAATCTACATTAAGAGGTTAAAAAGAAAATTAAGAGAAAGGAAAATAATATATTATGTACAATGTGTGTATACATCTGCTATTTGGGTTTAACTCTGACTCATATGAATCTTATCCCTTGAGATAAATTATTTCTTGAAAGTCAGAACCATGAGGTTTGCAAACAAGGCATTTATTAAATGCCTACTATAATGATAACTATGCTAGATGCATGGAATACAAACACAAAAGTAGTAGTGCTTTTGTTGAGGGAGCTTACAAATACTAAGTGAAATACCCCATCTTCATAGATAAGTAACTGAAGGGCAAGGACATGACCACACTTTTTTTCAGGGGAATATTTCATCTATATAGAGATTCCCCTTTTCCTAGCAAAACGGATCACCCTTATTCTGCAATCCATAATGAGAGATTTGCTTGGGACCCTCAGAGGCTGTGGCTGAATACATACTGATGGGGGAAGGTGGGTGGGTGAGGAAAGCACTAAGACTAGTTACACATTTGTTTATGGCCCTGACTACATTTAAGTTTTAGTGTACTCAATATTTAATAATATCTAGCATAGAAAACTTTACCCTCAATTAGGACCAACTAATGAGCATTTCTAAAGTGAACAATCTGTTTAAAGATATGTCTACACAAAGGAAATGTTCCCTAATTGTACTTAGTGGTCCAGAAATATTTTCTCCTCCTCAGTACTCAGGAAGGGTTAAAGACATGGTTGTGTCATAATTCAACCAACTGTGACTTAATGATAATATCAGGAAAATCCTTTAGGACAGGGTTTTCTCAAAATCAAAACTATTTAAGAAAACAGAAAATGTAAGAGAGGAATGGAAGGGAAGAGAAGGGGAGTGGGAAAGAAATGAAGAGGGAGAAAAGGGAAGAGAAAGGAAAAGAGAGGAAAGAGGAGTATAAGGGAGGGAAGCAAGTATCTGGGGGCAACTTTCTGGACTTAGTCTGATGGGACTATACTATTTTTATAGGAGTTTGTAAAAGATGCTATATGTTTTGGTCATATATACACTAACCAGATGTGGAGGGGTTGTTTGTGATTTCATCAGTGTGAGTAGTACCTGTAATGATGAAAGCACAGTCGTTTTGAAGTCCTGAAGAAGGGTCTAGAAAAAGGGTAGTAGAAATATCCTACTATACTCAGCATTAGCCAGAATACATTTGGAGTTCTATGCTCAGCCCTCTAGATCACATTTAAGAAGAGATATTGATAAGCTGGTATTCACCCAAGGAAAGACAATTAGGATGGTGAGACTGGAAGCTATAACACAAGGATAGGTTGAAAGAAATAAAGATATTTCACTTGGAGGGGACAAGACTTAGGGGAGATGGAACACTGTCTTCAAAGATCTGAAAGGCTGCAACGCGAAGACAGACTTGTTTCCCTTAGAATCATAGAGAACAAATCTAACTAGCATGTGCCAAGTTATAAAGAAGCAGATTTCGACTTAAGAAAAAGAAACATTACCTAACAGTTATAAGTGTATAAAAATGGAATGGACTACCTTAGATAAAGAGAGCTCCCTGCCACTGGAAGTCTTAGGAATAGGAATAGGAATAAGAACAGGAATAAGAACAGGAATAGGAAGTGGATGAATAAATTCTTGATGCCTCTGTCACTGAAGAGTGGTGCTTTGGACATGTCTGTGTTAGACTAGATGGTCTTTAAATTCCCTCCAACTCTTCAGTTCTTTAAGAGTAGGATATTTTTAAAAGTCCCAATTTCAATTAAAAAATGTATTGTTCCCACCTTTGTATCATCCTATCATGTCATTAATATTTCCCAAATCCTACCCCATTTTTGCCTGTACTATCCTCTAAGCCTTTTTATGAAGTCAACCCACAGTTCTTACTTTTTCCAGTACTAGTTTCTTGTTTTGGTTTTGCTTTTTGGAGAGGGGAATGCAGGGCAATTACGGTTAAGTGACTTGTTCAAGGTCACATGGCTAGTAAGTGTTAAGTGTTTGAGGCTTGATTTGAACTCAGGTCCTCCCGGCTCCAGGGCCAACACTCTATTCACTGCACCACCTAGCTGCCCCCAGGATTAGTTTCTTGAAACCATTCTACTATACCTCTAGTTCATGGGAAAAATGAAAACAGAACAACAGATACACAGACAAAAAAGCCAAACAACAAGGACAAAAACCCTGTAAGCTGATGGTATGTTCAGATTCTCTCCCTAACTTTAATTTGCCAATTGACCAATCTCACAACTGGTGTTTTTCAATTCTATCAGACAAACACACAATAAATTTGTACTATGAAGAAGGCATTGTATTAGATCCTAACTAGGGATATGAATAACACAATTCTTGCTCTCAAGGAGCTCACTTTAACACATAATTCATCTTAGTACTAGGAAGCTGAGACCCAGAGATTAAATGACTTGCCCAGAAACACTGAACCAGGATTGTTAAAGATAGGACACAGAGCCTGGTCTCCCCGACTCCAAGCCTAGTACCCTATCTACTGTGCTACATTATTGCTTATGTAAGTATTGTACAGTTTTTGAAACTATCATCTCCTTTTTTTTCTAGGAAGAGAATAAAAAAAAGAGCACTAACAGTAATCCTTCACCAGTCTCCTACTTTATCCTGAGCATGTACTAGTCATATGGCACAATATTAAAATGTTTTTTGGATCGATGGTGTTGAAAAGGAGCTATGGTCTTCCATGAGGACTTAATGGTTTAAAATTTCCTCCCACTATTGTGTCAGTATCAAAGACAGGACATTTCATTAGGGGAAAAGTGAGAATTTCATTTTAAACTGATACACTAAGCTTACTGCAGCCATGGCGACTGTTTGTTACCAGAAAGCTTGCCCAATAATGTCTCTGTAGCAAGATAAGACATCCTTTATCAGTAAATTCAAATGGCATTTAAAACTTTATAAAATCTATCAAGAACACACGAGCAAAACCAGTTGCTTTTTAATTAGGTAAATCTTAGTATTTTAAAACCTTTTAAGATTAAAGTGAACAAATTCAAATTCAGATGAAAGCTTTCTTTTTTCCTCTGAGACCTCATTTTAATTTCTGATCTGATTTAGTACAAGAAAGTATTAGAGTAGTAAACCAGCAATGAATTTGCCATTCTTTTTAAAGTTTTAGAATAGAAGTCTTTCTCTTTAAAAAAAAAAAGGTCAATTCTAATCTGACCAAAAATGACAGTTGGTGTTATATTTGTTACGAGAGTCAAACTCTTAGATTTCCTTTCTTTTAAACGCTTTTCTCATTAAAGGATTAAGCTGATACTTCTAGAAAGTGAAATAATTTCCATATATATGGAACAGCAACAGTACATGCAGAGAATGACCATTGAACTGGCAGGAAAAAGGGTTATATGGATCTCTGAGTTCTGAATTCAGCTCTCTCTTCCATCACCCTGCACACACGACCAAAGGAGAGAACCACTAGAGAGCAACTCCATCTGTTCATTGTCAGGACTTTGAACCCGGGCCTTTGACAGTCAGTTCCTTGGTCATTCCATCTGGGGCAGAGCCATTTGTGAATTGGAAAAAGGAAGAGAAATAAAATATTGAGACAGTGATACTGGATAAATATTCAATTTTCTTCAGAAAAGTACATGTCTATTACTTTAGGAGTGGTAAGATAACCCTTTATATCACTCCCATTGAATTTAGCATTATATTTTAATTGGGATTTTACAAATAAATGAGATACATGGATAAAGTAAAAACCTAGAAAGCTCAAATAAATGATAGATATGAAAGATAAACTGATCTGTGAGGAAGTTGAGAATACAGAAAAGATGGGCTTCTATGTATCAGCTGTTAGACTATATTCCTGTCAAATGCTGATAAGGCCAACTCATGTGTTGCCTTATTTAGTCAGACTCCTCTGCTGAAACACCAGCCACAGTAACATGTGCATATGCTGCCTTAAGCCTGTTTCCTTTTCTCAGTAGTACATATACATGTTAAATTAAAATTTATCTGTGTCCAATTAGATGGCCTTATTGCTTTTACTGTCAAATTCTCTGTGAAGCATTATCTTTAAAAAAAATCTGAGCATGGTAACTTAGCAAAAGTGTTACTTACAAGAACAAAATAGAATATAGAAAACTACTTTCTGCAACTTTTTTTTTCTACTTTGACAATAAAAGATCATAGTTTATATAGTTAGAGTTAGAAGAAGTCTTAGGTCATTTGTCCAATCCTTTACTGTACAGATGAGACTAGAACTCAGAGGTGAAATGATTTGCCCAAGAACACATAGATACTATGTGGGAGAACTGAGATTTGAACCTAGGACATCTGGTCCAGATCCAGTTTCCTTTCCAATGCACCACCTTGCTTTGAATTTACTAGATTAATGGTTTACTAATTCAGCTATTCTCAGTATTTTCCATAGGCTAATATTATTTCTAAATATTCCTAGACAGTGAGGATATCTATTAATTTCTAACAAAAGACAGGGTGATCAAATGAAAAAGGACTGGCTTAAAAGTCTAGAAATCTGGATTCTAGACTATGTTCTATCATAAAGGTTCTGAGTTAGTCACAACCTCTTTATGGACTGGACTAATAGAAGTATTAAGGTGAAGTCAAAATAAAATAAACACAAATATACTGAGTACCTAGTATATGTAAGGCACTGTACTAGAATTCTCTAAAATTATGTAAAAATATTCAACATAATTCAGCTCTATCACAATGGCATATAGGAATGTATATGAATCACAGATTCTTTTTGGTTTTTCCCCAACGTCTAGTTCTTGGGCCAATCTTGTTTGAAAAAGAATGTACTACTTATAGAGCATATGGTATCAGTCAGATCTATTTTAAAATAGATTTTTAAAAAAAGATGTCTTCAATCTGTAACATATTTCATATACCTACTTCCAAAAAGAATAACTAAAGAGAGCTAAAAAGAATTGCTATGGTCTATCACTAGAGAATATTTTATCTATATGAATTTTTACCATTTTCTGCTTATCTACCAGTATAAACTTCTTACTTCCCTCTTTGCCTTTTGCTTTTAAATGTCTCCTGGTACCCTAATCTTGTCTTTCCTTCTCCAAGAAACTGGTTACAAAATTCGCCTTCTCTAAACCCTTCTCCATCTAACCCCATGCTGGGTACCAGTCACTTCCCAATATCACCTTAGAACTGATGCACATAGTATAATTAGGGTCATAAATTTAACTCTAGAAGAGACTTTAGAACTTAAAAACCAGAGAGAGATATACTTATTTTCCTATTTCTGTTACTGTTTTTGATATAATCACTTGTATTTGTCCCATTTCCTCTACTTGACTTGAAACTCACTGGGACAGCTGGGACACCGAGAGCTGCTTCCTTTGTAGCTCCTCATAGTTCTCTGAGCACTGTGGGTACATAATAAATGGTGACTGAATGACATAAGTCTGATGCTGCATTATGAAAGCTATTTTATGGGCAAAGGTCTTATTTTTAAATATTAATGTCTTACTTTTTCATTCTTATTGGCAAGAAGCCAAAGTTTGTGTATTTTGTGTATAGAGGGAAAATGGGTCTTTGGAGAAATATTCTAGCACTGAAAATTGACAAGAAAAAGCATCTACTAAACTCTAACTATACAGAAGCCACTGTGCTAAATGCTGGAAATATAAAGATAAAAAAGGAACAGCTATACTACTCTCAAAAAGTTTATCACCCGCTGGAAAAATACAATGAATACCTAGAGAAGTAAATATAAGACAAACTGAAGACAGAGAGAGGGTAACAACTGCCTTTTAGTTATTTATGCAAGTTAAAGTATTTCATGTTTTGTTCCTATTATGACTAACAACCTTCCTAATGGCTTCATACTTTTGAGTCATTGTCACCTTGATCAATTTTCTGCCTTTTAGCTTAAAGGTCACAAAAAGGTACCAAAACAGAAAATTATCTAGATAAGACAGGATAAAAAACACCTTTGATTTCAGTTATATAAATATGTCAGATGAAAAGAAACTTTTTTGGGAGGGAAGAACATAGAGGGATTAGAATCACAGCATTATTGAACTTTAAGGCTGAAAAGAACTTAATCATATAGTTTAACTTTTTTTATTTTATAGATGAGGAAACTGAGACCCAAGGAAGTTCAGTGATTTATCTGGTAGCATTAGAACCCGGTTCTCCCGACTACTTACTAAGTTATCATTTTCTCCACATCCACTGAACAAATATTTAACATCTACAACAGGTAGGAACTATGTTAGGTACTATGGTAGAATAAAATTTGGATAAACATCATCCCTGATCTTATGTATATAGTCTAACAGTTATTTCTACACAAAAACTATAATATAAAATAATGCATTAGTGTAAATCAAATACTAACAGATTGGGGAGCATGGAGAATAGGTCACAACACCTTTATGTAGGAAGCGGAATTTCATTAAGTCTTTAAGGGATTAACAGCAATTCAATATATGGGGAATAGGGTGGTGAAGGGAGAATGGTATCCTAGGCAGATAGACCAGGATAAGGAAAGACATGGCAGTTAAAGAGCATCAGTTGTGCATTAGAAACTGATTCAATTTGGTTGGAACAGAATCTGCTGAGGGGGTGGGTAGCATAAAACAAGTCTAGGAAAGCAGGGTGGAAGGGCTAGGATGTCAACAACAGAGAAACTTAAATAATAAACAATAGCTAGCATTTATTCAGTGCTTTAAAATTTGCAAAGTGCTGTAGGTAAATGGTTTCACATAATCTTCCTGACAACTCTGTAAGTACTATCATTATATTCCATAGGAATGATAAGACCTGATCTATGCAAAAGACATATCTAAAAGTAGCATGAGGAATGGAAGTGGGAATGTAGTAGAGGCAAAAATGTCTATTAGAAAGCAGTTGAAAAAAAAGAAAATTTTAATATTAATGTTAGTTAATATTAGGCAGTAATGAGGGCCTGAACTAACCTTAGATAATGGCTTTGGAAATCTAAAGATATACAGTTAGAACTGATGGACAGAATTTGGAAACTAATGGGACAGGAGAGCTGAGTGAAGAAGAGTAAAGAAAAACAATCTAACTGGTGAATTTTGGAAATTGAATAATGGTATCACAGAATGGTGACAGAAACACTGATGTCAAAAGGAAGGAAGAACAGATTCTTCCAAAAAAGTGAAGCTTGGTTTTAAACATACTGAATTTGAACTGTTTATAGGAATTCCAGGTAGAGATTATCTTTTTGACAAATGAAATGTGAATGAAAATGCATGACTAGAGATAACAAGAGGTTGGGATTAGAAATAAAAATTGGGGAGTCAACTACATAAAAGTGATTGTTGAAGTCATAGGACTATTGAGAAGGAAAGGAAAAGGCAGCAAAAAAAAAAAGCACCCTAAACTAAAACCAAAAATACAAAAAAAACAAGAGAAACCCCACTCTCTGCTTAGAAGCCAGGAAAAAGAAAAGGGAGATGGAGATTGTGATAGAGTAGTTGTTTGTTCTCAGAAGAACCAGGAAAGTATAGTGTCTCAGTATGCCAAGGGAAGACTGAATGTTGTAATAGTAATCAGTTTATCAGATACTCAGCACTTAGTAACTTAGGGCTAAGTAGCACCTAGTAACTTAAGGCTAAGTAGCACCTAGTAACTTAGGGCTAAGTATGGAAGGTGTGAACCCTGTCCATTGTTGAGAAGGCATGAACTCCCCTGCTGCTATGGAAGAAGGGGATTGGCTGAGACAGGAGGCCAGTACTGTATATAAAGAAGAATTCTAGAGACAGAGAGATAGAATTGGAATGTGGCTTCTCAGTGAAGGAAGATTCATGGAGACTGAAGCCAGCTGAGAAAGAGAGAGAGGAAGGGAGAGAGGGAGAGGGAGAGAGAGAGGGGGGAAGAGGGAGAGGGGGAGAAAGAGGGGGGGAGAGGGAGAGGGA